>OU898282.1:103821023-104421023 GCA_918026665.1 Diabrotica balteata
GGCTCAAAAGTTCCAACGAAATTGCTAGTGCAGTTTTCCACAGATTATGCCAAACAGATTTAAAAAATATTGACACCGTCCGTTTATTCGCTGATGGCTGTGGTGGACAAAATAAAAACACCACTTTGATGGGGATGTTATCAAAATGGCTTGTATCGTTCGCCCCAGAAAATGTTAAAACAGTTCAGGTTATATTTCCCATTGTAGGTCATTCGTTTATACCACCCGATAGAGTATTCGCTCAAATAGAGAAAAAATTAAGAAAAATTGAAATTATAATAAAACCTGAAGAATATGTAAATATTCTTAAAGACCATGGAACTGTTTGGAATATAAATAATTTGGAAATAAATGATTGGAAGAGTGCCACACTGGAAATTATAAAGCCTCCAGGACAGTGGCACTTTAAATTCAACCCTTCAAAAAGGTTTATTTTACAGAAGACCACAAAACGTAATAATATCACTATTCGGGGTGAGGAGGCTTATCGTGTCGATCTAGGAAGTGACAAATTAGTAGTCAAAAAAAGAAAAACTGTCAATAATTTAGTTCCTCCTCTTTTAACAACTGGTATGGCTCCAAATGCCAAGAAAATCAAGGATGTTTCGGCACTTTTGGAAGCGCACTATGGAGCAAACTGGCGAGAGTTGGAAAATTTAAAGTTCTATGCTACTGTTGAACAATCTACAGGTGAAGCTCTTACAGATGACTTGTTGTGTGAGGAAATAGAAGAAAGAGATATTTATGTCTAATTTAACTGTCTCTTAGTTTTAAACTTTTGTTTGAGTTCCATGTATTTGTATTTTTTGGTGTTTTAAAATAAACTTTAAGAACGTATGCGTTATACTTGTTTAATAATTAGTTAATAAAAATGAAAGAATGGCTGGCTTATCACTTAAACCAATATAGGCCAGACATTGGCAGGTAATTTCAAAACCGGCCATATCCATATAGGTTATTTTCAAAACCGGCCAACTCTCTAGCTTAGTTTCAAAACCGGCCATCTCTAACTTTTTTATTAATTTTTACGCATGTGTATACGAAACTCATTATTTTATGATGATGAAATGCCTTTATATTATCATCATAAACACAAAATAATATTAACACACATTTTTTACTCATTAGTTTTTTGACAGCAGTTTTTTGCATTTTTCTCAAAACTTACTTGAGTGGAGATGACCGGTTTTGAAATTAGACGATTCAATTAATATCAGCATATTTCATAAAACTAGATAACTTAACTTACAGTATTAAGAAATAGAAGAAGAACTGTCACATTTTAACCTATATATGTCAAATTTACATCTCAAATCTAATAGATAACATAAAAAAAACTGATTGTCTCCAATACTGATATGTGGTGCATAAAAGTCCTTCTCCATTTTTAAATTTAATGTTTGTTTCGTCCCTTCTAAGTGTTTTCTGTTTCTGTGTGTTCAAATGGTCCTTAATGATTTTAACTTTAATATTTTTATATACTTGACTTTGCAAGAATCTACCATTTTGCCAATAGAACTTTATCAAAGAAATTTGATAATTACAAGTTGAAAGAATTGCACACCCATACAATTTGTACATCTAATCTTATTCCTTGTCATAAAACTGTCACCTTCATAAAATAAATACTCATTATATAACACACATTTCATAAATATATCTCTTGAATAAGTATAAATAACTTTTAAATAATACAATGGTATATAACATCACTTTCATCTAACAAACAATCATATTACACCTATCTCTACTTCATTGGATCAAATCTATCTCCTCAAGAACTTCCCGTTTATTATTAAACAATTACAATAGCAGACTTAAATTCTCCATTCAACAATACATGATAGTTTCAACCATGTTCTACCATCCATCAATTAATAGAGTACTGGCATGTAAGTAATGTTTTATTTATTTGCTCATTTATTAATTTATTACAATCTAATAGACATTGTAAGCATTGGATTATAACATGCCAAGATAAAGATTTTCCAGTAAGAGTGGAAGTTATACAAGACTCAATTAAAGGTTTTCTTGACGCAAATCCACGTGCCAATCTTTTTACTGACAATCGGCCCGGAAGAGGTTGGTACATATCCTTTTTAATGCAGTAACGGCAGCAAGTTCAGTTGTGTATGAAAAGGTGTAAAAAAATGGTTCACCGGTGTTCAAGAATACTTACATCGTAAAGGTTACATTGATATTCTTCAAGACACTTCACGTGTTTTCAATGACGATGAAACCTGCTTCCTCTTGTGTCTCAAAAATAGACGAGTGTTGGCTGTAAAGGGAAGCAAAAATGTGTATCAAATAGAGCATCACTTCAAAGTTAATTTGACGATTATGTTTACCTTTGAAGCATCTGGAGAAGTAACAGCACCAATGATTATTTAGCCTTATAAACGAATTCCTAGCAATATTTTAAATTCCGTTCCACGAGAATGGGGCATAGGATGTAGCGATACGGGATGAATGAAGAATAAAAACTTTTATGAATACATAGGAAAGATCTTATGTAAGTACCTAGTTGCAAAAAACACTAATTTTTCGGTCATTTTGTTCGTTGATTGACAAAAAACTCACTTTACTATTCAAACCAGTGAACTATGTTCAAAGTTACAAATTATTTTAGTGGCCTTAAAGGCCAATGCAACCAGAATTAAACAACCTGCATATATTGCTGCATTTAAACCATTAAAGGCAAATTGGAACCGGGCAGTATTTAAGTTTAGACGCGAAAACCCGAACTTAGTAGTTACAAAAGAGAATTTTGCATTGGTACTAAACACAGAAATTAGTCAATAATTAAAATCAGATTCCATAATTAATGGCTTTAAATCATCTAGATTGTACACATGGAACTCTAAGGCAATAGACTATTCCAAATGTTTAGGGAAGATCAAAGACCTGCATAAAGGTATTAATCACACTATTTCTATGACAAAATCGATAACATATGCAGATTTTGTAGACAAAGTTGGAGCCGCATAAATATTAGAATTTCGAAGTTTGGATAATTATGAATAACTAAGTCGATATTCAAAAGTGCTCACTAATATATTATTTTTTTTTTAAATACCATAGATCTACCCACGATAGAGACTACAGGGATAGGTGGAATTACAAATGATATACAAGATACCTCTATCATCACAAAACCCATATATATTCAGATATTACACCTAACCCTATAGGTGGCACTGAAATCATATGCAACTTACAAGATATTCCTGTTATTACAGAAAAAAATCTACTTTTGGATTTTCGAATTCAACTTTCAGAAAACGTTGATATTACAGATAAAATAAACGATGTCACAGAAGATACAATGACAGAAGATATTCAATGCACATCCAATAATCTGCCTTTAGTTAATCAAGACAACTCATTATCTAAAGAAATTGACACCTCAATCAACAAATTCTTTTTTTTGGCCAAAAACCTCAGAAAGAAAGGGCAAAAATCAAACAGAAAGGTTGCCTTTCGTGCTCACTTCTTCAGATCATCAAAATGCAGAGAGGCGTAAAATTGAAGAAAAAGCAGAACAAGAAAAAATAAAATTAGAACGAAAACACAGCGAATTGACGCAAAAGCAAACAATAAAGGTCAAAAAACAGGGAAATCAAGATGAAAGTAATAAAAAAAATTGCCACAAGAGTTAATTCCGGGAGCAAACAATGTCAAACTGTGAAGAATAAAGAAAATGTTACAGTAAATACAGTTGATAATGCAGATACAAATATTTTGAAAGCAGACACACTTATTGATCATACAATTAAAAGCACTACTTTGAAAAGTGGAGTTAGAGTACATATACCAGATGTTGTTGTTCTCAAAGGAAAACAAGAATTGTCACGAGACCAATTTCCTAATTCTGTAGAGGAAAATGTTAATTTGCCACAATTGATAACATATTTTTTTATGTCTGCAACAATATGAATTTATCAAATTTGAAGAATACATCCCAAAGCAAATGCACAAATTTAGAAACCAGCAAAGAAAAACGTGCTGGTGAGTCGGCTAAAAGAAAGTTATGTTTTAAAACTGAGGGATATCCAGAACATAAAAAAATACAAATTCTCTCAGATATAACAGTGAAACAATCAGACGACACTAATCCACCTGTAAATATTTTTTGTATACAGGATTGTGTTATTCTTGTTCCTATAATATATCTAAATCAAAAATTAGAATAAAATGTCTATTTTGTATTAGAGGTTACCATATTGGTACTTGTGCAAAGAAACAACAAGAAATTGAGAACGTAAAAGATTCTTAAAAGAAATTGAAAACTTCGAAAATTATAACTAATTTCGAAGCCTGACAGAAACGTGGGGCCTGACAGGGATGTGTACTGTGCTTTTCAACATATATTCTGAGGAAATCTTTCAAGAAGCAGTAGAGGATGTTGAAGCCGGAATTCTAATTAACGAAGAATGTATCAATAACACCAGATACGCGGGTGATACGGTAGTATTCGCTGACAGTTATGAAGCCCTCCAGGAGTTAATGAATACAATCAAAAAAGTAAGTCAAAGATATCGCACTAGTAATACAATATTGTCGTAACTCAAAAAAGATGATTTTTCAGAATCAACGAAAAACTGATTAATCATTTCCTATTGCAGGTAAAAATAAAATTAGTGCATAATATTTTTCTAATTAATATTAATTAAAGTTTCTTTGTACTCTTTATTAAATAAAAATACCGACAGTAAAGTTATTCAAAAATTTTGAGTTAACACTGTATTGCTCTAAGCAAAATGGTAGAAATGAAATATTATTTTTAGTTATGACAATATTTATGAAATATTTTGTGTTACTACAATTTGATTTACTATTTTTTTCTGCGGTTTACGTTAGTTTTTGAACTTACAACAATTTTGTGAACTTTTGATTTTGTTTTCTTGGTATTTGTTAACATTGGATCTAAAGAGATTTACTAAAGGAACTGTTTACGTCAATTTCTTAAAATACTGGATCACTCGTAAATGGTGAAGGTATAGGAGGTGATCGGACTTTCGCAACGTCACCAGTGTTTTCTATTTGGGCACCAGGTTCATTATTTCTACTCTCCAGTGACAATAACGATGGTGAAGAGATTTCCTGCTCGCAGTCCTCAGCATTTGTTGCCATAGCAACAAGTAATCGCCCACAACTCATAGATATTAAACCTACAAATGAATCAAGTAATATTATTAGATTAAGTATATAGTTACTTGACGAAAGAATGTCACAAAGAGTGTATTAACTCTAAATCTATAAAATAAAATAGTTTTTTAGCTTTCTTAATAACAATTCTACACTTTTTAAATGAGTTATTACTATTCAGTGATCGACAAATAGATAATGATTAATAAATGTTTTACAAATAACAAAAAAATGGTTTAAAATGATTATTCAAAAATAATGTAGCATGTCAAAAATAATGAACTGAACCAAGAATAGTGTCGTTAGTATAAATACTAATTTAAAAAAGTGCTGGTGTAAATCAGTAATAGTGTAATAACTAGAAAAACAACAATATTATGGTTAGGTTCAAATCAACAAGAATGTAATAACTTAGAATACAGTTAAGAAAATTACATACCTAATTCAGCAATAACGTGGAAACTCGAAATGATGAGCAAAGCCACACGTGCGTTCCCGATCACCGTTGGTCGCAACTAAAGATCACGCGATATTGTGAGGGTGGTGACGACAGTCGGTCAGTCATGAATAACGTCTTATGCAAGCAAGCAATTTAATTGAACCCAGCCTATGAGAAATGTTCACCCAGGTAGTACGATCGGGTGTAACAATTCATTGGAGCAAGGTGTGTTAACTCGAGTAAAAACAGGAGTCACCCCACCGTGCTCCAATGCTCTAGACCATCCCTTTCCCCATTCTGATGCGCTATAGAGGCACAACAATCAGCCAAATGCTCTTCATGTGGAGGTCCTGGGTAATAGAACCCCAACATGGTTTCCTAACCGAATGCAATAACTCAGGACAGCGCATCTCCGCTATATTCCTGTTATTTTAATGTGGCTTATCGGCGAAATAAAATTGCTTACTTGGGCCTCAAGTCCCCACTCTGAGTCCCGGGGCAGTTCGGCGACTTGGTGCTCAAGGGGTTGGGCCCTCCGTGCCCGGGTTTTGGGGTTTTTGTAAGTTTTTTTTGGTGGCCGAAGGCGGTTTTTTGTGTTTTTTGTTGTTTTTTTTGTAGGTGACCTGTGGACAAAAAATCATAATTAGTATATAATCTATATTATAATAAAGAAAATATATAAATATTATACGATACCACAATATAGATTGTATCCTTGTTGAGCAGCTGGGCCCACTGTGTACGAGGCGATGTGCGATATTCTGGGTGATTTGAGTTACGAACTATCTTTCTTGTGTGAGTGTTATGATTTTGGAGTTTCCTTTCACTCTGGGGTTTTGTATGGTATCGTTTCCCTCTGGGGGGTTTTTTTATTTCTCTCTCTCTGGTTTTCTTTTAGTCGATTATCTGTTGTTTAGGTCTTTTGTGCTTCCATCTGTGGAAAGCGTCATACCTCATTGTCTCTCGTAGTTAATCGCTTCTCGGCCTCTGGCTAAGATCAAAGTGTAGTAACGTCTTATGGCGCCATATCTTATTTATTTATTGGACTATTAATTCGACAGTTTTATTGACTTATAAGGAATTGAATTTTACGCGTGAATATAATATGTCAATTTCGAAGAATTTTGAGTTGCGACACTATTGTATTATTAGTGCGATATGGACTTAGGGCATTGCCTAGAAGTCAAATGTAGGATAGAGAAAGCAAGATTTGCATTTCAAAAAATCTCTAAGCTATTCAAATGCCATGATTTATTAGTACCCATAAAAATCAGGCTAATAAATGGTAAACATAAAATAAAGACAATTCAGACATGTATGTACTGTTAGATTATAAAAAATAACTAGTTCTCCTATTACATCTCCTATTTGTTTAAAAAATTTATTAGTCGACGTTTTTGAAACATGAAACTTCACTGTTTGAAAAGTGTTCCCAGGGGAATCAGCGAAATAGTTAAATAAACAAAACAGTCAGCATTACAAATTGATCTAGATATATCTAACAAAATTACAAATTATTCAAATCGTACTGAGTTGTGCCTACTTTAGCATAAATATGAATATGTAATGAACAAGTGATTGAGGTAATTAGATATTCGAAGTCGAAATCTATTTATCTGTCCGTTTGAATCTCATTCATGCCGAAACTATAGAAATTACTCATTATTCAAACTTGTAGTAGATTTTTTTTTAAATTTGTAATTTGTATAATTGAAATTAATGTTCTTGATGTTTATTATATATTTCCTTCTTATTTATTAGTCGTGTATATATATGTAGTGAAACATTGGTAAGCCTCGTTCGTAAAACTGTCTGGCCAAATACCACTCAACCTTTTATTTTCTCAGGATAAACTTCCGTTTTTATTTCTTTTGAGAAATTCAGTCTCCAACAAACTGAACAAGTTGAAGACGCTCTAGCTTTACTGCCTCGTTTTTATCGGCCAGTTTTTTCTTGTAAAATTTTTAAACAAATAGGTAATCGTAAAAATATAAGAAAACAAAATCTTTGTGCTGTTACGCCTGATATTTTTTTAAAAATAGTAATTTTTAATCAGTCTAAGTACTTACATATGTCTTACATATGTAATGGTTTCACAGATTCACCCCCGTGCAAATTTCCAACGCCGACCGTGCGTATAGAAGTATAACTTCAAAAGAGTTGTTTACTTTTATTGTCAATGATATACGTTAAAACAAAAAATCTGTATTCTGTGTCTGTTTAAAGTTATTTTCAAGAATAATAAACAATTGCTTCTTATAGGAAGAAGTCTGTCATTTTTGACTGCTTTAAATTGTCCAGTATTCTATCTATCATATTTTCTAAAGATGTGAAACAGTTGTATGCCTCTTCATTTGCATTTTGTTTTTGGATAAAGTTGATAAAGCTATTAGGACTTTCTTACTATTAGGTGTGAATGGTCAACCCCCTACAATGACACTTGTGAATCATAAATTGTAAATTTACGAGTAAGAATCATAAATTTTAAGAAGTTTATTCGATCTTATTTTCTCTCGTTATAACCAAATTTGCCTTGCTATCAAAGGTTACAGTTTAATAGAAATTTCACGGGACATCTAATACACCTCGTTATAAGCGAAACCTCGTAAAAACCGTGTTCGTTATAGAAGGAGTATACTGTATAATATACAGGGTGAGTCATGAACGTTACATACTTCTACCATATGTAGAGTCCCTCAGGGAGCATATCATGTGGCCACTAAGAAATGTCAACTCCTCTTCTTTATTAATTAACAGGGTGATTTGTGTAATTGACCATTTATTTCATTTTACTGTAGTGTTTATACGGTTCATTTGATTTTTTAAATTTTTGCATGATACAGTACACTACTATCAACCATTCGACTGGTATTAGCTAAACTAAAAAAAATCCAGCACTGGCTTTGGAAAAATTAATTTAGGGATTCGTAATAAACATAAATATCCAATGAAAACGACATATGCGGCAATGTTGTCGCACTTTTATTAAATTTTTAGTGAACGATCAAATCTTACCAAAAATAGAACAACCATAATGAAGTATCAAATTATAAGGTATTAATTTAAAAAAATGTTATTAATTTCAAACATTTTAATTAAAATGAGTTCCTACAACATAATCTAATACGTAGAAAATTAACATCTTTACTGTCACTTTGTATTATCTCTACGATTAATACAAAGATAAATTGATTAAAAAGTCAAACCTCTTGCATGTGTTAGTTTTTGTTGATTGTAAATGATTAAAATTTTATGTCAAATAATAATACATTGCATCAACTGTACTAAATAAAAATAAATCTAAAAAAGTTTAAAATGAAGGTTGGCGTTGACCGTTTGACGTTTCTTGATATTCTATATCCATTGTCATTATTGTCATTATCAATTGTTATTTATGTGTACAAGAATACATATTTCTTCTGTCATATCTATGTTAAGTACATTGTGTTAGTTTTGGTATAGCTTTTGTTACTTTCGTTCAAAATGCCACATCAGTTTTCGACCACAGAATATGCAGACATAATATTTGTTTATGGATTCTGTAATGGGAATGGTAGGGCTGCTAGCAGAGAATATCGCAGGAGATTTCCTAATCGTCTAACTCCCAGTCATCCAACATTTGGGTCAGTTTTTAATTATTTGCGAGAAAATGGCACTTTTCCTAGTGGAACAATAGAGCGACATGTAGATGAAGCGCAGGGAGATGACATTATGGACGCCGTTACTATGAACCCTACAATAAGCACTAGACAAGTTAGTCGAGAACTCAATGTTACTCAATCAAAAGTAAGTAGAGTCTTACAAAAAAATAATCTATACCCATATCACATTTAAGTGGTTCAGCGACTACATGCTGGAGATGAGATCGATAGGTTTGAATTTTGTAGATGGATTAACAATAATCGACTAACGCTATACAGGACACTATTTACAGATGAAGCCCAATTTACCAGAGACGGGATAAATAATTCACGAGATTCACATGTGTGGGCAGAAGAAAATCCCCATGCTATTCGAGAACGTCGTCCTCAGTTAAGGTTTTCCGTTAACGTGTGGATTGGTCTGATATATAACCAATTAGTAGGTCCCCACTTTTTTTATGGTCCTTTAACAGGACAGGTCTATTTGAACTTTCTACAAAATATTTTGCCGAATTTGCTTGCCAACGCGAACGTTGCTATCCGAGGCATGTTTTTTCAGCATGATGGGGCACCTCACACTTTTTACTGGCAGTGAGACAACATCTCAATAATGTTTATGGCAACAGGTGGATAGGACGTGCAGGTCCCATTTCGCGGCCTTCAAGATCCCCTGATTTCAATCCCGTTGATTACCAAATTTGGGGACGATTGAAGCAACTAGTTTACGCAGTGAATATTAATAACCGACAACAATTAATTGATAGAATTATACATTGTTGTAATACTATTAGAAATGATCTCCAGAGTATCCGTAATTCAATACGTCAATTAACAATTCGGCAACAAAAATGTGTACCGGCTGCAGGGTTCCATTTCGAAAATCTATTTTGAATTATTTTTATTTTGTTACCATTATTGTATCTTTTCCAGTTCTAATTTATGGGTTTATCATAACTATGTACAGTTGCGGTCACGGAATAGTTTACAGGTTCACGTATCTAGGAGCCCATTTTTTAAATTTTTACTTCGTTTAAACGCACCTTTTACGTCAAAGTGACGTTGCCAGTGGTGTACTAGCTAGAATAGGTAGATTAAAATTAAAATATCAAAATATTTTACAAAATGAAAAATATAGAAAACAGTTTTTTGAATAAAATGGATTATGATCTTAATAACGAAAATAAAGAAGTCTTTTTTTTTAATATGCTTTTTATTTTAAATCTATTTTATATTAAATAACGATAAACAATGATAAATAATAATTAATATTTGGTGGAAGCCCCATTCTTGTCAATACAATTTTGCAGTCTTCTGTTCATAGATAGCACCAATCCCCTCATGTTATAGTTAACAAGCTCTTCCCATGCCTGCTCAATTGCTTCCCATAATTCAATTCTATTCCGTGGTCTAAGGTTTCTTTCATTTAGTTTCTTTGTTAACTCTGCCCACACATTTTCGACGGGGTTAAAGTCTGCACTACGGGAAGGCCACGGAAGAACATTAACATCAGTTTCTTCTAGCCATTCTCGAACAATTCTACTCGTATGCACCGGGCAATTGTCATGTTGGAAGATAAAGTCGTTGTTGGGGAATCTCTGGATCACCGATGGCAACATTGTGTGCTCAATAATATGTTTGTAATATAATCCTGTTAACTTCTCCTCTACATGATAACAAACGCCCGGGCCTTCGGCACTTATCCATCCCCATACGTTGACAGAGAATCCTCCACTATTTCTTAAATGATGCGTATACTGTTCATCATACCTATGATTTCTCGGCCTATAAACTCTTATTCGACCATTATTATACGACTGAAATACTTTTTCATCGGAAAATACAACCCTAGACCAAAAATTCTCATCGCGGTTTATAAATTCATTACAAAATTCAACTCGACTCCTCTTGTGATCCTGTCAAAAAAGGTTTCCGTGCAGCTACACAATTTAGCAGTCCACTTGCTTTAATTCTTCGACGTGCAGTGCGAATACTGCCTGGAAACGCTGCCTCTTCTCTTGCCTTTTGAGCTGTGGCAAAAGGAGATTCTCTCAAATAATCTACTAACATCTCATCCTGTTGATCAATGGAAATCTTCTGCCCTCCTGAACCGCCCAACCGTGCTATAGAGTGAAAATTATCCCGTCTTTGTTTAATCTTCCATATGCACATATGACTCACGTTCAAATCAGCAGCAACTTGCCTTAGTGACCAACCTTCTTCGAGTTTGGCAATTGCTCTTGCTTTTTGCGCATAATTCAAATGTATTCTAACCATTTTGGAAGAGTTTAATATACTTTTATTTTATTGTTGAACACTCGCGAAAGCATTGACGTTTTGAAATTTTTTGACTTTGACATTTATCAAATCCGTACGACACTGCAATTTTACAGTATTACAATATAAAAAGTAAGGTGTAAACTATTCCGTGACCGCAACTGTACATATTTTTAGTTTTTTTTTAAATTGTTCTTCGTTATTGTTAGTAGTTACTGTTTTTTGTTGTGCAGTGACTTAGTTTATCATTTCAATTAAAATGTTTGAAATTTATAACATTTGTTTAAATTAATACCTTATAATTTGATACTTCATTATGGTTGTTCTATTTTTGATAAGATTTGATCGTTCACTAAAAATTTAATAAAAGTGTGACAATATTGTCGCATATGTCGTTTTCATTGGCTATTTATGTAGTTTGAAAATCACTTATTACATTTAAAAAAAATATATGTACAGGGTGTAATATTTAATATGAATCCCTAAATTAATTTTTCCAAAGCCTGTCCTTGAATTTTTTAGTTTAGCTAATACCAGTAGAATGCTTGATAGTAGTGTACTGTATCATGCAAAAATTAAAAAAATCAAATGAGCCGTATAAACACTACAGTAAAATGAAATAAATGGTCAATTACACAAATCACCCTGTTAATTAATAAAGAAGAGGAGTTGACATTTTTTAGTAGCCATATGCTATGCTCCCTGAGGGACTCTACATATGGTAGAAGTATGTAAAGTTCCTCATGACTCACCCTGTATATGGTCCAATATTTGATTTAATAATTTTAATAGCTATGTGCAATTCCAGATATTTTAAATTTTGTTTATAAAAAATATTTCTAAATTATTTCAGAACATCGACTCTTTACTATAAGTATTCAATTAGTTCCAAATAGTAAAATATTACTGCTTTATATCAAACAATCGAGAAATATCAAATGTTCAAGAAAGGAATCCGGCGACTCCGTCTAGGCGGAATAAGCACAGTGACATCTGAAAAAGATGTTTGACCTTATTTCTAGATAACTGGATAACAGCCGGGAATTCTTTTGTATAGTTTCTTGTCGAGAATATATTTTGGCCAGTCTTAAGTTAAATGTATAGGGCCTTTTCTAAGATAAATGTTTTTATTTTGTTCTGTTCCTCCTAAACTAATTTGCGAAAGTTTCTTTATAGGAAGCTGAGATGGGGCCAGAATTTTTAAAGCTTTAGAAAACATTAAATATTTGGTAGGAAGGTGGTTGACATTAATTGATTTTAGCATTACTATTTAGTTAAATTCAACCCATATTTTCTTTTAATATACAGGGTGATTCATTAAGACTGTCCAATCTCTGATTTTTTTCTTCTTCTTTACAGAGGGGGGTCTGGAATAGTTAAAAAAAATCTCAGTCCAGGACGCCAGCTGCCTGATCTTAGAGCAGGATTTGTTCTTCTTACTCCCGGCAATATTTCCCGAGGTACTTTAAACTGCGCTCTCGTCGCCGAGTCTACGCCGAACGCCTATCTGCTAAACCAGACCCTCCTCTGTCATCCAGCGATCTGGAAGGCGAATGGCCGCTGTAAGGCTGGCATTTCTTTCGAAGCAACACCTTTATTCATTTATTCTCCATTCATAGACATCCACACTCCATTTATCAGCAAGCAAGCTCCCTGTCTCCCTGCTGCAGACGGGTCTTTCCACAGTCTAACTCACGCATTCTAACTCATACAGTCTGACCCACTCTTCTAGTTTCAACTTTCAGCATCTTTCACTCTTACCTTTGCCGTTGGTCCAGCTGTGTTTCTTTCTCTTCTTTTTTTTTGATCACTGCACGGATATAGTGTGTTAGTCCAACCTGATTTAAGTCAATATAAGGTTAAATGTTCGAATAATTAAACTTTGATAGTATACAAGGTAGTTGCCTCTCTCGAACACAGTGATTATTTAAATCTTGCCCAAGTACTTTCGATCAATAGATGATCTTCAGGGGCATTTCGTCAGTTGTGGCCTACCCGACATGAGTAGAATGTCATACATGTAAATTTGGACATAACAATACAATACACAAAGACAAACAAACACTTTAAAATTTTTTAAAAAGGAGAAGCTACATGTTATATAGAAGCCAGAGACAGAATCATTCTGTCTCCGGCAATCTCTCCATATTTTCACAAATTTTATTTAAAAATTGGCAATTTTACGTTTGGTATACTCTAATACGTAATTTATACTCTAATTTAATATTGCTAATAGAGGGCACTAGTTACACCTGGTTGTTTTTACTAAACCAAAGCATTTTTTTAGCTAAACTATGGGTAAAATAATAAAAAATATGGAAAAACGTTAAATGCTTACAAAAAATTACTACTGTTTGATTTACGTAATTAAATTATTTTACAATAAAAAAATAAAAAAATGTTATTCTACAATTTTATAAAAATAACAAATATCCAAAAGAAAAATAAACCTGGAAGATAACACCCATTTTTTTAAATATACCGCACATATGGATATCAGATGCCCAATGATTTTTGTGAAGAAATAAAAAAAAATTATATATTTTATGATTTCCAGAGTCTGTCTATTCACTATTGATTACACAAGAATAACTAAATCAATTACTTTATTTTCTCTCTTAGTTGTAACGAAAAGAAAAAAATAATAATAACAGAAGAAGCAGAAGCATAATTCAAAATATTTTACCTTAATAACAACAATGGTCTTCTGGTAATTGACTTTTGTTCGAGCATCCGAACAGTAAACATATATCTGCAATTATAGTTTATTTTTATGAACGAGAGAGTAATTAGCATAATTTTAACTGGTACCTCCGACCACTCCATGGGCGTCCTCAAGATTAATTGAAAAATTACTTTGAATAATTGTAAAAAATAATTGAATTATTTCAGTGTTATAAAGTGTTATGTGTATGTAAACAAAAGTGACCTCTTTTATCACACACTATATTAGAACTGACTGAACTGATATTTTTTGAACTCAGCCAATTCTGCAACTCTTTTTTTAACCACTTGGTTGTGGGCAGTCCTTCTGTAACCCAAACCTTTTAGCCCAGGGAAATAAGCATTTTTTCATGACACTTGTCCGACTAGGCAAGCGACAGTTGTTTTGAGTAGTACGGAACTCTGTAACAAAAACCTATATGTTTCCTGCAGTGGATTTTTTGGACTTTTAGTTATTAACAAATTAAGGTCAAAAAACGGAAAATTTTTACTTTTTTCGTCTATCAGCAAAGAGTGAAGCAATTTAAACAAATTTTAAAAGAGAGGAAACTTATAAGTTATATAAAAACCTTCAAAATGGCGTTTTCTAAATGTTTCTATCCTTATTTGTTACTTAGAAAGTTGCAAAATAATTCAAAAATTTCGGTTTTTAATAAATGTTAATAACTTTTTTGAAAATAAACTTATAATATTTATATTTCATAGAATGATGTGTCTTGCAGTGCTTAAAATTGGTTTAAAATGTCAAAGTGATCGGTCCAATAGATAAACAAATAAAATAAAAGTTATTTTATTTGTTTATCCCAAATTAACATTTTTTGCAACAATATAAGTCAGAAAATTATACAGTTTTAGTAATTCAAAGGGTAGTTTCTGGTAGAAGAAGACTTGTATTATTTACATTAAAAAAAAATTAAGAAAATTAATTTTAAGTATTGCAAAATAATTTTGCAAAAACATGTCGATTTTTTGCTTATAAATAATTAGAATAAAAAAAAGTTTGTCCTAACATAATTTGGTATAAAGTTAGATTCTTTTATTATTTAATTCATAGCACCAATGTTTATAACACTTAAAAAACTAATTAGCGCCATTTAAAAGAATATACGTTATAGTTTTAAAGTACTAAATTTTAAAAATATTGCCCTTTAATGGAATCGTCCACAAAGCTTCAAAATGTATGTAAAATCGGTCGGCTTTGAAACTCTCGGGAGCTGAAGGGAGGGGGAAGGCGCTGTTAACTGTATCTCTGTTCCTTTTTTTATGTATTTCAACGTTTCTTTTTGAACTTGTATGCACTTTTTGCGTACATTACGAATATAGATTATTTCAATAAATAAATTGTCAAATAAACTACCTAATTTGTTTAAAAACAATGTTTTTTTATTTTTTTTTAATAGTATTTAAGTTAAGTTTGAATGTAAAACAGAAGTATTTGTCATTTCCTATATTTTGGGGACTATTATTTCAATAAATAAATTATCAAATAAACCACCGAATTTGTTTAAAAACAATTTTAAATTTTTTTTTTTAGTAGTATTTAAGTTAAGTTTGAATGTAAAACAGAAGTATTTGTCATTATATATTTTCCTATATTTTGGGGAATAAGCCACAATTTAAGTTTATAATAAGTTTATTTTTGATGTTTCGATTTCTACTTCGGAAATCTTTCTCAGAATGCAGAACATTAATAAATTAATCAAATTTTCTTTTTGGTTACTTGGTAGAAAATTTTTCTGATAACTCTTTTGGGTGATTGGTTAGTGTGAGGAAGCTCAGTAGATCTGTTATAGTAAAAATTACAAAAAAAAGTTTTTTAAAAAAATTGTAGACAGCTTTAAACTCCACATTTTAAAATTAGTTACAATCTTACAGGGTGTTCTATAAGATGGTGGCAGACCAAACTTATGTTTTTTTAAATGAAACACCCCATATTTTATTTTAAATTTGAAATCTGCTTCACTTCCACATCACAATAATGTAAAGTTTTATTATGTTCTACCGGGTATTTAAAAAGTTATAACCAATATTACTTGAAAATCGTATTAAGTTTAACTCCCTGTATAATTAAAAAGGAGTATAGGACCATTAATCTATTGCAATCATAGTTTTTTAATAATTGTTAAAAATTATAAAACATATTCGTTTTCATAATATTCGTTAAATCAATTATTATTTTATTAAACTATTAACTATTAACTGTTAAAATAATCAAATATTATTTTCTTGGTAATTTTAAATAGAACACCCTGTATTTTAAGTCACTATCGAAAATTACTAATATCGTACTTCACATTTTATGGAATACTCCCTATACATAAAGTTATCAATTTTCTAGATAAGTATTAATTTGGTAGATATTTTAACTTTTACCAATAATTATTGGGAGTTAGTTATCATTGATTTGTCAAAAACTGACCGTTTGACATTATTGTTTTTTAATTCAGTAACGAGATAACGACACAGAAAAGAAAACAATTTGTTTCAAATAAAATTTATAAAAAATAACCGACAGAAAATAAAAAAAATAACAACACATAAAAAAATAAAAAAACAACTGTAATTTTAACTAATCATACTTAAGTAAGGTGTTCAAAATGACCTCCCAAAACATCTATGCATACTTGAAAGCGGTCATTGAAAGAATAACCTACATTACTAAGCAGTGGTAAAGAAATATTTTGAAATGCAATTCGGATTCTATTTTTTATATCCCTTATCTTAAACTTAGTCCCTTAAGCAACTTATCTTAAAGTATCAATATACATAAGAGTTCTTAGATGTTACGTCTTTAGTGTTCTCCTTTCTAAAGTTGAAAGCTGGAGTCTTACAGAAGATGCCATAAAACGGTTAGACGCATTTAAAATATGGTGCTATGTTGTCGACGTATGTTGAGGGTCTCATATATACACTACAGAAGTAACATAACTATTCTCAAGAGACTAAGAAAAGACAAAGACATTTTTAACATCGTGAAGAACAGAAAATTGGCTTACTTCGGCCACAACATGCGTAATAATAAACACCAACTTCTACAGTTTATTCTACAAGGCAAGATTGAGGGTAGAGGCCCTGGTTGGAGACGTGCATCCTGGCTGGCCAATCTTAGGCAGTATACTGGTCTAACGTCAACAGATCTAATTTGAGCTGCTGTGAATACAATAAGATAATTAAATATGGTCACCAACATCTCTAGAAGATAGGCACATTTAGAAAAAGAAAGTTCATCAACGTTAAAGTTATAAACACGTAATGCACCTTATATATAAAATAAACCAATAAAAGCTTTAACACTAGAAGCACCAGCATTTGTGCATACCTAGAAGCATCACCGGCGGTCAAAATGACGGATATAAAGAGTATACTCAAACTACATAATAACAAATCTTTTGGATGTATTTTATACATAAAATAAGTAAAAACTTCCCAGAAAAGTAGAACAAAAATTAGACTACCTCGTCATTAGGACCGCATTTTTCTAGGTAGACATCAACATAAATATATTTAAAATGTAATTATACTAAGTACCTGTAAATGAGAAATTATAATTCTCAAGTAAATAATAAAGTCCCGAATCATAAATTTTATAAAATAAATATGATTGAGTACTACTCTAGACAAATGAGGGTCGAAAATAGAAAGCAGTCAAAATGATTGCTATATGGTAGTTCTAGGTATACGTTACCATATCTTAAAAAGTAATTACGCTAAGTACCTCTAAAAGAGAAATTATAATTTTCAAATAGATCTAGGAAAACTCATAATTTATCAAGTTTCTAAAACATTTATGAATAGTATTGTTCTGAAGCTATTTTCTTGTGGCATTGTAAATTAATTACTATTACAACTGGGAATAAGCCACAATTAAAGATAAAAATACGTTTATTGACGTTTCAATTTCCAATTCGAAATTTCTTTCGATTAGAATTAGAAATTAGAACGATTTCCGAATTGGAAATTGAAACGTCAATAAACGTATTTTTATCTTTAAGTGTGGCTTATTCCCAGTTATAAATAGTAATTAATTTATGAATAGGTAATACAGAGGGTCAAAAATGAAAAGCAGTCAAAATGACCGCTCTGGTGCTTCTAGTGTTAACTTTTATTTTATTTGTCAATTTGGTGTAAGTTGGTGCTGTGATACCTTAACTTATTTTTCGTTTGTAAAAAGAACGATAATATTTACATACTTCTTCAGGAGACTGAAGTATCCTAGCATTTCCTTTGTGGTTAGGTAAATGCGCAGCAAGTAAACTTGCAACATTTCTAACTGGTTCATGATCTATTTCACTGTATGACGTAGAATAAGACGGGAAAGCCATTAGTATTAAGGAAAATGAAACATTGGTTAAAATATCAACGTTGCTTTTACGACTTCATCGATAATAAGGTAACTGTAATTTCAGCTTTCTCACAAATTCAGTCATCACAAACTACCCCCAATAAATAAAATAACACATAACTTTTCAATTCTGATGAAGTCAAAAAACAGTTGCAGAAACGTTGAGTTTTCAATAAAACAGAATAATTTTATTGTTTTTGAAACACACGAAAATGCAAATCAGTATTTTAAATACAAATATAAAATTGTTTATTTGCCTTATAATAAATTTACATTGTATAAATAAAAACAACCTTTTTCATTATATCGTACATTTTATTCAAAAAAGATAAACTGTATTTTAGAACAAAAACAAACATTTATATTGCTAGACTGAGCACTATGGATTTTAAAATCTAAAATGTCAAATAGATATATAATGCCTTAAGCTTCTGGTTAACTCTACTGTGTCGTTTTTGTTTGAAATAAGCGTGGTGCGATTCATTTCAATTTATTTTTTGTTTCATGGACAGAAAGAAGTAATGCTTTATACACAAAACATTTTCCATTTTCTCTACATCCAGAGTCAACCTGGCTCAATAGGAGTATTAGGTAATTAAGTATGATAATACATGATATAATAATATTGTTTATTATTTTAAATATTAAAAAATACACTTTTAAGTTTTAGTTTATAAAAGTTTTTTTTTGCTTATTGGCTCTGGCTTGGAATATTTAGACACGTAATTACATATAAATATTAGTATTCATTCATACAGGTTTGTACAAGGACACTTTTCACGCTCAGGGATTCATCAGAGCGGCTTTATTGTAACGAACAAGACATAAACCGCGGTTAGGTAGGTCTTCTTCTTAGGGTGCCTGTCCGTTCCGAACGTTGGCGATCATTCTGGCTATGATGATTTTGTTGGTTGCTATACAAAATAGCTGTGTTGAGGTCTTTCTATAACATGCTCTCAGGTTAGCAAGCCAGGATATTCTTCTTCGTCCTGGGGCTCTTTTTCCTTCAAGTTAACCCTACAAACTGCATTGGAGTAGCTCGTATCTGCCTTGATTTCTCAATATATGTCCCAAGTACTCCAGCTTACGGCTCTTTACAATGTTGACCAAATCCGCGGTTGTGTTCATCCTCCGCAGTACTTCTTCATTGGTGACTTTGTCTGTCCATGGTATCTTCAGGATTCTTCTGTATAACCATAATTCAAACGCCTGAAGTTTTGATACAGTTTCCGCCTTCAATGTCCACGTTTCTACTCCATGCAGAAGCACTGAGTACACGTAACATTTAAGGAGCCTTATTTTTTTTTTCAGGGTGAGGTCATGGCTTTTGAACACATAGCTCATAGCCAAGAATGCACTTTTGGCCTTTCCGATGCGACATTTAATCTCTTGGGTATTGTCCCACGACTCATTGATTATAGTTCCCAAGTAATTGTATTGTGAGACACGTTCAATTCTCATTTGGTTCACATACCGATTTGCTCCAGTTATGTTTTGCTTGCTGATGATCATTAGCTTGGTTTTGCTGCTGTTTATATCCAGTCCATAGGTTCTACTTGTTTCTGTTAGTTTTTTCATTAAGTTTTGCAGCCCTTCTATGGTATTGGAAAACACTATTGTATCATCTGCATACCGCAGGTTATTAAGCTTGACTCCATTTATTGAGATGCCTTTAGAAGGTATATATATTCATCTTTTAGGGCCTCTGGGCATCTGGGCCTCTGGGCATTTGTTTATGCCTGACTCTATCGAAAGCCTTCTTGTAGTCAATCAGGCATGCAAAAACATTACAGCTGACATCTCTACATTTTTGAAACAAGATCTGCACGCTACATAAAACTTTCCTCGTACCAATGGCGTTCACAAATCCAAACTGATTGCGCCCAATTTGTTCCTCGCATTTCCGGTAAATTCTTTTGTGGATGACCTTTAAAAACAGCTTCAGCAGATGGCTCATTAGGCTTATTGTCCTATAATCACAAACTTTTGCTCCTGGTTTTTTGTGCAATGGTACGATATCTGATTTGAGCCACTCTACTGGTATTTTTCCTGCCTTGTATATTTCATTAAATATATCAGTTATTATTTTTATTCGTTCTGTATCTAATAGCTTTAGCAGTTCTGCAGGAATTTCATCAAATCCCGGTGTCTTTCCATCCTTTATTTGTCTGACGGCTGCCGTTATTTCTTCTTGCAGGATTTCGGGACCTGAGTTTTCTTCAACGGTGGGCTCTTGTACTGTTCTAGTCATGTAAAACTTTTTTCAAGTATTCTTCCCATACTTTTTTTTTATCTTCTTTGGTTATGGCAAGATTGCCTTCATTATCTGTTATTTTTCCGCTGTTGTGTTTTTGAAACTTTCAGCTATTTCCTTCACCTTTCGATAACATTGAAGTTATCATATCGACTCTGATACTCTTCTATTTCTTGACATTGTTCTGTTTTTTGTTTCTCTTTGGCTTCTCTTATTTTTCTTCTGACGATGGTATGTATTCTCTTATATTCTTGGAGATTTTCTTTGTTTTTTTTTTCTCTGATCCATAAGCTCAAGTATTTTATTGGTCATCCACGATTTGCGTTTCTCTGTGTCTTTCTTCAGGTGTTATTTTTCAGGTGTTAGGTAGGTGGGTAACATATATGTTAAACATACATACAAAGGAAATGTTCATGCAGAGGATAAATTTTACACTCATACCTTTAATTTAATTTTTACAAGAAATATAATGATTTTAGTATCAGAATAATTTTATATTGTCTTTACTTAATGGAAGATTTACATTTAATACTGTACTTAAACCTTCTTTGTTCAATTCTTTTAGCAGCCACGTGCTTGTATTGCCCACGAGGCCGTGGGCAGTTGGAAAATGTGTGATTTAAATCAGCTATACTATTTGCACACTCATATCGGTCTGTTGGGAGAACTCCTATTTTGTGTAGATATTTCGGAAAACATCCATGATCTACTTTTCATCTTAAGACAGTTGACACTGTGTTTCTGCAATCTTTGTAAAATTGTTTTGCAGCTACTTTTGATTATAATTTGTATAAATTGGTGCCTGTGCTTTCACCAAACTAAATCCATTGTCTGTTCCATTTAAATTTAATATGTTGTTTGATATAGGCAAATAGGTCACATGTGTTGAATTCTTATATCACCATATGTGGGTGCTGTAATGAATTTTTAGGTATAAAATCAGCATGAGTGTCCCTTAACTCATACAAATTTAACACCATATGGATATAATCAGATCTAATCTAATCTAGATTAGAAAGAGTAACGAACAACAGAATAAGAGAAATTATAAAAGTACTACATACAATAGTGAACGATATTGGTATCCAACAATATCTAACATCTACATCTAAAGACACACGTATGAAGCCTGAATATGTGTTCGACCTAGAAAAGGCTTTGCCTTTTCCGACATTAAGTTGGTCCATTACGTATTATAAAAAGAACATGTACGCATACAATTTAGGGATACACAAGTTGACCGAAAAAGAAGAATCTTTTATGTATGTTTGTGATAAAATCACTGCTTCTAGGGGATCACAATTGGATTATGCATACGACAGCATATTCTGACAAATGCAAATATAGCAAAGCATATTACCGCATACAGTGATCCTTGCGTCGGTCAAAACTTTGCGTCAAGCAGAGATTGTTCTGGTAATGGTAGATACAGATATTGAAGTAATAGATCATAAGTTTATGGTGTCGGGCCATTAATTTTAACCAAATGATCGAGATTTTGGTCAAATTAAATAGTATACCAAAAATCGCTTAGTGTACAAAATGAAAAAAGAAAATATTTTCTCCACAGCAATGGTGAAAACTCCGTCACTCACCGCAAGAAAAATGAAAATTATTGTACAGAATCTTGGTTAAACATTCAGAGGCTGCATTTTAAGAGAGATCAACAATATTTTATAAGAGCACTTTGAACGAAGACTTCAGTTTTGAAACAATTAACATTTATCTACAAAATAATAAAAAATGTGCCCCTAAGTTAATAAAAAATATGCAACTTACACCACTTTACTCTGCTCCACTTAAAATTAGCGCTAATAAAAAAAGGATATTGTGGATCTACTCCAGTTCATACCATCCTTGCAACAGCATTATTTTAGGAATATTTTGGAAGACTCGTCCGTTGAGCATATTAGATCCTTGGGAGAGGAAGAGCTTACATGATTTTATGTTTTTTTTGCTAATAAAATATTGTTTTAAGCTGTAAATATGTTTAATAGTTTTGTAAGTGTTGAGAGGCGAAGTGGTCTGTCACAAATTACTAAAAAAAAATTAAACTTATACTGCTGATTTTATACCAAAACCTAAGTTAACATATTTGTAAACTATATGTAACACAAAAATTATAATAACACGTCTTAGGATTTTTCAGTTGCATCTAAACTTTAAGGCTTTGTATCTCACACTATACTAGAAGTGACTTGTTTGTACAACTATGGCTTTCAATGGCTCATGTATTCTAAAACAACGAGTTTTATGATTTATTCCACGCACTGTATAAGCGATCTTCCACTTGCTAACCAACGGCTTCAGGTACATGAGTTGGTAAGTGGTAGGACACTGTTTTGTCCTGGAGTTAGAAAATCGGCTTTGAAAGCGGAGGAACTATTAAGTAGTCGACGGCATAAGGATGTGGAAAGCTGCGGGATGACTATCACATTATTATATCCCTAGTAAAACCATTATGACGAGTAGCAGATTTAAACATGATATGCCATGTGACCCTATTAGCAACCGGTGTCGTCAAGTTCCCGGGCTGGATGATGTGAAATCAGAGACCGGCCACGCAACGGTGGGTACCAGGCCTTGCGTGGGAAATATGCGATTGGATAAAACAAATAAAAATATAAGAAAAAATACTGTTAGGATAGCTACATGGAACGTACGAACTCTTTATCAGACTGCAAAACTAAACAACGCAATTATTGAAATGAAGAGGGTCCAAATTGATATTCTGGGGATGAGTGAAATAAGATGGCCAGGTAATGGTAATTGCAAAAAGGAGGATGCGACAATATTTTTTATTAATAATATTAAAAAACATAAAAAAATTTATTCCATATTCAGAACGCTGCATGTTGATCCATATAAGTGCGCACCCTCTAGACATAAATATAATTCAGGTTTATGCTCCCACATCTGAGAGTACTGATGAAGAAAATGAAGAGTTTTACGAACAATTAGACGAAATCATAAAAAACCTAAAGAAACAATACATAACCATGGTAATGGGGGATTTTAACTTCAAAGTAGGAAAAGTCGAAGTCGGTGACGTAGTTGGCAAGTATGGGTTGAGAACAAGAAATGAGCGAGGTGATAGTCTAATACAGTTTTGCCAGGAGAAAAACATAATTATCACTAAAACTTGGTTTAAGTTACCATTAACGGCCGGTTTCACAATCAGAGGTTAACCCTAGGAGTTAAGTAACCTTTACCTCTAGTTTAACTGACAGATGCCGTTTCACATTCACAGATTCGGTTATGGTCACTTAACCTTAGGTTTTGTTTTATTTTTCTTATGTTGGTAGGAAATTATGGACAACAATAAGATGTTTATGGAATATTGTCAGTAAATATTATGGACATTGACCAGTATAGATGAGTTATGACACATTTGTCACGTTAGATCGAAAACAATATACGAATATTATCTGATATTATACTCATTTTCAAGTTCTGTTTTAGTGTGGCAGTTTGTTCTAAGTAGTCGTTGTTTGTTCTTTCAAGTTAAAATTAAAATTATAAAATAAACCAAGAAAAATATTTAAGAGATCAGCAAACTTTTCGCCAGAAGAGGAATAATTACTTATTTCCTTATACATGAAATAAAAAAGTTAGAAATTGTATATTTAATTTGCTTCAAAATATTTTTAACTGTGTTACTTGAAAATCTAAACCTTCATGATCTAGTTCTTCAAAATGATTTATTCTGTGCCTAATGATTCTTGGTCTGCCAGCTTCTTTATCACTGCTAAAAACATTTACATCATATAAATCCATATCTGATTAATTAATAATTGATGTGTCTGTCTACACTCTGCCAATGTCAACAAAACGAAATTCAAAACTAGGTTAGGATATCCTGGTCAAGCTCTAAACCACCGCTTTTACTTGGGTTAAAAATTTTGTAGGTTAACCACAACCCGAGCTGTTGACCTTATATTGTGAAACCTATATTTTATGGTATCCGCTGGTTATCTCTTAACCACAAGGTAACTTTACTTTGTGAAACCGGCCGTAAGAAGACTGTACATTTGGAGGTCACCACAGGACAAGACTGGGCACATCGTTAGAAATCAGATAGACTTCTTAACAATTAACAAACGATTCCATACCGCAATAATATTGTAACGATATATTTTGCTTACTTCAGGATAAAAACATGGGGGTAGAAGATTGATTTCATGACAGAAACTACTGGGGCTACAGATGGGGTAAACAAAATAATCAAAACTGATGCGTACGGCACTCAGGGGGTTGTTGGAGAGCTGGGTCGTGGATAAGTTGAAATAAATGGATCGGATTGGGGTATCTACAAAATGAAAACAAAGGAATACTTACATAAATCTCCTGGAACAAAAATGAAACAAGATATGGCAGACAAGGTTACCTCTAGCTATTTCTATTCGGACTCCGCTTCGAAGAAAATTCCCTGCTGGAAGAAAAAATTTCTTCTTCCCTAAAATCAAGAATACATACAAGGGATAGGAGACTTTTTTAAATTAAAACAAAAAAGTGGATCAGAGAAACAAATCAAACGTTTATTTTTGTTTCAAACAAACATTTATCAAAAATACAGATTGCACAAAGACATACTATATAACCATAATACAAAATGAACAAAAACTTCTGTTTACAAAGGAGATTGCTATAAAAATTTTCGAAATGGTTCCTAGGTTATTTATTAATATGGCCAAAATAGAATATTATGATTAAGGATATCCTTGTTTATGAAAATATCGTAAAAATGAAATATCTTTTCTATATAAGAATCAAATTAAAATTGTTTTACAACAACAGCAGATTTAAGCCAAAATGTCATATGTCAACGTAACATCGTAACAGAATAAATGATGACATTTTTTTTGGCTACGCCTCTAACATAATATAAAACTTTAGTTATTACAAATTCTTTTAATTTTTAATGAAAGCAATTATTAAAAATAATGTCTATTTTACTTGGAAAAATGAATATATGAAATGTTACCTTAATTCACAAATTTTTACACTTAACTTCTAAAAAAACTCGCTAAACATCTCTGGGTCTCTACAGGACAAAGGAAACCATTTCCATACTTAGGAACGACGATCTAAGACGTAAATGGGGTTTGATGTAGGAGCAAGCTGACAAACAAAACGAAGCCGGTGGGACAATCTATATGTTGCTTTTCAAAATTCCATTAGTTTCCGGTACACTACACAAATCTTATGATGATTACTCTGTTCTAAACTGCCATTAGGCAAAGAGTATTAATTACGTTAACCGGTCTTAAGACATTACCAAAAAAATCGTCTTTGGATTCAAAATCCGCCAAACGTCTTTCTAGTTCGATTGATCTAGCTTCACTCCCTATCTGCGTTCCGTTTTACAAATTCAACGCCAAATAAATCCCCTTACGTCTCGCAGCCTATTTGTGGTCTACGAACTTAAAACAAACAATACTCTCGACAACTGTCTGTTCGTAACAACCTTGAAATATTCTCAGCCTTATTGCGTTGTAGAAAAATGGAATAACTGACTTGCAATATTCTTTCTAAGAACCTCTTTTTAAACCGGAATATTAGGGGACTGAATGTAAACAAATTGTTTTCAATGACAAAACAACTATATTTTGCCTATATTAAAAAAAAACTTAAAATATTATTATATTTAGAAATCACAACTTAAAATGCCATAATATATTGGTCGTTTTAAAATTCCTTTAGAAGAGACAAAACGCCAATAAGCAACTCAGGGCGTACTACAAAAATTTATAAATTATAAAACATAATTTATATTATTATATACATTTTAAATATAAAACGCTACAATATCAACCAAAACATATCCTGGAGATGATATAAACTCTGATCAGATGACATATTACACCTTATGGACAGAAGGAGAGAAAATAAAAATAATCCCGAACAATATAAAGAACTGGATAGAACTGTCAGCAGAAAGATAAATAAGTCCAAAGAGAAATGGTTACAAGAAAAATGTCAAGAAATAGAAGAGCTAGAACGAAGACACAATAGTTTTAACACACATAAAAAAATCAAGGAATTTACTTATACTTACAAGAAAAAGCAGTTTGGTAGGTTAATAGACAAGAACAACAAACTCTTGTAGATACAGAAGAACAGTTACAGACTTGGGTAAATTACATAAAAGATGTGTTTACGGATTATCGTCATATATCTACGAATATTCTTGATCTGAATGGACCAAAAAATTGAAAAGTAAGGTAATAGAAGCTACAGATCAAACGAAAGATGGGAAAGCAACAGGATCCGATGAAATACCAGTCGAATTTTCAAAAGTTTTTAACGAGAACAACCTGAATGTAGTATTGAAACTGTTTATTAAGATACGATCGATACTGGTCAAATTCCATCGGACTGGTTAAAATCTACATTTGTCCCCCTTCCCAAAAAATCAAAGACGTGTAGTGAATATCGCCTTATATGTTTAATGAGTCACACCCTTAAAGTATTCTTGAATATTATCCATTCCAGAAAACGAGCAAAATTAGAACACATCATAAATAAAACACAGTTCGGTTTTAGATGCGGTTTTGGAACTGTGCGAGAAAGATGCGGGAACGAGAGCCCTTCTTTGCAATACAAGTCTTGATTTAAAAATTCCTGGATCACCAAAAAGATATTTATGCCTGTTTTATTGACTATGAGAAAATATTCGATACTATCAAACATAACAAACTCATAGAACTATTAAATCTTACAGGACTTGACACTAAGGACATCCAGATTATAAAAAATCTATATTGGAATCAAACAGCCCACATGAAGAATAGACATATGGTGAGTGAAAACGTAACCATTTTGAGAGGGGTAGAGAGATCTGTATTCTTTCGCCACTGCTTTTCAGCTTGTATACGGAACAAATATTTCTAGAGGCACTGGAAGAGTACAACCAGGGCATCAAGATTAATGGCATACCAATTAGTAATTTTCGATATGCAGATGATATTGTTATACTGGCTGATAACGTCGAAGATTTACAGATGCTGCTAAATAGAGCAAATACAACTGGCAAACAATTTGGACTGAATATCAATAGAAAAAAAAACTAAGTTTATGGTGATCAGTAAAAAGAACATTCAATATTTCGACCTGAATATTGAAGCTGAACGTATTGAAAGAGTACACCGATTTAAATGCATCAAAATGAGAAAGCTCTTCTTCTTCTCGTGCCACTCCTAGCGGAGATTGGAAATCATCATGGCCACTGCGACTTTGTTAGCAGCGTGACTAAAAAGTTCAATCGAACTACACCCGAACCATTCACGTAGATTACGAAGCCACGATATTTTTCTTACGAAGAAAGCTCTTAAGCAACCTCAACCTAAGCGTTAACCTCCGATGGCGCGCCACAAAATGTTACGTACTCTCTACGCTACTTTGCGGAGTAGAAGAGTGGACGTTAACAGCAGCAACTATAAAGAAGTTAGCGGCTCTACAAATGTGGCAGTATTGACGCATGCTGAGAATACCTTGGACAGACATAGTGACCAACACAGAGGTATTAAGACGAATGGATAAAGAGGTGTAATTGTTAACAACTGTTAAAAGGAGGAAAGCGTCATACCTGGGACGTGTGTTCCGTAATGATCAGTACAGTCTGCTACAGCTTTTTTTAAATATATGGAAGGCAAGATTAAAGGTAGAAGAGGTTTGGGCAGAAAGAAGAAATCCTGGCTGAGAAACTTAAGAGAATAGTTTCAAATACCAGAAGCTGCAAACATAATACATGTGGCACAAAACAGAGAAACCTATCGTTTGATGGTCGCCAGCCTTTAGTAGAAGATCGCCTATAAAGAAGAAGAAGATTATACGTACATATCAAGCATTTTCAAAGGGAAAATGTAGTGAAAATAAAGTATTTAAAAAAATAATAATATACAAATTAAATGAGTTTATATAGCTAACGTTGAATAATACCATAATACTGGTATAAAACATGTCAACTAAGATACTTACGAAGTAAAGTTTTCAAAATTAAAAATAAAAAAAAACGTTTATGTAATATTCATTATTGGTGCATATTAGTAACATTAAATTGCTTTCTTTATATATATTTTCGTTGAGTTTAATTTTTAAATGTGACATCTTTATCTGCCAGTGAACCCTACATTAGAATTTATAAAATTATTGATAGGGTCCTTTAAATGTACCGAACTATTTCTGGGACGGACCAGGCCATTTATGTAAGTTACAACATTTATATCTGTCATTTTGTCTGGGATTTTTTTCCGAATGGCGGCGCCCGCTAAACTGTGCGGTAATGGTCGGTCGACTCCCTCGAAAGCTCTTGACATGCACAAAAAGGGTAAGTACTGTAAAGTAATGGGTGGCATTCATTCGTTTGCGGGAAACGTGTTGTGTGGCTGATACACATACACAGCCACATGCCCGTAATGTATGCACTCTCACGGTAGGACATCCCTCATTGTCTTTGATCTTCGGTTCTGGATTACAGGGAGATTTTCTATGTGATATATTACCGAATATACGTGAAACCGCTTAAAATTCATCACACGTGTATTCAAACTTGTAATAGAAATCAATAGTCACATGTAAGTAGGCGTATCCAATATCAAATATTTACTATATTTGTTAAATACGTTTGGATTCAATTATTGTGGAGTTGTAAGGTTCGACAAAAATGGTTTTCAGAGACATAAAAACATTTGAGTAACATATAATTTTTTAAGCCTACAATGCTCAATTTTTAATTTTAGATCGAAAAAAATTATATGTATACCTATTTTATAAAGAAGTCCGAAAAAAATAATTAAAAAAATTTAAAGCTATTTTTTTTAATTTCAGGACATTTTCGGTAATGTATCAAATTTGATACAAAGTGCATTTGGGCAAAATTATATATAGGAAATAAAATACTAAAGTACCTTTATAGTATAATATTTTTATTGATGAAATTGAAAGACACAGTTTGAATCCTTATTAAAACATAAATGCAAACCACATTTGTCACATTTAACATAGGTTAAATTTTTACAATTTAGCTTTTTGCATCGGGTTCGATCGCTAGTGTAGATTGGCCAATGTCCTACAGTATCTGTTCGAATATTTTTTGGAGAAATATAGCTTGATGGCCCTTTCTTTTCCTTCAATTGTATATCCTGTTCAATAGATCTTGTAGATGGTCGTCCTCGCTTATTTTCTGCTGTATCTTCCAGTTATGCCCCACTTGTTCAATAGAACTTGTAGATGTTCGTCCTCGCTTATTTTCTGCTGTATCTTCCAGTTCTGCCCCATGCAGCTCAATCTTCAAATACCAATGGAATATTTGATATGTGTATATTTTCTAAATCTACATCGTTATTCAAGTCTTCACTATCACTTACATCACAATCATCTTCACTATCATCCCAATTGTCGACTATAACTTGAAATTTTTTATCTGATCAAGGCCTCTTTATATACCACCTAGACTTAAAAAATAAAGCACAAATTACATTATGTATCACAAGTGATACAAACAAATTTTTTACCATACCTTTAAAAATAATAGTAGCACAGAATACTAATCACAACAAGAAGCGAAACGGAGGGCTTTTTCGCAATCCAAATTTCTTTGCGCATGCGCGAAATCGGCCATAGTGTTAGTAGTGTTGACAAGTGTTGATGCCTTGTTTGTTTATATATTGAGAAGTGTTATTGTATTGTATTGAGAAGTTATTTAGTTATATAATTAGTTAGTTATTTAGTTAGTTAGTTAATTTAATATATTTGTGTAATAAACTTATTGTGATGGCTGCACGAAAGGGAGGATTTTATTGTGTTGTTCGTGGATGCCCATCGAAAACTGGGGAAGGAATTAGTCTCTTTTCAATACCGACTGATCGTAGCAGGTAAACAAATTAAATTTTAAATTCAAACGTATTACAAATGTTGTCTGGATGTTTATATTTTAGTTAAATACACTTTTTTTTAGAGCTGAATTATGGCTGAAAGCGGCCAATAGGTATGATCTGCTTTCCAAGTATGCTGAATTGCATACTAATTATAGAATGTGCGAGAAACATTTTGAACCGGTGTAAATGTACAAAGGAAACACGGAAGTATTTATTTCAACAAGCACATCCAACGATTTTCTCACACAGCCAATATTCAAAACACACAGACAAACCATTAAAGAAAGTCATAAGGCTGGAAGGTAGATACTTTTTATTTATTCACAATTATAGTGCTTTATTATAAAAGTCATATAAAAATCAGTATCTACTTACAACTATATACAAAGTTGTTTGTTGTTTTTCATAATATAAACAAGATCTGGAATTGTGAAATTTAATGATCTTTTATCAGCCTTATTAAGAACATAATATATCTTATGGTTACATACTGAGTAATATTTATGTCGTGGTTTTAGGTACTACTGAAACCTATAATGTACAGGAAGTAATTAATAGTCCAACTGATAAAAACCATAATACTGTACCTGATACTTTGATGGAAGAGTTTCTGGTAACAGGTAATTTTATTTATTGCTACAACTGTATTATGCATTCAACTAATCACTAATAAGCATTAACATATCTACTTTGAACGTTTATATGTTTATGGTTATTAAATATATTTTTATATTTCAGATGTTAATAGGCAGGAAGTGTCTAGCCCACCTAGGCCCCATACTCCAGCTCCATTTTTCACAGCTGCAACACAAACCCCCTCCAAGTTGTCGGGAGGTACACCAAGAAAAAGGAAACTTAGATTGAAAATAAAAAATTGCGTGCAAGTGCAAAGAAAGCATATGCGTCTTCCAAACAGAAGGAAGACAATAAATATTTAAAATCAAATGTGTGACAAATTTTTAAACAAATCCCTAGCACAAATAGTGAAAGCTCAAGCAATTTTAAAAACTAAATGTCCAAAAAGTAGAAGGTATTCTGATGAATATAAACAATTTGCATTAACACTATATTTTTTGGGCCCAAGAGCGTATGCTTTTATGAAAAGAATATTGTATTTGCCCTCAAGACGAAGTCTTCAAAAAATTACCGAAAATTTGGTCTGTAAACCTGGTTTGAATAATGACCAAATATTTGATGCCCTAAAGTTAAAAGTGAACACAATGTTAGATCAGGACAAGCACTGTAGCATTTGTATTGATGAAATGTCTATTAAAAGTAATTTATTTTTTGATACAGGTCGTGATGAGATTGTTAGTCTATATGATATAGGAAATGGAAAAAAGGAATCAATAATTGCACAAAATGTACTTGTGATAATGGTTCGAGGCTTATATTCAAATTGGAAACAACAACTAGCATATTTTTTTGTAAACACTACCATTGAAGCAAATCATCTTCTTCCTATTATAAAAGAATGTATTTCTAAACTATTTCAATCAGGTTTATATGTGAATTGTCTTGTTACTGATATGGGAGCGAATTTTCTAAAATTGAGTAAATTACTGGGGATTTCTCCAACTAACTCAGAATTTGATGTCAATGGACAAAAAATTATTTATATATTTGATCCATGTCATTTAGTTAAAGTCACTAGAAATAACTTAAATAATAATGTTTTTTATTTTGATGATAAAAAAACATCTTGGTCATTTATAGAAACTTTTTATCATGAAGATAAAAAGCAGTTCTAAAGTGTGCACCAAAACTAACACACTCCCATATATATCCTACATCTTTTGAAAAAATGCGAGTAAAACTAGCATCTCAAATTTTAAGTAACACTGTTGCAAGTTCTATGTATACATATATTTCTCTTGGTATTCTTCCATCAGATGCATTGGGAACAATAGAAATTATTGAAAAATTTAATAATTTGTTTGATATTTTAAATTTTACTGATAACAATAATCCTAACAAATTTAAAAATGTATTTGAGGGAACTGATTTTCAGATCAATTACCTAGATTCTATGATAGATTTGGTACATAAACTGAAAATATTAGATAAAACAGGAAAAGATGTAACATGTTGTTCGCGATCAAAAAAGTGTTAGATTGTAACAATGAATGGTGTTAAAAAGCTTTGGGATAACTTAAAGTCTCATGATTTTAAATACTTAAAATACTTTAAATGATAAAAGCCTATCTATTTGAAAGACCATTTTATTCAGTAGAAGAGTTTCTTAATTAATAACTAAGAAATTATAATATCTTAATGTACAGTTCCATGGTTCTTTACCCGTGGGTAATCATTACCCAAAGTAGCTTAAACTTATTAGTTCCTACGGTTGATTATGCAATTTGTTATTGTCTTTTTCCTCTGAGTCTTTGTAAGCTTCATCCATAAAACTGTAAAATTTTCAATGACAATAAAGCATATATTTCTATTCTATTCCCATCCGGGTTATGCTTATCCATGCTTATAATGGTCTTTTAGAATGGGGCGGTATAAGGAATATTTACTTGCATTCTATAAACATTCAGAAGTGCTTAATTAGATTTTTTTGAAAAAGATTAAGATATTACAGCAAACTGTTATACAACGAGAATAAATTTTTAACTGTACGTAAATTGTCCTCTTACAAAGCTCTTATACACATACATGAAATAAAAAAGGATACTATTTTACATTAGCAATCATGCGCATCAAACTAGATATATAAGGAATAATGCAATTTTATCCAAATGTAATAAATCCATACTCCAGAAATATGTTGGCTACATATGGCCCAAATGATACAATTGTCTACCGGAGAATTTAAAACAAATTAAGAGTTATAAAAAACATGGATATCAGTATAAATTTAAACAATGGATTGGAAACAAAATAACACAATTCTGCGAAGAGCAGATTAATTGATCATAGCAATAAATAAAAATATATTGACAATATTTCTTGAATTTATTGACATATTTATGTCACATGCTATATTAAAATGAATGTATTTTTGTAAGTGCGCATATGTAACTGTTTATATTAATACATTTGTTAAATATTTGCTTTCTTGCACATATATTTTTGAAGTATCACACACAAGGGTGCTACTTTTATGGTAGCTCTATTTCAGTGATTTTTCATATTTATTTAGTGTTAAGTATGCTTATTTTTTGTAAATCTATATTATAATCTAAGCTTCCTAAATAAACATTATTATTAGTATTAATTACAATAAATTTCTATTATTATTATTGTGTTTTATTACAATTTTTTACCCCTCCCTACTACAAATGTGATATATCCAGGCGAATTGAATGTAGTACTGTACAACCAGAAGTTTCAGAGACCTTAGATGTACAGAGAGAGAAATCGAAGAGGTATACGTGTATATTAATTACAATAAATTTTTATTATTCTGTTTTATTACAACTTTTTACCCTTTCCTACCATAAATTTGATATGTCCTGGCGAGTTGAATTTACTACAATACAACCAGAAGTTTCAGAGACCTCAGATGCATAGAAAGAAATCTAAGGTCATTTTATATACATTCATTCTAGCCGCAGCTGCAGAGTTTTTACGCGCAGCGAAAATATCGTGGTGTTGAAGGTTTATAGATAATCACATTCAAAGAAATTCCTCAACAGGAAACAAAAAAGTCAGCAACTTAAGACAAAGTTAATAGAAATTTCAAAAGTATAATTCTGTATTGATAAGTAAAAAAGTCTTGAGTCAAAATATAGATTTTGAGTGATGAAGTGTTTTATTAACCTTAAAAAAACGATAAAAAGTAATAGAAATCAAGCTTTTCATCTCTATTTTAAAATTAACTCTCAAATTCAATCGGTTTTTTAACGTACTAAAATACTTTTAGTACGTTAATTTGTTTGTTAAAAAAAAAACAAATCGATATTTTTGACTTAACAACTTTTTAATTATCAGTTCAGAATTGATATATAAGTTATATTAAATTTTACAGAAAAAATAAAATTCATACAAAACAGATTACTTAAAAATGATTACTTCATTTCTCAGTGTAACTATCATTTACTACAGTTTTGAACGACTTCCTCACTACTTTTCTTCGTGTAATCAAATGTAGGTTCATTGCTACTGTCACTCTGAATTTCTGTCCTCCCAACATCAAAGGTTCCGACAAAGCTTTCGCTTCTGGTTGTGATTAGTGTTCTGTGATAGTAGATACTGAATATAACTAATACTAGATGACTTGTGGGTGTAAAATAATCAGAAAACGGAATTTTTCTCATTCAATTTTCATTAATAACCACCTTTATTTCACACACCCTTATTTCATAAAATTTTTTAAACTCAGCGGTATCGTCAACACGACGGTTAAGTGATACCTGACTAATTCGCGCGTTTTATAAAATATTAGACGACGTTGCCAGGTTACAAAATGTGTATATATAATAGAGTGGTATACAGTGAAAGCCAAATAAAGTTGCGTTCACGTCATCATTGTGAATATTTGCAGCGTTGTCAGATGGTTTATAAAGTATGAAAATTAACAGAAAAGAACTTAAATAAACAAAAAAGGTAAAGATAGCAAACTTCACACTATATTGTTACACTTCTTGAAACTTAGCTTTATTCAACACCAATAATACAACAATACTTTTAACTAACTGACAACTATAAACTTCTACATTCAAAATACATCTGTTCCCCAACTGTCAAAAACATCTGTTATATACATATGTTCTGACTCGCTAGACATTTCAAGAATTTTCGATGTCATCTTGAATGTTCTCGAACTACTTCTTCTTTTTCGTCAATGGACTTTTCCTATGTGGGATAAATCTTTTGTAACAATATTAAGTGGAATTTAAAAATGAGTGTTTTTTTTTTTCATTTATTTTTTTGTTAATTACATTCATGAATAGATTTCACAAAGTAAGTAATTTCACAATAAAAGTGGTAAAGCTTTTACTGAGTTTTTTTTTTTTTTTTTTTTTTTTTTTTTTAATGGCATTGACATTAGTCATTCAGCCAGTTGCAATAGATTCTCCAATCAGACAAATGCACAACTCTATCCCTAATCGAAAACTAACGGATAATTAATAGAAGAATATACGACAAGGAAACTTACAGGGTCACTTGCTTCTCGTCTAGGGGCCCATCAAGACATTCTTAGTAGACAAACAAAACTGGACCACGGATAAGGTGTTATAACATTTAGGGTAAACAAAGGATACAAATCTAAATTTCCACACGATCATGAAACATTTCATGCTCGAGTACAAATTCTATAGAACCATGCATGTGTCTGACAAGAAATCTATAATGATATTATATATATTTTGTGAGCCTGTCGCCAGTAGCGTCTGAATATTGAATGGTGCATACATATTAAATTCGATTAATTTTTTGTAGAGAGAGTTTGAATGCTGCTGAAACTTAGGGCATTCAAAAAAGATGTGATCAAGATCACCCAGTTTTCCGCAATGTTTGCAATTATCATCTTCATTCACATTTATTTTATATAAATGACTTGGATAACACGCATGTCCAAAGCGTAGTCTATTTATGGTGGTTATATATTTACGTGGAGATTTAAAATTCTTAAACCAAGTAGTTTGTGGAATAACTGGTTGTAAAGTAGTGAATCTTGTTTGGTTTGTAAGGCAGTAAAGATGCCATTGATCTTTCCATGTCGCTAGCTGGTTTTTTTTAAATATCCTAATGGCATCTGATACACATAAAGAATATGGTAATAAAGTGCCTGATATTATACTGGTTTTAGCTAAGTAATCTACATATTCATTATCTTTGAGTCCAATATGTGCCTTAACCCAAATAAATTTTATATTAAAGCCAGAGTCTACTAAGTGCTTTAATTGATCTTTTATTAGAAAAATATAAGGATTACTAAATGTTTTGGGCAAAAAAGTGTTTTTTATGTTCTGTAGAACTGAAAGGCAGTCTGAAAGAATTAACGATTTTTTAATATAAGAGTTTTTAACATATTTCAAAGCTTCGAGTATAGCCAATGATTCCGCCGAGAAAATTGAAAACTCCTTGGAAAGTTTGTACTTATATTCAGAACCTCCTGAGGGTAGAAAATAGGCACAGCCAGTCCCTTCTATTGATTTGGATGCGTCCGTGTATATAACTGTGGCATCACTATAACAGTTCAAAACAGATCTCAGAATATTGTTGCTCAATTTGTTGTTGTGACTATATGTGGGTATTATAACTTCAGCTTTATGGAAGAGAGCAAAGAAGTCTAAATTTTTTTCCACTTTGGCCAATTTTTTTGAAAAAATTAAATTGTTCTGTAAAGCAGTGCACAAAGGTGGAGACGGCTTCTTAATCCAATATTTATGAGTGAGATCTCATTCGTTAAGTTGACGTATACTGGAAAATAATTTGGGATATGTTGAGTGGGCTTTGAGTACCCATTTTTCGCTTAATAAATTTCTTCTAATCGAAAGAGGAGGTTCATAAGCTTCAACATGTAGTGGTTGTATAGGGGTAGATCTCATAGCACCTAAACAGACCCTTAAGACAGAATTTTGAAAAATGTCAATTTTTCTTAGAAGATTTCTAGATGCAGAACCGTAAAGAGTAGCACCATAATCTATAATGGATCGTATATAAGCTCTGTAAAACAATAAGGATGTTTCAACATCGCAACCCCACCACACTTTGGTTGTCATTCTAAGAAAATTACTACCTTTTTTGCATCTATCTAGCATATATTGTATGTGTTGTTTCCAAGTCAATTTTTTATCCAGTATAAGGCCCAGATATTTGATATGATTTTTGAATGTAAAAGATTGATTATCAAGAAGTATATTTTGATTTGGAGGAAGGTTGTGTCTTGTGAAGACAGATACTGCTGATTTGTCAATTGATAAATTTAAGCCGTTCTCTAAGTACCATGGTACTTAACATTGATTACCATTGATTAACATGGGGTATTTTACATGATCGATTCCAGGAGAAGTATTAATGTGGTTTTTAAGGGCGAAGTCTAGTTCAGTTTTGGTAAAAGGTTTTAATAGAAAGTGATTATTTGAATGATGACTTTGTGTAGGTTGTGTAGGCGAATGTTGAACCCATGGAGGAGATACTCTATTAAAGAAGTCTTCTAATAAAGTAACATTGAAGGGTTTTGTACTATTATGTGATTTTCGGTTCAATTTGTTAGCTTGAGACCATATTTCTTTAGAAGAAATATTTTTGCTTAAATTAGAACACCATTTAATCCAACTAGCTTTGGCTTTTTGTTTCAGCTGCTTTTTAGTATGAGCAGTAATTTTCTGACATTTTAGATAATTATCAAGGCTTGGTGAACGTTTATAAACTGCTAATGCTTCTTTTCTGTTATTAATTATCAGATCACATTCTGGGTCCCACCATGGCGGAGGGGATCGATTTTTGGATTTAAAAATTTTATATTGAGGAATAGATTTAATAGCAGCATGATTAATGCAATCTATTAGAAAGTTATAATTTTCATAAGTATTCAGATAGTTACTTTTATTAGAAAACATGTTTTCAATTAAAGATGTATACAGCGGCCAATTGGCCTTTTTGATGTTCCACTTGCTTTTTGGGTGAATTGTTTCCTGCGATGTGTAAGTTATTAAAAAATTCATAGTTATTGCAAAATGATTGGAGCCTAAGGTGTCAGATAAAACTGACCAAGTGATTTTACTAGCTATATTAGCTGTGCAAAGTGATATGTCAATCATCGATTTTTCGGTACTATATCTAGGAACATAGGTAGCTTCACCATTATTTAAAATTACCAGATCTAGATCCTCGACACTACTAACAATTTGTTGACCAACTGCATCATTTTTTAATGAGCCCCATAGTGAATCATGAGCATTCATATCTCCTTCTATTATAAAAGGTGATTTGACTTGTGAGAAGATATTTATCCAATCATTTTTGGAAGTACGAATTTAAGGTGGTCTATATATAGATAGAAAACTTAATTCTGTTGTATTAATTTTAACGGTAGCACCGCAGACTAAAATTTCATCGTTAAAATTGTTTCTAATATTTATTTGACAAAATGGTATGGTTGTTTTAATTAAGATTGCAACACCTGCGTACCCGTCATATCTATCTTGGCGAATTACATTGTAATCTTTAAATATATAATTCTGATTTGGTTTGAACCAAGTTTCGCTTAATAAGGCAATGTCAATATTTTCAGTTGTTAAAAAATGAACTAAGCTGTGTTTATTCGAAACAACGGATCGAGCGTTCCATTGCAAAATTTTTAATGATTTAAGTTCTGTGAAGATGTTATTTATTGATAATATCCTCCAAAATTGTTTTTATCCCATGGTAAATACTATCTTGACTTATTGTTTTTATATCATCTACAGTTTGGATATTTGTGATTAAATTAAAAATGTAATTGGAAATAAGTGTTTGAAGATCTGTCTGATCTTGTTTATTTTAAAAAATTAGGGATGTTTAAATTAGCAGGAAGGGGTCTAGAGGGCCCAAAATTAAAAGGAAACATAGGTGTGGTATGGGGGGACTGGGGGGTAGGAGAGATTAATTTTCGTTTTTTCGCTATGCTATAGCGACTTGAGGAGGGTTGTGATGTGTTATTTGATGATAAGTTTTGGTTTCTACGCGTGATTACTTGTGTGGCAGCAGAATGGGTTGAATTTTTTGTGAATGTTGGCAGGGGAGGAAAACTGTTTCCGTTATTTTCTAGTGTGGAATATCTATTCTGAGTGAATAATCCCGAAAAGGATGATTCACAATAAGTTTTTGCCTCGATGAAAGAAGTTTTTTGCTCAATCATAACGGTTTTGATCTTCTTCTGCAGTTCATACTTTGGACATTTCTTGGAAATGGATACATGATCCTTACTATTGCAATGGATGCACTGAATAGCATTATCCTGGCAAGCATGACCTTTATTTTTGGTTTTTCCGCATTTTATGCAATGTGCCTCTGTACTCCGACACTGCTTGGAGATATGTCCAAATCTCAAACAATTATAACACTGAGTAACCTTGCCAATATAGGTTTCCACAGGAAAAAATACACTATTTATTGCAATATAGCTAGGTAAAATATTTCCCTCAAAGGTGACTATTACAGTCCTCTTCGGTACATAGTTAGTTTTTCCTTCCGTATCAACCCTTCTAAAAGTTCGTTTGTAACCTAATATGGGGGAGGGAGATTCACTGTTATCTAATAAATAACTTTCATCGTATTGGGTATCAACATCTCTGATTAGACCTTTGATTTCTAGTAGATGATTAGGAATGTAAGCTACCAAATTTTCATTTTTTAACTTTAAATTTTTAACCAAATTATTTGCATCAGAAATTGACCTTAACAAAACTTTAATTCTGTTTTTTCCAATGCCTTTAATTTCAATAATATTAGGAATATTCAATTTTTTATGCAAAATATGGGCAACTGTTAAAGGATGTAGACGACCTATATTTTCATTGTTTGTTTTTTCTATGTAAACATAAACATTATTAAAATTGTACTTATCTGATTTAATGTTGAACAATTTTGTAGCTACTGTTTTTTGCGCTTCAGGTTCTGGCAAGATTGTAGTACAGTCACTGGTTTTATTCGCATTTTTCGCTGTCGAATCATCAAAATTTTCGATTAAACTGGATTCATTAATAGGCATTTCACTATTCTCACTAACACATGAAAAGTTTAAATCACCTATTGGCGTCTCTGGGGAAATTGCCTCCCCCATGGGGGAGTCGTTTATATACTTATTTATTACACTGAGTTAATGTCAAACTTCGAATCACCTGTACTAATTTAAAATCGAGTTAATTAGTAGAAAAAGACACTGGGCACTGATTATTTACGACCTATCGCTTTGAAAGTTCGAATAATACTGTATTACTGAGTTACCAAAAAATAAGTTACTCGTTTATTAGTACAACGTTTTTTCTTTGGTGACTCGAACTGTTCACCTTTTTTCTACATTTGACATATGCACATATGCTGTTTACTATTCTTACGCTGACTTTTAAAGCAGCAGCTACACGCTAAAATCATACAATTTTTTTTAAATTAAATTAATAATATTCTATTCGCATATTACCTCTTGTACAGCGTTTAAGGGTAACAAAGAGCCATTCAAATATATTGCCAATTATCGTTTCTTCTGAACTTTTTTAAGCCATGGCGCCCTTGAAGTTCGAATTACTTTCGAAGACACCCTTATTATAAAGCAAAAAATAAAGTTATGTGCCTCCTGGAAGCTCAATAAGACTTGTACAAAGGAAATTTGGGAATATCTGGATGAATTAACGAATATCTATTTTGATTTATAGAAGAGTATTTCTTCCACTGGTGGCTCCACTCTCTAAGCAATGTTGACTTGAAAGAAATAATACTATCAGAAAGCGATACTTTATATAGAATACCAGTATCGGTTAAAATGCTTTCTTTGGCTAATAAGTCGACATATTCATTATGTTCAAATCCTGCATGTGTTTTAATCCAGAGAAAATGTACATTGATGATTAATCGTATGAGCAGTCTTGTAAGTTTGGTGTTCTATATTTACCAACAGATTTTGCACTGCTAAGGAGACAGAAAAAATTATAATATGGGGAAAATCAACTTCTGTTACATATAATAAAGCATCATATATTGCAATAGCCTCTGTTGTATAAATCGAAGCCTCCGGGTTCAGTTTGAATTTTTTTTCTATATGTCCCGATGGTATAAAAAAAGCGCATCTGGTTCCATCTGGAGATTTAGACGCATCTGTATATAGAGCTGTTGCCTCTTATATGCTCGTTATAGATGAAACCATATTGTTTTTTAAATATATGGTTTCACTATAATTTGGTACAATAATATCTGTATGTAAAAAGAAAGAAGAGTAGTTTCTGAATATGTAGTTCATTCTATCTATATTTTTTAAAAGTGCTATATTTTGATTATACGCTTCGCAAAGTAAGGGAGATCTTTTTATATAGATATTAGTTCAGTGAGTATACTTTCAATAAATATTTTTTGGACAAAACCTTCGTCTTATATTTAAAGGGGGATCCAAGACTTCCAAATATAAAGCTTTACCTGGAGTGGGTCTCATGGTTCCTAACCATATTCATAAGACTGAGTTCTGTAAAACGTTGATTTTGCTTAGTAGTACTTAACTTGGGGATCCAAAAATACAAAACACTTCCGTAATCCAAAATAGATCGTATGTAAGCTTTGTAAAATAATAAACTTACTTCAATATCTTATCCCCACCAAGTTTGATTAATTGATTTAAGAAAGTTTAATCCCTTATTAATTGTACTGGCATTGGTAAAGTTATGTCTGGTAAATAAACAAACTTGTGATTTACTGTAAGATAATTCAAAACCATTTTCTATAAACCATTTTTGATTCAACCCATACACATTATTCAGGTATTCACCTGATTGCTGATATTTTTTGTGTTTTGTATACAAACAGAAATCGCTAGCATATTGTACAATATTAAATGCAATATTAGTAATAGTGATCCTATGTAGATCTGTAATATTTTGTTATTAAGTCTAGGTCCTATAAGAGTACGATTATCTTTTAAATAAATTATCCTATTTGTGTACAGGTTCACAACGTTAGAAGCAAACTCTGCTGGAATATGAAATAATTTAATCATTTTTTGTTGAAGAATTGTAAGAGATACCGAGTAGTAAGAACCTTCGATGTCTAAAAATAAAACAGGTATATAACTGTTCCTAGAAAAACTGTTCTGAATGTATACAACAAGAGTTGTTAAGGAATCTAAAGTTCCTTTCCTTTCTTAAAGCCTAGTTGTTTAGCGAGTAAGGGATTTTGATCTCTTAGCCACCAATCCAACCTAATTAGAATCATCTGTTCAAGTGTCATACGTTTTATATTTAATGATAATATTTTTTATTTTTTTTTTTTTTTGACGTTCAAAAAAAGTTTTTAGAGATCGGTATATGCTTATCACTTTTACAGTGTATGCAATACATTTTTTTTTCATCACATGTGTGTGTATCAGTTTTAATTTTTCCACATCGTATGCAGTATTCCTGTGTAATTTTACATTGTCTAGAAATGTGTTCAGATTTGAGGGACTTAACCATTGTGTAACTTTACCTAAAATTTTTCATTTTGAAAATAGACATTATTAATTACAACATAATTTTCCAAACAATGACCTTTAAATGTAATTATATCATTACGTCTAGGTACATATTCTGTATTTCCATCCTATTCTATTTTCCCGTGCATTCTTTTAATATCAATAATTTATGAACTATAGGTCATATATGTTTCAATGTTAAGGCGGCCACTCACGGTACAGCGGCGTTGTTCAACTTCGTCGAGTTCGACGAATTGACAAGGATTTTGATCGTGTGTGAACGTGCATCCAACAAAATCGTACAATTTGATCGCAGACACACTGGCCTGTCTGTGGCAGTACTGCAGAGTTGATTTCAATTTATTGAGCGTGTGTGACCGTGGTACAGCGGCGTTGTTCAACTTCGTCGAGTTCGACGAATTGACAAGGATTTTGATCGTGTGTGACCGTGCATCCAACGAAATCGTACAATTTGACCGCAGACAGACTGGCCTGTCTGCGGCAGTACTGCAGAGTTGATTTCATCAACTTTTTTGAACAGCCAATCGCGTTTACGATCAAAATCCGCCATTTTGAAGGCGGCAATTCAAATATTTACAAAATTGATAAAAAATATTCATTAATCCAATTAATTCAGATTTAAAATGATCTGAACAGACTCTTACTAAAATAATTTTTAAAATTAATTTAAAAAATTAATATTATTCATTAATCCAATTAATTCAGATTTAAAATTATCTGAACAGACTCTTGCTAAAATAATTTTTAAAATTAATTTAAAAAATTAATATTATTCATTAATCCAATTAATTCAGATTTAAAATTATCTGAACAGACTCTTGCTAAAATAATTTTTTTAAAATCGAAACAAAACAAAAAAAATTTACTTTTAAATTACAATACATTGCCAGGTAAGGTTAAAAAATGCAAAACACTTAGCTGGACGGACGTAAACAAAGCAGACGTCACGCATGTAGAGGTGGTTGATCCAAGTATTTTTGTGGATCAGGTTAAACTGATACGCGTATACAAAAATGCCTGTTAAAAAATACTGGTTTGGAAATCAGTTTGTTATCATTCGTTAAATAGATATCTAAACATAACGTTAACATTATTTGTATTTTGTTAGATTTCTTTATAGTTATTAAAATGACTGTTTAACTTCAAATACCTAAATTACTGTTATTACATTACATTAATAATACATCTGTTGATATTTATCTAAAGCTTTGTAAACGTTAAGAAATGCACGATAAAAATTAAGGACAAATGCAATGAAACAATTAAATTATTTATTTTTTATGTATATTTGTCATCGATATTTGTTGAATAATCCACTGATCGACAAGCTTATAATTTCCTGACGAATATGAATAATAACAAATGAATACGCATAACATGATTATAATAAATTTTAGCAATACTACATGAACAAGTAAAAAATAAATATTTGCAAATAAAATTTTAAATATTTAATAATATATTTATTTTTGGCAATGGTGATTTTATAGATATGGATGAATCAATTTGGCACTGTTAACTTGTTTGTGGTAAGCCCATGATTTTGTGGGAATAACTAGAAAATTATTTGTATTACTGAGAAATTAATTAATTTCTGTTATATATATATATATATATATATATATATATATATATATATATATATATATATATATATATATATATTGTTTGAGTTTAGTTCTTGAACCTTAATATATATTTTATGGGATTTTCTTGGGCTTAGGTTCATAAAAAAAATTGATTTGACACTACGACATTTTCATATATTATATTTCCGACGTTTCGGCAGGAAATCCATGCCTTTTTCAAGAAATAATATTGACTAGAAAAACATTTCATGACAGACATAATACGGTTTAAAAGTTAAATTTTTGACTTACCAAGCATGTAAAATACGGTACTAACAAGTACACGTCACAATTAAAATAATATTAAAAACATAGGACATACCCACTAAGTCACTACATGTAAAATATATTTTAAATCTTATGTGTTTATTGATGTTGGTTTATCGTTTAAACAATCAGTTATTTTAACATAGGCGTTCTGAGATTGTTTTTTATGTGTTTTTAAATTAAGTTAAATTATATTTTGTTTAAATTTTTGACATCTTTTTTATCATTTATGACGTTGTTATTTTTTTATTTGTATAGACTCTAGAAGCTCTCTCTTCTTCTTGTTGGGTTCACTTTTTAGGATCTTGGTTTTCTCAAAATCAAATTTATGTTTTTTTTCGTTTTCATGTTTTGTGAGGGCAGTTGAGTTTTTTTGTCATATTTGTGGGAACGTATTCTTGAGTTTAGTAGCTGACTGGTTTGTCCAATATAAACTCCATCACAATTCGAGCAGAGAATTCCATATACAACATGCGATCTTTTTAATAGAGGGTTTTTGTTTTACAAAACAAATGAGTACAGTACCCGTACCATGGACGTATAAATAAAGATCTTCATTTATACGTCCATGACCCGTACTCGTTTATATTGGTGATAGGGATCAGTTCCACAAGTATAAATAAAATACATGTTTCAAAGTAACTGGTACGGGATAAGGTCACCATCCCTACATGCATGTGACGTATTGAAAAGATGGTGGATTTTGGTCGGCGCAGCGATGTGCAAAAACGAGTCCACCTAGTGAGCATACCTTGTTTCCTTATATCATGCTACACACTTGCTTTAATCATATTAGAAAATCGACATGGCTTCATTTAGCGAGAATTTTTTGAGAGAGTTTTTTTAATTATATAAAGAACAAGAATGTTTATGGCGAATTAAAAGTAAAACGTATCACGATAGAAACGCCCGAAAACAGGCAATGGACATTTTAATATTAAAGTTCCAAGAAGTAAACAAAGATGCGACTGAAGAGTATGTAAGAAAAAAAATTAACAATTTTAGAACATCCTATAAAAGAGAACTAAAATTAGTATTGCAATCAAGTAAATCGGGTGCAGGGACAGACGAGATTTATAAACCTAAATTGTGGTATTTTCCGTTGCTCTCATTTTTAAATGATCAGAATGTACCCCGAAGAGCTATTTCAAATCTATCTGAGGATGACTCAGTGCATCCCTTTTCATAAGCCATTCTTTGCACCTAAATCTACGTTTCATTTTAGGTTTGTTTTTACGCTTTGTTATACACAAAGCAAGAGACGCTAAAATGATTGTTTGATCTGACATGGTCGAGAACCGAACAAATACTGCGGCGCAGTACGGTGTGTGGGCGCACCAGATATGCCAACAAATTGAACAACACCGCTGTCCGATTTTGTCGAACGACACCGTTGGACCGTGAGTGGCCGGCTTTATATTTGGTATCGACATCACGTATCAGCCCTTTGATTTCTAAAGCCGGCCACTCACGGTCCAACGGTGTCGTTCGACAAAATCGAACAGCGGCGTTGATCAATTTGTTGGCATATCTGGTGCGCCCACACACCGTACTGCGCCGCAGTATTTGTTCGGTTCTCGACCATGTCAGATCAAACAATCATTTTAGCGTCTCTTGCTTTGTGTATAACAAAGCGTAAAAACAAACCTAAAATGAAACGTAGATTTTGGTGCAAAGAATGGCTTATGAAAAGGGATTCACTGAGTCATGTCAATTTAATAGCTGAGTTGCGATTACATCCAGACGATTGGAGAAACTACCTTCGCATGGATGAAACTAGTTTACAAAAAATGAGACAATAATGCGTCCTGCAATATCACCACATGAAAGACTTTCGGCAACTTTAAGGTAAGTTAAAAAAATACATTTTAAGAACACTTTTTAATTTTTTTTAATTGTATTTCAATATAATATTTATTTATTTTTTAGATTTTTGGCGACTGGAAGAAACTATGAAGATTTAAAGTTTTCTACTATCATCTCTCCCCAAGCATTAGGCAAAATAATACCTGAAACTTGTGGTGCTATTTATTCAGTTCTTCGTGAGGAATATTTGAAAGTAAGTAAAAACAGTAATAAATCTTCTTTATATTTTAATGAAACTATTATACTATAGTGTACATACAAGCTAACAAAAAAAAATGTTTTATTAAAAACAAAAGTAGTTAAAAATACATATAACGAAACTAAACTTACTAATTATTATTGTTATCGTTAAAAGTGGAAAAAAGCTCAGATGCTGAATATAGTGGATTATTTTGATCGACATTATGAGCTTCTAATTGTACATAAGTAGTACCTGTCGCCGTGCTGCCAAAATAATTATCTTGAGTTCGAGAGTTATTGTTAACAGTTGAAATGCTTGATGGTGGCTGCAATCGCCATCCCCTGCATAAAACATCACTTTCGGCCTCGAATAGAACGTCATTTATTCTATCCTTTTCTCTTTGAACAACTGGCGTTGACTGTTGTAACTTCTCGTTTATTGTCATAAGAAGTTCATCCCTGGGATCTGTTGCTGCTCGCAGTCGTTTTTTTTATATATGAAGTTTTGGTAGATGAAGGAGTAGCACTACTAACTGATAGTGTCGAGTCTTGAGACAATTGTGAATCTTCATTGTCAGCAGTTATTGGTGAAAAATTGTCATCGCCAATTGGGCTGCTTAAATTAGTCACCTAAAAAAATGAGTAAACTTATATTATCGTGGTTTCATGTCGTTGCCAGAACTTAATATCCATTTCGCCTTTTATATAAACATTTTAATGTATTAGATAGATTGAATATTTTTTCAAATACTGTTTTTTTTAGTTTCCAAAAAATGAAGAGGAATGGAAGAATGTTGCAAAATTGTTTGAAGAAATGTGGAACTTTCCACACTGTTTAGGTGCTATAGATGGAAAGCACATTCGAATTATTCCACCAGCTCATTCAGGCTCTTACTTTTACAATTACAAAGGATTTCACAGTATAGTTCTTATGGCTATAGCGAATGCAAATTATGAAATTATGTACTGCAATATTGGTACCAATGGAAGAATTTCGAATGGAGGTGTGTTAAAAAATACAAAATTTTATGAGAAATTGGTAACCGGAACTCTAAACATACCTCAACCAGCAAAAATTGAACCTAGCGAACGAACTCTACCTTATGTTTTTGTTGGAGATGATGCTTTTTCGTTAGGACCAAACTTACTGAAACCATTTCCTCATACAAATGTAGGAAAAGAAAAAACCATTTTTAATTACAGATTGTCACGTGCGCGGCGCATAATTGAAAATGTATTCGGAATTTTAGCTGCTAGATTTCGAATATTTCATACAGACATACAGGTTAATGTGAAAGCTATTGAGAAAATAGTAATGGCATGTTGCGTTGTACATAATTTTTTGCGTAAAAAAAGTCCAAAAGGATATACTCCTCAACACCATTTGGGTCATGGATCCAAAGAATCTGGAATATTTACACCAGGACTGCGAATTACTTCAGATGATTTAACCAATTTAGAAATCAGTTCTAGTGCTAAGAGTTCAACACAGGTCGCAAAAATTACAAGAGAAAATTTTATGGCATATTTTAATAATGAAGGGGGTGTTAGTTGGCAAAATAAAGTTGTTAAAATGTATTTTTTTTAATTTACTTACCTCTTCCTCATCAGATAGATTTGAAATAGCTCTTCGGGGTACATCCTGATCATATAAAAATGAAAGCAACGGAAAATACCACAATTTAGGTTTATAAATCTCGTCTGTCCCTGCACCCGATTTACTTGATTGCAATACTAATTTTAGTTATCTTTTATAGGATGTTCTAAAATTGTTAATTTTTTTTCTTACATACTCTTCATTCGCATCTTTGTTTACTTCTTGGAACTTTAATATTAAAATGTCCATTGCCTGTTTTCGGGCGTTTCTATCGTGATATGTTTTACCTTTAATTCGCCATAAACATTCTTGTTCTTTATATAATTCAAAAAACTCTCTTAAAAAATTCTCGCTAAATGAAGCCATGTCGATTTTCTATATGATTAAAGCAAGTGTGTAGCATGATATAAGGAAACAAGGTATGCTCACTAGGTGGACTCGTTTTTGCACATCGCTGCACCGACCAAAATCTACCATCTTTTCAATACGTCACATGCGTGTAGGGATGGTGACCTGATCCCGTACCAGTTACTTTGAAACATGTATTTTATTTATACTTGTGGAACTGATCCCTATCACCAATATAAACGAGTACGGGTCATGGACGTATAAATGAAGATCTTTATTTATACGTCCATGGTACGGGTACTGTACTCATTTGTTTTGTAAAACAAAAACCCTCTATTAAAAAGATCGCATGTTGTATATGGAATTCCCTGCTCGAATTTTGATGGAGTTTATATTGGACAAACCAGTCAGCTACTTAACTCAAGAATACGTTCCCACAAATATGACAAAAAAAACTCAACCGCCCTCACAAAACATGAAAACGAAAAAAAAACAAATTTGATTTTGAGAAAACCAAAATCCTAAAAAGTGAACCCAACAAGAAGAAGAGAGAGCTTCTAGAGTCTATACAAATAAAAAAAAATGACAACGCCATAAATGATAAAAAATAAAAAAGATGTCAAAAATTTAAACAAAATATATTTTAACTTAATTTACAAAACACATAAAAAACAATCTCAGAACGCCTATCAATAAACATATTAGATTTAAAATACATTTTACATGTAGTGACTTAGTGGGTATGTCCTATGTTTTTAATATTATTTTAATTGTGACGTTCACTTGTTAGTACCGTATTTTACATGCTTGGTAAGTCAAAAATTTAACTAAACCGTATTATGTCTGTTATAAAATGTTTTTTTATTTCTTGAAAAAGGCATGGATTTCCTGCCGAAACGTCGGAAATATATATGAAAATGTCGTAGTATCAAATCAATTTTTTTTTATGAACCTAAGCACAAGAAAATCCCCAAAAATATATATTAAGGTTCAAGAACTAAACTCAAACAATATATATATATATATATATTATATATATATATATATATATATATATATATATATATATATATATATATATATATTTTTATATATATATATATATATATATATATATATATATATATATATATATATATATATATATATATTATATACTAAGATTTCGAAACAGAAATTAATTAATTTCTCAGCAATACAAATAATTTTCTAGTTATTCCCACACAATCATGGGCTTACCACAAACAAGTTGACATTGCCAAATTGATTCATCCATATCTATAAAATCACCATTGCCAAAAATAAATATATTATTAAATATTTAAAATTTTATTTGCAAATATTTATTTTCTACTTGTTCATGTAGTACTGCTAAAACTTATTATAATCATGTTATGCGTATTCATTTGTTGTTATTCATATTCGTCAGGAAATTATAAGCTTGTCGATCAGTGGATTATTCAACAAATATCGATGACAAATATACATAAAAAATAAATAATTTAATTGTTTCATTGCATTTGTCCTTAATTTTTATCGTGCATTTCTTAACGGTTACAAAGCTTTAGATAAATATCAACATATTATGTATTATTAATGTAATGTAATAACAGTAATTTAGGTATTTGAAGTTAAACAGTCATTTTAATAACTATAAAGAAATCTAACAAAATACAAATAATGTTATCGTTGTAGCGTTTTTTTATTTAAAGTGTATAGAAAAGATTTCTGTGTTACGCTCCTGTTGTTTTTACCAAAGAAAACAATCGAAATAATATTTCAAGTTTTTTTGACGAGATTTTTAAATGCGTATATTTCTACCGATTCAAAAGTAAATATAGATGTTTTTTTGTCTGTGTTTAGATTCAAATATCGAACCTTTTGTTATAAGCCAGGTAAAACTCAAGTTTAAAATACGCACGTATTTTGTTAATTTGTATTATGTAAATTTATGATGCCCCCTGATAAAAAAAAGGTTTTATTTGTTTTCTTCGTTAAAAACGCAATAAACCATGAATTCCCCTAATATTAAAGTTGTTTTTCGTTATTAGTCGAGGGTCAAAAAAAGAATATTTGTTTGTTTAGGCAATAAAGGAACATTTAAAATTTGTTTTTTTTTGTCGATACAAGCGAGGGGATATTGTTTTGGTTCTTGAGTTTGGGGGACAGGTTAGCTGCAAGACGGAAGGGAAATTTTTGGCTAGATTCTGGTAAAATGTAACGAAGCAAGGGAGTCGACATTTAAGTTCCAAGCGGGGCAGACATGTGATAAGAAGTCGAGATTTAAGTTCCAAGCGGGGCAGACATGTGGGAATGGAGTAAAAGATTTGAGAGGAAGTGATGAAGAACTTCTCGAAGAAAAAAGTCGTTTAATTGTGATGTTGTAAGCCGGCATTCATTCGCCAAAATGGTGGAATTTTCACTCTAAGTAATATGTCGTTTCTGAAAGAGTGACCAGTAACCACTGTTTTTATTTTGGCTGAAGATTTATGATGTTTGAGCAGTGAACAAGTTTAGTTCCTGTTTGTTTTTCGTTTTTTTGAGAGATCCAGTTCCTTCCCGAGATGCCCTTTTCACCTCATGTAGAATAATATTGGAGCAGTTTTGATTTGGATGTGCCAGTTTCAGCTTCCAATAAAGCTTTCCGTTGATGTGCAGTTAGATACTCCGCAGAAGTTAGCCAGTTGTTCAAAAGTTTAAGTTAAGATGTGTGAACTGAGGTAACATTTACGTTATTAATTTTTAAAGTAAAAATAGACATTTTCTTTTAAAAAGACAAAATTTGCTTTCTTTTATAAATTATTTTTTAAATTATTTACTAGGAACCGTTTCGAAGAGTTTTGTAACCTTTTGTAAACAGATATGTAAGTTTTTTTTTATTTGTATTTGACAGCTAATTTTATTTAATATGCCTTTGTATAAGCTGTATTTTTGAAAACTGTTTGGTGAGACAAAAATAAATGTTTAATTTGTTTCTCTGATCTATTTTGAGTTTTCCCTAGTTACAACTAGTGGTTGTAATAGGTATAATTGGGCACCTCAAGTGGCGCCCTATATTAAATTTCTTGAGGTGTTTCCGTTTATTTTCATTCTGTTTGTCCCAAGAGATTTGTATAAGTACCCCTTTATTTCTTTTCTTTGTAGTTGCCCCAATCTAACCCCCAATATCTTCAACTTATCCACGACCCAGCTCTCCAACAACCAACTGAGTGTCCGTATGCACTTGTTCCGATTATTTTGTTTGCCCAATCTTGTCCCCCATATTCTTACCCTGTGGTAAGCAAAATAGTCGTTACAATTTTAGCGCCCAACGTGTGTGGCTTGTCTTAGATTTGCGCCAATTGTACCTATCGTTACAATTTTGTCGCCCAACCTAGGGGCTTTTGAATATTTCCGTTTCTTTTAGATTTTGATTTCCTTTTTTCCCAAGCCACATATCTTTTTCAGTTTCCCCAGTTCCCTGCCATATATATGAAACTTTTTTCCTTTTGAATAGTGCCCCAATTGTCTCAAACATATTTAATTGTAATATATTATAATATATGTATTTTGTACCAAAATTTATATTTGTGTATGTTAACATATGTATTGTTTCTTATATGTAATGGTAAATGAAAGCAAATATTTGAGTTAAATATTTAAATATGAGTTTTAATTGAAGTATTGATATCGAAAAGAATTTAAAAACAGTAGCAAATTATACAGTTACTGTTACATTTATTTTTTTATTGATTTGACAAATCTTACAGAATAATTGGTTTTTGTAATTTTTTATTTGTTCCGTCAATTTTGAGTAAATGTGTGTATTCGTTTGAGTGACTTTTGAGCTATGTAGTTGAGAAGTAGTATTATGCAGTTTGTCTTCTAATTAACCGTCTCTGAAGGTGTATTTAAATGCCAAGGGTTAATTAATGTTGTTGTACGAGGGGTAGTCATTGTGAGTCCTAGAGAAGATTCGACAAGTTTAGTCTCAGTAGTCTGGTTGTTTATTGTGTATTCTTTCTTGTATGTGAATGACCACAGGTGTAATATTTGTGATCAGGAGATGCTGTTTTAGTTTTGACTAGGAGCAGTCTCATTTAGTTTTCGGAACAAGAGTTGGTTTATTTTGGTGTTATTTAGTGTAGCTCACTCAAAGGTCAAGTTTTGAATGTTATTAGTATTTTGTCTTTCCCCTGTATGTACTGTTTATGTTGCTTGTTAGTGTCCATGTTGTCCCGTGTTATTTGAAACCATTTTTTTAGTCCTTGTTAGTGGAAGTGTGAACTTTTAGGAGACAGGTTATAGACCTCATTTTTATTTACCAACTGATTACTAAGTCAAGAGCAGAAGTTGCAGCAAACTGATTGAGTTTTGGATTTCAGTACGCGGGAGTGCAAGTGAGACTTACTATCAGGTGATAAATGGAAACGGTTGTTTCTTAAATTTATCATATTTTATACTAGTTGTTGAGGTTGATTTCAGTTATTTTGTGTGTTTTGCTTTCAACCAATTTTTGAAAAATGAAGTCTACCCAGGTTAATCATTTGAAATCAGGAGAGTTATCTTATGAGCTTTTCATAAGAGGTAAAAATGTCCCAAATAAGACAGTTGATGATAAGAGAAATATGTTAAGAGCTTTGTTGGCCAAGGAGGCCACTTTGTCTTCAAGTTTAGTCGATTTGGTTAGTAATGTAGTAGATCCTGAAAAAGAGTTGTGTGAGATTAAGTTGATTATGGAAGATTTATGTATTAGTGCTCAATCAATAAATGTAGAATCAAATAAGGCTGATTTTGCTAGATTTGAGACAAGGTCTACACATTTAGATACCAGATTAGAAAATTTCCCTATGAATGATGTTGAGGAATATGTATTAAAGTTTGTTGAAGAGTTTAAAGATGATTTGTTAGTGTTGAAGGGTAATGTATTAGAAAAAGAGGAAATGTTTGATGATTTAGTAAAACCATCCACTAGTAGCCCAGTTTCAGTCCCTGTAGTTCCCAGTTGTACAGTCCCAGCCCCAATAATACAGGTTTCAACTCCTGTCATTATTTCTGATCTACATATTAAGTTTAATGGTGAGAGTAAAGCTCTTCCCACATTTTTAGAGAAAGTTAGAGATTCTGCTAGGTCTCGGAATATTTCCGAAGACATCCTGTTTCGCTCAGCCATTGAGTTATTTGAAGGTAATGCTGCTATTTGGTATAGAAGTGTTAGAGATAAAATTAATAGTTGGGATGAGTTGGTAGCCCTACTCAAATCTGCTTTTTTACACCCAGATTATAATGATAATCTTTTCGAAGAAATTAAAAATAGAAAGCAAAAAAGGAATGAATCCATAACCATTTATTCAGCAGTGATGGAAAACCTTTTTAAACGTTTGGAAACATATCCTAGTGAGGCCCAAAAAGTAAAAATAATGAGGAAAAATATTTTAGTGGACTACATTCCACTGATAGCCCTTCAAGATTTTGCTACAGTAGAAGTGTTAGTAGCGACAATAAAACGTTTAGAGCAGAATGTCTTGCCCTTGTTGCAGACTACTAAAGGTCTTGCAGGTATTTCGATTGATGATTCAGAAAAGCCCAAAGAACAAGTTCATGTGGTGAATAATCAAACCAAGCAAGATGGAAGTGGAGTAGGTAACAGACAGGACAGAGAAAATTCTGTATCTAGGAGACCCAAGCCCAAATATAAGTATGAGAATAATAGACCCAGTCTACTAGAAAATACTGAAATAAGAAATCAGTCTTTTTCGTCCCCACCCCCAATGATGCAATCTTTTTCCTCCCCACCTCCATTAATGCAGTCAGTCCCTTATCAAGCTCCCAGAAATCCGAAACAAATTATTTGTTTCAATTGTAATAGGCCAGGTCATATTTCCCGTGACTGTAGAAGTAAGTCAGTATCTTGTTGGCGTTGTGGTCACAAAGGTGTGATCATATCTTCTTGTCCTAAGTGTTGTATTTCGAATAGGTCTAAGTCCAATAGACCTTACAGGTCATCAGTGAGCCCAATTTTTGAAAAGAAATATTTTGATAGTCGTCCCCATGTTAATTGTTTACAAGTTAATGTAGATAGAATAGACCCTTGGTTCGATAATTTGAGATCAAAGATAATCCGATCCCCCATTGATTATCCACAGTGGAAGGTGGAGAATGATTTTGTTTATAAGTTTGCCCCTACCAGAAATTCTTTTAAGACTAATGATGTAGAGTGGAAAATTCTTGTGCCCAAACCACAAAGGTTTGAAGTTATGAAGTCTTGTCATGAGCCACCTACGTGTGCTCACTTTGGATTTTCCAAAACTTTGTCCCGTATTCAGGAAAGATATTATTGGCCCCAGATGCGTGTTGATGTGCTTAAGTTTGCCAGGTCATGTAAAGTTTGTGGTGCTCAGAAGACACCAAATTATGCTCCATTAGGTAAAATGGGTAAGCAGAGAGAGGCCAAGTTTCCTTGGCAAATAGTTGCAATAGATCTGATAGGTCCCTTTGTTCGTTCAAAGAAAGGTTATACGTGGTTATTAGTAGTTGCTGATTGGTTTAGTAAATATACTTTAGTCCAACCTTTGAGAAAGGCCACGGCTAAGAATATTGTTGAGTTTTTGGAAAATGATGTTTTCCTAATGTTTGGTGTTCCTCAATATGTGATTTGTGATAATGCCTCAAATCTGAACAATCCTCTCTTAATTGAGCTCTGTAATAGGTATAACGTTCAGAAAGTATGGTTTAGCCCAGTATATGCACCTCAGTGTAATTTTGTGGAGAGGAACAATAGAACCATTGGTACAGCAATACGTACGTATGTTAAAAACCACGTAGATTGGGACAAGAATTTAGCAAAGATCAGACAAGCTATTAACACTGCAAAGCATGAAGTGACTGGATATACTCCAGCTTTCCTGAATTATGGCCGTCATGTTCCTTTAAGTGGAAACTATTATGGTGTTGATCATAAGGATCAACAGAATCAAGATATCGAGATAATTCCAGGTGACCGTAACATGTATGCTTCAGAAGTCAAAGGTATAGATAAAGTTTTTGAAAAGGTTAAGGCTAATCTTCGAAAAGGATATGAACGTAACGCTAGAAGTTACAACTTACGTAGAAGAGAAGTCCAATTTCAAGTGGGTGATAGAGTTTGGAAAAGAAATAAGGTTTTGTCTTGTGCTGTCAACAAGTTTATGTCCAAACTAGCACCAAAGTATATTGAAGCAACTATCAAGGAAAAATTGTCACCACTGGTTTATCGTTTGTCAGATTTAAATGGTTCGGATCTTGGTAAGTGGCACATTAAAGATTTAAAGCCTTTTGTGTCAGATGAGGACAATATGTCATCTTTAAGTAATTAGTTCATCCTATCCCATGTCTGTATTTTCGAGTTTATATGTTGATTTGATTTCATCCCTTCGGAATATTGTTTCACTTTTGATAATTTTAATTCAGGTAACCCATTTGGGAGACACATGTGAGAATCACATTTTGTCATATGTAGGTATATAGATTTTGGGTCTATATCCTAATTTTTTTTGTGGAACCGTTGCCGAATTCCCTGTCTCGCTAGGCGTATAGTGGAGATAGTAACGCCTACATATTAAGTGTAGAGCAATTTATTTTGGATTTGTGTATAGCACTTGGTTTAGGCAACGAGGTGTCATGGCTATGCCTGCCCGACAAATCACTTGTGTTACTGCTGTGAATGTCAGCGAGGTTCACTGCAGGGCATAAGGTTAGCTTCCCCCAAGGCATAGAAACTCATGTCACCTACAGTTCAAGTAGAGTCACAAATTTCAGTCTACTCGACTTTAAAGAGTCTGGCGATCGATGGCACGCTAGCCCATTCTTTGTAACTAACTTTGTTTTTGTTGTTTAATCCCATGCTAGCCATCATCTAAAAGATATTATTAAGAAGTTTCGACTCAGTTAAGAGGTCATCTTCTGATTTGGTTTTTGTTGTTTTGCCTTTATCAAAAACTGGATAAGAATTATCCGAGTTTTTTCTTTTAAGAAGGGGCATTGTAGCGTTTTTTTATTTAAAGTGTATAGAAAAGATTTCTGTGTTACGCTCCTGTTGTTTTTACCAAAGAAAACAATCGAAATAATATTTCAAGTTTTTTTGACGAGATTTTTAAATGCGTATATTTCTACCGATTCAAAAGTAAATATAGATGTTTTTTTGTCTGTGTTTAGATTCAAATATCGAACCTTTTGTTATAAGCCAGGTAAAACTCAAGTTTAAAATACGCACGTATTTTGTTAATTTGTATTATGTAAATTTATGATGCCCCTGATAAAAAAAAGGTTTTATTTGTTTTCTTCGTTAAAAACGCAATAAACCATGAATTCCCCTAATATTAAAGTTGTTTTTCGTTATTAGTCGAGGGTCAAAAAAAGAATATTTGTTTGTTTAGGCAATAAAGGAACATTTAAAATTTGTTTTTTTTGTCGATACAAGCGAGGGGATATTGTTTTGGTTCTTGAGTTTGGGGGACAGGTTAGCTGCAAGACGGAAGGGAAATTTTTGGCTAGATTCTGGTAAAATGTAACGAAGCAAGGGAGTCGACATTTAAGTTCCAAGCGGGGCAGACATGTGATAAGAAGTCGAGATTTAAGTTCCAAGCGGGGCAGACATGTGGGAATGGAGTAAAAGATTTGAGAGGAAGTGATGAAGAACTTCTCGAAGAAAAAAGTCGTTTAATTGTGATGTTGTAAGCCGGCATTCATTCGCCAAAATGGTGGAATTTTCACTCTAAGTAATATGTCGTTTCTGAAAGAGTGACCAGTAACCACTGTTTTTATTTTGGCTGAAGATTTATGATGTTTGAGCAGTGAACAAGTTTAGTTCCTGTTTGTTTTTCGTTTTTTTGAGAGATCCAGTTCCTTCCCGAGATGCCCTTTTCACCTCATGTAGAATAATATTGGAGCAGTTTTGATTTGGATGTGCCAGTTTCAGCTTCCAATAAAGCTTTCCGTTGATGTGCAGTTAGATACTCCGCAGAAGTTAGCCAGTTGTTCAAAAGTTTAAGTTAAGATGTGTGAACTGAGGTAACATTTACGTTATTAATTTTTAAAGTAAAAATAGACATTTTCTTTTAAAAAGACAAAATTTGCTTTCTTTTATAAATTATTTTTTAAATTATTTACTAGGAACCGTTTCGAAGAGTTTTGTAACCTTTTGTAAACAGATATGTAAGTTTTTTTTTATTTGTATTTGACAGCTAATTTTATTTAATATGCCTTTGTATAAGCTGTATTTTTGAAAACTGTTTGGTGAGACAAAAATAAATGTTTAATTTGTTTCTCTGATCTATTTTGAGTTTTCCCTAGTTACAACTAGTGGTTGTAATAGGTATAATTGGGCACCTCAAGTGGCGCCCTATATTAAATTTCTTGAGGTGTTTCCGTTTATTTTCATTCTGTTTGTCCCAAGAGATTTGTATAAGTACCCCTTTATTTCTTTTCTTTGTAGTTGCCCCAATCTAACCCCCAATATCTTCAACTTATCCACGACCCAGCTCTCCAACAACCAACTGAGTGTCCGTATGCACTTGTTCCGATTATTTTGTTTGCCCAATCTTGTCCCCCATATTCTTACCCTGTGGTAAGCAAAATAGTCGTTACATCGTTATGTTTAGATATCTATTAAACGAATGATAACAAACTGATTTCCAAACCAGTATTTTTTAACAGGTATTTTTGTATACGCGTATCAGTTTAACCTGATCCACAAAAATACTTGGATCAACCACCTCTACATGCGTGACGTCTGCTTTGTTTACGTCCGTCCAGTGCATTTTTTTGCAATTTTTTGCAAACCTTACTTTGCAATGTATTTTAATTTAAAAGTAATTTTTTTTTTGTTTTGTTTCGATTTTAAAAAAATTATTTTAGCAAGAGTCTGTTCAGATAATTTTAAATCTGAATTATTTGGATTAATGAATAATATTAATTTTTTAAATTAATTTTAAAAATTATTTTAGCAAGAGTCTGTTCAGATCATTTTAAATCTGAATTAATTGGATTAATGAATATTTTTTATCAATTTTGTACATATTTGAATTGCCGCCTTCAAAATGGCGGATTTTGATCGTAATCGCGGTTGGCTGTTCAAAATAGATGCGTGTGAGCATATCTTGTTTCCTTATATCATGGTGTGTAGTTAAAAATGTATTTTTGCAGTATCGACAAATTGTAAACGGTCACACACGCTCAAAAATTGATGAAATCAACTCTGCAGTACTGCCGCAGACAGGCCAGTCAGTCTGCGGTCAAATTGTACGATTTCGTTGGATGCACGGTCACACACGATCAAAATCCTTGTCAATTCGTCGAACTCGACGAAGTTGAACAACGCCGCTGTACCACGGTCACACACGCTCAACAAATTGATGAAATCAACTCTGCAGTAATGCCGCAGACAGGCCAGTCTGTCTGCGATCAAATTGTACGATTTCGTTGGATGCACGGTCACACACGATCAAAATCCTTGTCAATTGTTGAACAACGCCGCTGTACCGTGAGTGGCCGGCTTAAGAGGTGATTGGGAATGTACGCCTTTAAATAATCGTATTTTAAATAACTACTACTGACTAATTTATTTGCATCCAAAATAGACTTGACGATTACTTTAATACGGTTTCTTCCTATACTTTTAATTACCTTAATATTGTTGATCTTTAATTTTTGATGTAAAATATCTCCCACAACCATTGGGTGCAATCGGCTTATATTCTGATCATTGGTCTTTTCAACATATACACAACAATAATTTTAAAAGTTGTAATAACTAGCAGGAAAAACAGTGGTGTTAATTTCTGTATCCATATCTTTGTTCACTAACACTCACAACTTTAGAAGTATTTAGTTCGCGCATTGGCTTCCCCCATCAGGGGAGAATATTTTCACTTTTTATCACTGTTTTACTACAAGATGTAAATATTGTTAAACAATACGAAATTAAAATATTCTAATTGTTACAAAAACAGGGAGCTTAATGACTTTATCAATAAACACGTCTACCCGATATCAATGTATCGCTTTGACTGCGTAATATTCATTTAATTTAGTTCATTTAATTAGTATACTTCGTATAATAAATAACAAGTTATTTGCCTATGTCATCTATATGTTGCCTGTATGTTACGATTTCTGCCTTTTAAAATATATTTTTTTCTATTTTTCTTTTTCGCGTCTTTTTCTTTAACTGTGTTGCCTATAAACCCGAGCTATGGAAAATACTAAATTTACACATACTCTTATTTTTGTAGACGGTGCTATAAGGATTTTACAGCAATATTTAAGATTCTGCAAAATTCCAAAATTGTTGAAAGAATCTGCGTTTACAAATTGAGTGTAAATATTAATGACAAAGTTCTGTTACATAAATAAAGAATTTACTGAGAATTAAATACTAACAAAAGGCAAAATTTATGTAGAATTTTCACAATACACTGTAATGCTAACAATAAAAGCTACAAGCGAAATTACGGAGTAAATATGGGTATATATCCCCGACTATCTTAAATTTAATCTTTGAAAGGACAGAGTACCAAAACAAATGGCATACACGATAAAAAGTGTCTATTTGGTTTTACAACTTACACTGAAACGTAGGCACTTAATGATAGCCTTTACATTTTAGGAACAACACACTCTTCTTTGTCCCGGGTTGATAAAACGCCAACAATTAATCTTTGAAAATGTCTGTATTTATTTACTGTGAGAACTCTGTCCACCCACCTAAAATACACCTTAAACTGTCCAGTGATTCATGAGGTATACGGCAAGAGAAGTAAATGGGAGAAATGTAGCGAGTAGAGTAATCAAATAAAGTTTAAACAAATAATTGAAACGGCGGATGATCATCTTTAATGTTTAACTCTTTGTTTTTAACAAACAAGCAAGGTTTACATACAATTTGAGATTTAATAAATATAGTATACAAGATGTCCCATAATTAATTGTGTAGCGTTTTATATTTAATGTCTAAATAATAATATAAATTCGATTCTATATTTATCATAGTACGCCCCTGGTATGCTAGAAATGTGTTGTCTGTAGAGATTTTTAAATACGCAATAATTCTTCAATAAATAAAGACGTATTTTGCTAAAGAAAACAATTTATGGCTTTTTAACTTCAACGTTCCCAGAAAAATATTGCAAGTCTGGTATTCTTTTTTTTAAAGCGTAGTAACGCCGGAAGTTTGAACGAGTTTGAGTAAAGAATTTGTTGATTTGACAAGATGGCAATGGTTTTGTGCGGGGAAAAGAGGCGGTATCTATCCAGGAGATCGACTATCGAGGTCAAGAGAGTCAGTGATGAATGATTGCTCGAAGGGAAAGGTCGTTTAATTGTGATGTGGTAAGCCGGCATTAATTCTCAAAAAATGGTGGAATTTTCACTCTATGTACTATGTCGTTTCTGAAAGAGTGACCACTAACCACTGTTTTGATTTTGCTGAAGATTTATAATGTTTGAGAAGTGAACAAGTTTAGTTCCTGCTTTTTTTCGTTTTTTGAGAAATCCAGTTCCTTTCCGAGATGCCGCTTCACCTTACGTAGAATAATATTGGACCAGTTTTGATTTGAATGTGCCAATGTGCCAGTTTCAGCTTCCAATAAAGCTTTCCGTTGATGTGCAGTTAGATATCCCACAGAAATTAGCCAGTTGTTCAAAAGTTTAAGTTAACATGTGTGAACTGAGGTAACATTTACGTTATTAATTTTTAAAGTAAAAATAGACATTTTCTTTTAAAAAGACAAAATTTGCTTTCTTTTATAAATTATTTAAAAAAAAAATATTTGTAATTAAAATAAATATTATGTTAGAGCGTGGTTTAAACTGTCATGTCATAATTTTATCCTGTTTTAAAAATGTTTGTTTTGACGTATGTCAGTTTGATTTTTAATCTATTGTAAAAGATATTTTGATTTATAGTAAAGATTAAATTTTATTTTTTTATAAAAGGATATCCATAAAATTTGGCCACATTATTTACTAGGAACCATTTCGAAGAATTTTGTAACCTTTTGTAAACAGATATGTAAGTTTCTTTATTTGTATTTGACAACTATTTTTATATAATATGCCTTTGTATAAGCTGTATTTTTGAAAACTGTTTGAGACAATAATAAATGTTAGATTTGTTTCTCTAATATATTTTTTTATTTTATTTAGAAAAATCTCCTAACCTTTTTTGTTATTTTAGATACTAGGGAAGAATTTTTTCTTTCCTTCTGTAAGCTAGGATCCTTCAAGTGGCGCCCTATATCAAATTTCTTGAGGTGTTCCCAGTTTATTTTTGATCTGTTTGTTCTATCAATTGTCCAGGAGATTTATGTAAGTATCTCTTAGTTTCAATTAGTAGATACCCCAATCCAAAACCCTTTATTTCAACTTATCCACGACCCAGCTCTCCAATAACCAACTGAGTGTCATTCGCACTTGTTACGTTTATTTTGTTTGCCCAATCTCCTACCCCTCATGTTCTTACCCTGAGGTAAGCATTTGTTGTCGTTACAATTGGACATTAGCTAATGGGTGATAGCTGACATCAAAATAAAGCATTTGAGCTCAAATAGATTAAACAAAATGTTGCTAGTTTTCTTTCTTCTACGAGGTGATTCATTAATATTTTTTTATATTATTTTTAGGGATATATTGAAAACTATTCAACCGATTTATGTGAAATTTGGCATCTTGCTATTATTTAGTATGCTTAAGGTTGTTTTAGCAGTCAAAGCACACTGCGATTTGAAATGGGCGTATCACTTACTTTTCTACACTGCTTACTCCAGCCGACGACGGATACAGCAGTTTACTCAGTGGCGCCGGCCGATGGGTAGTTTAATGACTACAAATACATTATTCTCCATTCAAATTAGTTTTTTCGGGAATGCCTTTTTTGATTGATTATCGTAGATGTTTTAAAAATAATTATTACATTTTTAATTTATATGTCTTAGCTAAATATAGTATTGAATAAAAATTTGTAAAACGTGACTGCAAAAAACATCATGGTGTTTATTTATAATAAATTTAAAATAACATAGAAATATTATTCTCAAAAAAAATACAATTTGTTGTCACAAATAAATAAACAATTTCGCAGTTATAGCTTGAAAATGATTTCAAATCGAACTAACTGACCGTACGTTCGTGAGGTTTGACGTCACGAAGCCCATAACGTTGTAACTAAGTGCCAATGATGAGTAACACGTTTCACTATTAGATTTCAGTTTTTTTTAGCAATTTTCTTCAAAGTTTCAACACGCTTTTCTCGATAATTACTGGACACAGAAAAGTAAAAAAAATCAACGATTACAGAAAAAAAAATCCTTTAAATGATGGGCGTAAAAAGTTTGGTTATAATAGAACGTTAAACTGCATAATCCGATATTTCAAAAGAACTTTCAAAAAAATTAAATATAAATAAAAAATACTAATAAAAAGTAAAACCATCAGTTAAAAGGCAACATAATTTTGAATAACTTGTCTAAATTTCGAGACATTTTGTTGGTAAATAACAAAGAAAATACTGTCTCTAGGTTTTGGTGTACCGATAAAACAGCCTTAATATAAAAATGATATTAGTTTGACCATTGACATACTGTGACATTGGTTTATTAATGTGGCCATCATTTTTTTGCCCGCCCTGTATAAACAGTCTAGGAAAAAAACATGAAATATCATTTAATTCTACACAAAAAAGGTATTCTTCTTTCAAATAAAAAAAAATACACCGTTTTCCAAATAAACGTATTTTGTCACGCATTAAATCTGTATTAAATTTTTCTCAAAACATGCAGGTTCCTAGGTATGCTGTGAATGGCAAAGTCAAGACGTAAGTACGAATTTATTTGTCAAAGTGCTATTAAGTTTTTTATAAACCACATAAGATAAAGGGAAAGTACTACGTCGTATTGAATTTTCTAATGTAGAAATGCGCGATGTAATGTCTTTTTATGCCCAGGAAAATGTTTGTTCTCGTAAAGCTGGTCAACGCTTTTTCGAACTTTATCCCAATAGAAGGCAACCAAACCATAAAACTATTAGATCATTTTTCGACAAATTAGGCGAATTATGGTCATTTCTTCCTAAAAACAGGAATGCTGGAAGACCGAGAGAAATTGATGGGAATATGAAGGACGAAATTGTTGTGCTTGTTGCAGAAGATCTAGAAACCGGTACAAAGCATGTTTCTGCAACCACTGGTATAAGCAAATCTGCGGCATTAAGAATAATGCGGACAGAAAATCTGTATCCGTATCGTTTTAGTTCAGTACATAATCTTTTACTATAGGATTTTTCAGCAAGGCTCCGAATTGGTCAGTTTGTGATAGGGCGACATTTATGGGAATCCAATATTTTATAATAAAATTTTATTATCCGATGAAGCCACATTTACTACAAGAGGTGTGTTTTACTGGCGCAATAGCCATAGCTTTCTTCTTCATGCATTTGAAGAAGATCATTTTCAACATAAGTTTTCCATAAATATCTGGTGTGGCATATTTGGGGATTCTATTGTAGGACCATTTGAAGTACCAACTAGGCATGGCGGAGTAACGTATCTAAATTTATTAAGAGTGAAAAAGTGAATAAAAGTGAATAATTGCATAATACAATAAGTGTTTAAAATGTTCACCATTAGATAAACTACATAATCTATGTTTGTTGTTAGTTTTGTCTTATTTTAAATAATTAGTTTCTTTGGGCCCTAATTACGTTAACTCCCTCTACAATATTCTGGCATAACGCTTGACGGTTATAACTTCTAGACTATAATGTGGTGGTGCACTATCATGCATGTACCAAGAATAACGTCTCAAATTTAGAGGTATGTCTTCTAAAGGAGTTTGCAAATCTTCTCTTAAAAAATTTAGATACGTTAATCCGTCAAGCCCAGTTGGTACTTCGAATGGTCCTACAATAGAATCCCCAAATATGCCACACCAGATATTTATGGAAAACTTATGTTGAAAATGATCTTCTTCAAATGCATAAAAAAGAAAGGTAGGGCTATTGCCATTGCCAAAGAGGGATTAATATTTCTACGATTTCTTCATTCGACTGTGGGTGTACAGAAGAATATTAAACATATCGTGGACAGAACACGTCACAAACAAAGAAGTTCTTGGAAGAATGAATAAAGAGATGGAAATTTTAAACACAGTAAAAACAAGAAAATTAGAATATCTCTGACATATTACACGTGGAGAGAAATCGTAATGTTAAACCTAGTCGACTTTTACTTATTTGATTTGCTATTAAAATTATAAAATATATATATATATATATATATATATATATATATATATATATATATATATATATATATATATATTATGTCATTAACAAAGTTAATTAAATGCTGAAATAGTAAAAACCATATTAGGGTGCTGTCTTATAAAGATAAAATAATATAAATTATAGTAATTATGCCAATAATACATGTCTGGTTTTTAATATGAAGAAACTGTTTAAGCAGACAAAGTAGGACCCATAAATTGGTATAAAATAGTCTATTAAATTGTAATAAATTAGTAAATAAACAAAACATTACTTACATGCCGGTACACGATTTATTAATGTTTGGGGGAACATAGTTCAAACTGTCCTGTAATTGCTGCCTATGGCATCTTCAGTTTTTACTGAAGATTTACTGAAATTTTAAAATTTGTTTAATTTATTAATGTTTGTGTTTTGAGAGTGATTTCCGAAGTGAAAATTGAAACTCTAATAAATTTATTTTTAACTTTAATTGTGGCTTATTTCCATTAAAATAGTAATTACAATAAATATATACTATCATACCTCAAAATCTTTTACTTGTTTGTAAGTTTGTTATTTTATAAGCTAAATTAAATCATAAAGAGCAGAACTTTTAATGTATGTATTTTTACTTCTTTATAATCTTGTTAAACTATGGTTTTTGTTTAACTTGGATGTTCCCTTTTAATTTTTAAAAATAGAATCATTAAATGCCAGAGCTGTTTTACAAATTAAAAATAAATTTCCGTTATTATTGCTGTAGTGGAGATCCTTAGAGAATAATACAAAAGCTCCAATAGCCTCTTTACATCTGAAAGTCTAGTTGGTTTCACACTAACCCCTGCTTTGGTGGGTAACAGAGCAGCGTTAATTAGCGACTCTAATTTTGGTTCGTGGTATTTAAAATTGTAGTACGGTCTTTCTGGTACAAGAATACTTATTTACTTTTCTGGTTTAAGTACTTTTATTATACTTATTTTCTACTCCGAGTACAGGGTATGTTTAGAGTTATGTTGATTTTAGAATTTTAATCAGGTGCTTGATAATCTACACCTAAACATATAAATGATACCTATTATATCAAAATCTTGGAGGTAAGATTTAAAGTTTAAACTAACATATACTAAGTGACGTGAATACTAGAAGTGTTACACCCAAAAGGAATAGTTTCTTGAACTTAATTTTTTAGCACACGGTAGATTTACATCAAGAATGAAATGATAACGTTGTCAATAATTTTTATTAACAAGCAATTAAAAAAATAATAATAATGCGTTTGGCGACCCCGTAGCGGAATACACTACTGTATATGTTTAGGTATTGACAAACTAAGATGACCGATGTCTGCTTGTAGCACCTCGTTCCAAGCAACTTGAACTTGTATTAACTGTGTCGGAGTCTGTGGAGGATAGTGTAAAGTGAACAGTCTCGTTCCCGTCATATCCCATACATGTTCAATAGGATTTAAATCCGGGTCACGAGGCACTCACGGCGAAACATTAACTGAACGGCTACCATAGGCAATAGCCCTATCAAACCATTACTTCAACTGTCCTGTGTACATGCCTTTTAACAGCAAACCCGATAACTCGTCGCTCTCCATGGTGGCGTCTTACCATCCTACGATCATCATGCATTCCTAAGCAGAATCATGATTCTTCGTTGAATGCTATATTACGTCATTCCGGCTTTATCAACTTCCGGCATGAACGGTATCATCTCTTTGAGATGCTTTTTTCTTTAATTCTGGCAATTTTGGTGTTAAATTAATGAGCTGCAGCACTTGCGGTAAATTATATTGTATTTGACGTATTGCGTTTTTTTTAACGTTTTTCAGTTGAATTTCCGTAAGTGGCCTTTCATATAGTTCACCATATTTTATGATCAAAGGAAATTCTTTTTTGTATATCAGATGTTTCACTTTAGTATAAGGTAGGTTTCGATAGGATAATTTTTATGATTCTGCTTGGTAATTTTTATAATCTTCAGAGATCATTTGAAAAAATTTAAATTATTTTCCAAGGGTTTGGAATCCTTGTCAAAATTTTTAACAAACTTTTGGGCTCCAAATATCTACATCTTTAACAAATTTTTCTATACAAATATGAGCTGCATCGACTTATTGTACATACATAGCTGTGACCCGGTTCACCAAATTTCTGTTCTATTATTTTTATCTGACCTGAAGAATTTGATTGCAAAAAATGTTGCACAGCAAATGTCATTATTGATTTTTTATTTTAAGAAATACAGCTGTCTGACCATAAAATTAATTTTTTAAGTGCGGCAATATCTAGTACTACTTTTTTAACTGTTTTAATTGAAGCACAACCAATATGAAGTCCGGTTCTACCTGACACTATTTCATTCTTCTTCTGGTAGCACTACAACCCGGGGTGGGTCTTGGCTGACTGCACAACCTGATTCCATCTCGAACGGTCGTCCATGATGTTTAAGTCAGTGGGTAGCCCCATTCTTCTCAAATTTGACCATATATTATCTCTCCATCGCATTTGTGGACGTCCTAAGGGCCTTCTCCCTGTCGGGACTTCTTCCCAGATTAACTTGGTAAGGCGGTTATTAGGGAGCCTCTGAACATGGCCAGCCCATCTTAGACATTGGGATTTAATCTCTTGGACTACGTCGCTAGCACTATACATTTGTTTGACCTCGGCATTTGTTCTCATTCGGTATTGGTCAGTATTCGAATCGTGATAGGGACCGAAGATCTTTCTGAGGATTTTTCTCTCAAAGCATCTGAGTTTACTTTCCATTGCTTTTGTCAGCGTCCACGTCTTACACCCATACATGAGCACCGATCTAATTACTGTTTTATATATCCTGATTTTTTATGTTCGTGTTAGGCTCTTGGATTTAATAGTGTTGTGGAGGCTATACATACATCTGTTTGCTTCCTGAATTCTTCCTTTTATCCCTTCCGTGATATTGTTATCTGTGGTGATAGTCGCTCCGAGATATTTAAAACTCTCCACTCTTTCAAAAGTTATAGGGGTCTATTGTTACATTTTGTCCTATTCTATCTCGTCTCTTTTGTCTGTTAATGCACATATATTTGGTTTTCTCTTCATTGACCCTTAGACCGGTATTTTTTGCCTCCCTCTCTAATTTATTGAAGGTTTTTTTTACATTGGTGACGGTATTTCCTACAATGTCAATGTCATCCGCGTATGCTAGTAGTAATTTTGGTCCATTTACTGTCAGTAGTTCTGTTCTAATTTGTGCGGTTCTTACTACTTTTTCCAGGATTATATTAAAAAGAAGAGGTGACAGCGCGTCTCCTTGTTTCAGTCCACTGTTTCTTTCAAAAGACTCTGAGAGTTTGTTAACTATCCGCACTCTAGATCTACAGCCATTTACACAAACTTTAACGAGCTGGATAAGTTTTTTTGGAACTGAAAGTTCTGCCATTGCATTCCACATCTGATCCCTTTTAATGCTGTCGTATGCTTGTCGGAAATCTATGAAGAGATTATGAATGGTTCTATTGAATTCCCATCCTTTTTTAAGCAGCTGCCTGAGAGTAAAAATCTGATCTATGGTCGATCTATTTTTTCTGAATCCGGCTTGGTATTCCCCTATGAAGTTTTCTACAAAAGGTGTTAGTCTACTTAATAGGATGTTCGATAAGATTTTGTACGCCGTATTAAGTAGGGAGATGCCTCTATAGTTAGAGCACTTGGTTTTGTTTTTTCTTTTTATGGATAGGAATTATTACACTTCAAACTACACATTATTTCATGCCATAAGGAATTATAAACGATCTTAGTTATAAACGAAATATATACGATATTAGTTTTGTCAATATAAGCAGTTTAAGGAAAATTTGTGTTATAACAAAAATTTCTTACGTTAGATTTTGGTAGCGGAAAAATTTTTGCAGATTAAAACATAAAATTCCAACACATTTTCTTTTGGATACCAATTTGTCTCGTTTTTTTCCTGATTTTACAAATCTTTATTTTTTTGTGAGTTTCAAATTTTAAAATATCTGCTTTAGTTGGATTAGTAAGAGCTGTATTGAATATTGTCCGATACATATGTTATTCGACTTGTTCTGATTCTTGAGTTTTGTAAGATCATACATATTTTGTAAATTTAAATTTCTTTTCAAATATTGTCTAGTAGAACTTTGTCGACAATAGTAAGAGTCGAGTCTTTGAATGAATGAATGTTCTCCTACTTTTTGTTTTTTTTCCCTCTGGGATAGTTTTCTTCTGGTGCCTGTCAAAAATAGGGGAACGAACAATGCATCTAACATCATCTTTTACACTTTTAAAAAAGTAGTAAATTCTCTGTTTACTAATATACTTATTACTAAACAAGTAATGTTGGCAAACTCTTATTTTAGCCAAATCAACAAATAATAGAGCTTTCAGGAATTAATAGATTTTATTTCTCAATTAGATACAGATTCAAAGCATTATTTTAATGAAGCAACATTATTTAAATAGATCTCTAAAAGTATACAAAATGAACTATTGGACTATATGCTTGGTGTTTACCATGATGAGGTGACCAAAGAAATTAACAGATCAGATTATGTAGCTGTAATTGCCGATGAAACTATAGATGTCTACTAACAAATTTCAGTTGTTTATTATATTACGATATGTTGCCTTTAATAAAACAGTAGACAGATTTTGAAAAATTGTAAATCTCCTCGGACAGAATGCCATTTCAATAGCGAATTGTATTTTAAATACAATTTAATCCGTTAATCAGTGATGCACTAAATAATTTATTATCGCAAAGTTATGACGGAGGGTCAGTAATTAGCGGAGGTATAAATGGAGTACAAAAAATATTTAAAGATAAACATCTATTTGAAAAGTACATACACTACTATGCACATCAGATGAATCTTATAATGAGCAGTGCATCTTCAGTTAATGCATCTGTTTCTGATTTTTTTCGCTTATTTAACCTTTTTGCTACGGCACGTAGGTACTAGTAGTACTAGTACGTTCGTACTAGTAGGTACCGTATGTGCGGCTCACTTTTTTCTCTTAAAAATGAAAATATTTATATATACAAGTTTAATTTTATGTTATTAAGACTCTATAAAACCATATATATAGGTTTGCATAAATTTTTTTTCTAGACGCACATGCGCGGCATCCGCATATATGAATGAATTTATTGAAATACTCCGAATTTTTTAGGGAAAGTTTAATGTTTATTTGCTACAAATAAAAATAACAAAAATATATTTCACAAAATATGTAGTCTTATTAATTTGGTATTCCTGAAAACATACTCCTAGGCAAAGTCCTGGTTTTCACCAGGACAGAACACATTCGGCATCTTTTTCTTAAAGTTTTACCGCATTCATTGGTGACATCAATTTTTGAAGGTGTGTGTTCAACATTTTGTATCCTTTCTTTTCCTGGAGATGAAACTTCTGATAACAACTTTTCTAAGATCTCGTGTCTAAACTTGCTCAGTGTTTTCTGTTCGGCGTAAAATTTATTATATAGGATATAAGAATTAATAAGTAATAACTGAATGATATGCATACTTATTTTTTTTTATATCAAAGTAATTTTTTCCACTGTTAACTTATTACGATTTCTCAGTTGTATAATCTTACGTTTTTTGTACTAGAAGGTACAGGTTTATTTAAATCTGCCATCTCAATATAATGTTTACACACCAGAATACATAACACGTTTTCCTTCTTCTTCTTCTTCTTCTACTTTTTGTAGATCTTTCGATCTATTTAATTCTGAAGCTGCCTCTGGTTAATTTCTTGGGAGGTAGATTGCCAACTATCCCTCCATCTTTTAGGTGGTCTTCCGAAGGGGGGGGGGTCTTGAACCGGGCGGATTGTTTTCTAGGGCAATTTTTGGGAGTCTATTCTCATCCATTCGTCTTACATGGTTGTACCACATCCTCTTGCGCTGCGTTCCCCATCTTACAATATCTTGAATTTTGCACTGCTCTCTAATGTTTGTATTTCTCACTCTGTCTCTTCTTGTTTTCCCCATTATTGTTCTTAGGGTTTTTATTTCGGCAACCCTTAGCATCTGTTTCGTTTTGTTGGTATCTTCGCGCACTTCTATGCCATATGTCATGATCGGTCGTACGCAAGTCTTATAGATTCTAATTTTACTATCTGTGCGCATATACGGATTTGATCAGACTATCTCCCGCAGACATCCTGACAGTGCAGATGCTTTGTTGATCTGACTCCTCAGGTCCTTTACTGGGTCGTGGGTGCTTGATATATCTATGCCCAGATATCTGAATTGCATCACCTGTTCTATGGGGTTGTCCTCAACCACTAACTTACATCTGAGCGGATCTTTTGCTATTGTCATACATTTAGTTTTGTTGGTAGAGATGTTCATATTTAGTAGTCGGCTTGTTTGAAAGAACTGAAAGAGCTGCCTTTGGAGATCATCTTCTGATTCGGCAATAATTGCTGCATCGTCTGCGTAACACACCATGCCAATTCTTTTGTTGCCCATTCTATATCCGAGATTAAGAGATGTTACTTTGTTGATAATTTTGCCCATGAGAAGATTAAACAAGAAGGGGCTTAAACTGTCGCCTTGTCTAATTCCTCCAGGTGTTGGAATATTTTCAGTGAATTCGTCTCCTGCTCTAACTTTGGTTACGTTGTTGTTATTTAGGTTATGGAGTATCTTTGTTATACTGGTCGGTGTTTCATTTTCTATTTATATATTTAAAATGTCTCCCAAGCAAACTCTGTCAAATGCCTTCTTCAAATCAATGAAGCAAATATACGCTGGCATGCCGAACTCTATAGCTTTTTCTTTTATTTGTTTTATTATAAATACTACGTCTGTTATAGACCGCCCTTTTGTAAAACCTTGTTGTTCTTCAACCATCCGTTCCCGGTGATTTTCTGTTTTTTAGCTTTTTGATCTTTGCTTCTACTTCTTCGTCATTGATTGTAGCACTCACATCTGTTTCGCCTTAGTTTATATTTAGCGTTTCTTCAGCATCATATAGCTCATTAAAATGCTGTTGCCATGCCTCTATAGGTACTCCTTTGGTCTGCACGAACTCGTTAACTGGTTTTTTCCTGTTGCGGAGCATTTTCCATACTTTCTTTTGGGCACCATATAGGTCGTAGTCCATGTCGCAAGTGAATTTGGCCCAATGTTCTCTTTTGATTGATTTCATTCTGGCGTTTACTTCGTTTCTTATTTGGACATATTCTTCAAGAGCTTCTTCCGCCTGGGTTGTCAGATGGGTGGATTGAGTAGCTCATCGGATGACACTGCCGGTCCCAAGCCCGGATAAAGGAGGAGGGTCCCCATGGCAAGGCTAGCCACCTACCTGGGGTAAAGAAACCCATATTGGCTCACAGAACTGAAGATTCAGTCTCGGATACCGGACGGAAATATCAGATGACGACACACGCTATGACAATCGAAAAACGAATTGGTAAACGAAAACCTAAAGACCCCATCACACGAATCGCGTGCTGGAACATTACGTCGTGGAACGGAAGAGACCAGGAGATCATAATAGAAATGAAGAAACACAATATTGACATCTGCGGAATCTCCGAAACAAAGAAAAAAGGCCGAGGAACATCAAAATACGGAGAATTTATACTCACATACAGCGGGAAAGCTAAACAAGAAAGAGCGCATTCAGGATTTGGAATTTTGCTGCACGATAAATACACGCAAAACATCGAAGATATCGAATACATCAACGATAGATTATTAAAAATCTCTATAAAAATGCGTAACATCACAACACACCTGATAAGCACGTATGCCCCAGACATATCTAAGCCTACAGAAGAAACTGAAAATTTCTATCAGCAACTACAAAACGTCGTGGATAACATAAATACGAAACACAAAATTATCGTACTCGGGGATCTTAATGCACTGATCGGAAACGTTATCATACCAGGTATAAAACAAAAGTACAACGAAGAAATAATTAATGAAAACGGCGAAGCACTAATAGACTTTTACGCTAGAAATAAAATGAGAATCAACAGTACATACTTTCCCCATAAAGACCAACATAAATACACTTTTAACAATAATCGAGGCCAGCGATCAATGATAGATTTTATAATCACAAATCGAGCGATAACTCCGTCACAAGTACTTGATGTCAGAGCAATAACATCTGCTAAACCTGGGGACTGATCATAACCTTGTTTTATGCAAGATGCTACTAGAACGTCCGCAACTTTTTTCTATCGACAAAAATAAGCTGATAATGAAAAAAAAACAATAAATACTTAATTCTTACATTCCTAAAACGGGACGCCATCTAGAGTGTAAAATAAAAATCATAACTAGAAACGAAAGTTGTCTAATAATAAGCTGAATATCTAGCAATATGCTGATAAAATTCTATAAACTTATATGCTATGCTACTTTCAGAAAATATGAATATAATTTTAAGTGTACAGACGCCGCACATGTTCGTCGTCCGCATATGGCTCAACTTCGCTAGGCTGCACATGTGCGTCGTCCTGTCTCAATAAATAAAAAATAGAAGCATTGGCCGTTTGTACAAGAGATTAGGACTTATTTACTTTAATGGGACATCTCGTAGCTATCGCATTATTTATAAAAGACCATTTAAACGAATTTCAAAGACTCTCTAAACAAATTACCCTCTGATACTGTTGACGTGTATCCATTTTTAAGAAAACTTTTAAAAAACAGAACTACAAGTAATATATAACAGAGAAGCACTGCAAATCGTTTACGAAGCTTTTCCTTTTTTATTATTACTTTTAAAGGAAGAAATAATATCTACTTTCCAAGAAACTATTTCTGCAGCGCCTCTTTTAGTAGTCCCGGCCTGCCACTGGTAGCTACTGCCTAGAAGATAATAATTTTTGTTAATCGATATGAACGTGTATATTGTTTTTTGTAATAACTGTATGTTGTCGAATGCTTATTCTTTCGTTTTTAATTCCATTTTTAAGCGGATTTAGTTATAGTACGATATATGGAGTTCATGTTTGAAATCAGCAGTTTTATATTGGTTGTAACTTCTTAAGCCTATTTTAAAGAATTATTGCTACCAATTGAGTGTTCACAAAAATGTTTACAATTATTAGCAGGAGGAAGAAATTATTTGGGAAGCTTTTGAATTCTTCATGATTAATAATTATTTTTTGTTTTATTTTTTACTTAAAGGGTGAGTTTTTTTTTAAATAGTGAATTAGAGATGGGGTACTGATTTCTAAAATTGGAAAATGTATGTCAGAGGGAATTATTTTAGTTGAGTCAGTTGAATTAGGGAGAGATCTTGTTTGTCGTGTTGGAAGTATTTAGCTTAATGAATGAGGGTTGTGTGCATTATTCTTGTATAGGGTTCTCGGTTTTTAGCGATTGGGTATCGGGAAGTTGAAAAAGTTTTAAAGATTCGGATTGTGTGTTAGGAGACATTTGGTCATTGGAATAATCAACCAAATTTACAGCAGACCTACCGAGCTATAGCCAAAATGTTGTAAGTTTAATAGTAGGTGTGCTGACTAGTTATTGTGGGTTCAATAAACGTTTCAGTCGTATAGTGTGTCAGAAAATAATGTTTGTCATTTTTGTCCGGAAGAAGTGCATTACACGTCCTATACCATTAAGAAGGCCTTACAAGATTGCAGATCCTAGAACTCCTTCTTCTTTTTCTTCTTCGTTTTCTTTTTGTGGAAACAGAACTCTGTTTGTTTTTTAATGGGTCTCCAGTAAGTTGTCATTCCATAATTTTCGTATTTTTCCTACTGATCGTTTTCGTATTGGGGAACCGTCTCTCACCGTCTTTACTACTCTATTTGTTGTCATTTGGCTCATAACATCGTTTCATTTTACCCTTTTATTTCTTACCCAGTTCTTGATGTTCTCCATCTTGCCTCTACGTCGTATATCGGTACTTCTAGCTCTGTCTCATAGTGTCTTTGTATATATTTTTCTAATTGTTTTGATCCCTGCTGTTTCTAACATTCTTTTGGTCCTCTTTGTGGCAGGTCCTGTTTCAGCTGCGTATATGTTTGGTCTGATGACGATTTTGTAAATTCTGCCTTTCCCTTTTTATTTCTCCATATTATTTCATTCAGGTAGCATGCGGCTCTGTTTGCTCTATTCACTTGATTTTTTACTTCAGCTTCGAGCTCTCCGTAGCTAGATAACGTGATGCTCGGATATTTAAACTCCATCACTTGTTCTATTATCTGACCTTCCAGCTCCAAATCACATCTTAGTAAATTTGCAGTTCTAATCATGCATTTTGACTTTTATGGTGAAATTATCATGTTAAATTTTCTGGCAGTTATATTTAATTGGTGCAGCATACGTTGTACATCGTCTTCACTTTGAGAGCTTAGTATTGCGTCATCTGCATAGCAGATTATTTTAAGGTGTTTTCCTTTCATCTGGTATCCTTTTTTAGTTTTTTTTTATTATTTCATTCATCATGAGGTTATATAACAAAGGACACAGGGAATCTTCCTGTCTTATCCCATTACCAGCGTCAATGGTAGTTGGTTAGTTAGTTCTTCTTGAACTTTTACTTTTATTGTGTTATTTTGGGAGATATTTTCGATCGCTTTAATTATTCCTAGTGGTAGTTCTCTTGCGCATAATAAATGGATAATGTTTTTTATTTTAAGCCGGCCTTCCTCTTCCTTCTGATAATTATGCTTTGAAGCCTGTTTCTTCTTCAATATTAGCCTCCTAAATTGTTTAAATCGTCGCATTATCTTTTTCTTGGTCTGCCAATACTTCTTCGTCCCTTTGTTTTGACTTATCTCGTGCTATTCGTTCAATTCTATCCTCTGCCATGCTACTGATATATTCGTTCAACTCCAGTTTTATTTTTGTCACCCATCCATTTATGTCTTCTTTATTGCATGCTCTTCTTATGTTTTCGCTTCTCTCCCTATCCAACAGACTTCTCCCTGATATTCCTCGGAGTATTTTCATATCTGTTGTTTCTAGCAGTCGTCTCGTTTTAGATGTGTCAGGTCTTGTCTCCGCCGTGTAAGTTAATATAGGTCTAATTGCTGCTTTATAGATTCTTGTTTTTCTGTCTTGTCTTAGGTGTTTGTTCTTCCAGATTATGTAATTAAGAGAACCTGCCGCTTTACTTGCTTTTAAGCTTTGTGGTCGTACTTTTTCTTCAACATCTCCGTAACTAGTTATATCTATTCCCAGATATCTAAACCTTGCTTCCTGCTTTATTACTTTCCCATCAATTTTAATTTGACACCGTAGTGGGTATTTAGATGTTCTCATACATTTGGTATTTTTCTGCTGATATTATCATATTGTATTTCTTAGCTGTTGTATTGAAGATATTCTGTTAAACAACTAAATGTCTTTCAAGAAACCAATTAGGTTAAAGACTTGATCGGGCGAATTTAAAACGTCTTTGATATTTGGCTTAAGTTTATGTTGCACCCTGTGTTTTGCATATCGGGGACACTCGATCAGGATATGTTTCACAGTTAATACACTTGAGCAGATTTGGCAATTTGGCTTCGGCTTGGATTTCATTAAATATTCATGTGTGAATCGGGCATGTCCTATTCTTAATCTTTGGATGACAGCTTTTTCGTTTCTAGACATTTTTGAAAGTTCAAATTTTTCTACAGTCTGCCGGATCTCATGTAATGCACTCTTGATTGTAAAAGCTCAATTTTTAGAAACAATGGATTTAGTTTGTTTTGTAATTGGTTTCATAAAGTATTTTTTTTTAAATATGACTTAAAGTAAATTAGAAAACTAGAATTTCAAATATTTCTAATTGAGGAACTAAATAAGACTAGTACCCAAAGAAAACTGAATAATGGACTTCCACAAGGATCCGTGCTGGCTCCCATGCTTTTCGGCCTCTACATAGCAGACATGCCAGAAACCACATCAAAAAAGTTTGGATACGCAGACGAATGGACACTTGCCGCAAGTCATAAAGAATTCGAGGACACTGAACGCATTCTAACAAACGATTTAAATGCCCTAGGGAATTATTTCCGCAAATGGAGATTGCAACCCAATCCAACTAAGACAGAAGTGTCCTGCTTCCATGTGTACAACAAGACGGCCAACTATCAACCTCAAATCAATTTTGGGGATAGACTCCCAAAATCAACACCCAAAATACTTAGGTGTTACACTTGACAGAACGCTGAACTTTAAAAGCATCTTGCTAAGACTGCTGCAAAACTCCGAACTCGTAACAACATCCTGCAAAAGCTCTGCGGCACTACATGGGGTTCCTCAGTACCTACACTTAGATCGACAGTATTAGGACTGGTATATCCCGTAGCAGAATACTGTGCACCAGTATGGATAAACAGTCCACATACTCACCGTGTTAATGTCCAATTCAACCAAGCCATGCGAACTATATCGGGCACAATCAAGGCCACGCCCACTTACTGGTTACCAGCTTTGAGTCACCTAGCTCCACCATCCATCCGCCGGGAACATGCCCTTGTCAGAGAATTTACAAAAATCAATACTGATCTTGAGCTCCGCTCCCATGTCGGAATTTCCGCCAGAGACATAAATAGGCTCCGTACAAGACACCCACCTCTAAAAACAGCAAAAAGGCTAGTAGATCAAAACTTTAATGTAACTGAACGGTGGAGAGAACAATGGGATAATAACGCTGCACCAGCTAACTGGAACATGCCATGTATTACAAGCAAACCTGAGTGCTTCAACCAACTGAGACGAATTTGGACCACACTCAGTAGAATAAGGACGAACTGTAGCAGACGTTCCGACTCACTTTTTAGATGGGGAAAAATACAATCACCAAATTGCGACTGCGGCGCCGAAAGGCAAACAGCAAAACACATGGTAGATGAATGCCCGATTAGATTTTATAACGGCAACCCTTCAGATTTCCTGGCTGCTACAAAAGAGTCAATCGAATATATTTATAATCTAGATGTTTGTTTGTTTAATAATATTTTTGTATTTACTGTTGTTTGTAATTTATATAATCTATATTATATGTATATATATGAACCTGTGATGTAGCCATACGCTAAATAAATAAATAATTGAGGAAACCAAAATCCAGATTTTTGCTTTCCTTTTATGACTTGAAATATTCCAGATTAAATTCAATTAAATAAAAATAATTTCAGTACTGATCAGTTTTCTTTTATAATATATGTAAAATATTGTTAAGTAACTGTGTACCCCTTACTCTATAAAAAATTTATTGAACTTTAGCAGAGAGTGTAATTTTTGACAGTATGTTTAATTTATTTGCTAAAGAATTTCTATTAAAAATAAAAAACGGTATCTCTTCCGAATGCTTACAAATGTTTTCGTTCCTTTCATGCCAGCAATTCATCCCAATTCTTTATGAGGCAAAGCTAAAATTCAGTCTCTACATCGTCAAGAATTTATATTTGATGAAAAAATATTCCACAAAGAAAGCCATTGTTTGAAGTCGATGACTTTTGAAAAGGAACGCACAGGGAAAAGATTTCGAACCACATAAGAGCAACTGTGGTTGGTTCCTTATCGCTCTCGACTAATCCACTTTGAATTTTATCTTTCTGGAAGCTGCTGTCTGATATATTCTGGGTATTCAATAGAAATAAATTAAATTCCGGAGAACTTGTAGATCGGAATGAACGACTCTGCGATAAAAAGGAAAGAAATAAATTATATACTAGTTCCTTCTTTTCAGAGGGGCTAAAAGAAAATCTGAGCAATTTATTATTGAGCCTGGTTTTCTTGACAAATTTTATAACCGCAATAATAGTTACTTTGACATAAATTTCCAAAGATTTGTCATCGGAAAAACGTAAGAAGAAATAAATAATATTAATATAAACTATTCTGATAAACTTTATTTATGTATCTTATAACACAGTTCAGTACCTATATATTGAAAGGTATCTACATAGAATTACTAATTTTAGAGTATTATTAAGCCTGTTTTTGTAATAGATACGTCAATGTATCATAACTAGAGACTGGATTATATGCAAAATGCATGTGCATATATACGCAGCATATTTGTGGGTTTCTTTATAAATGCATATGCTATTCATATTTACTTGATTAAGAGCATATTGCCATCATCATCATCATATAACGGGGGTCCTACGGCGATTGCCGCTTCCCGCATTTCAGCCTCCATCTTTTCCTATCTCTCCAATCTCCCTCTTCTAAGCCTCTAGATTGCATTGTTTTTGTAATTTCTCTTCTCCAGGAATTTGGTGGTCTTTCCCTTTTCATTCTTTCTGGCGGAACATACATTAAGGCTTTCTTTGGCCATCCTCCATTCTCATCACGTGACCATACCATTTTAATTGCCTTCCTTGTATTCTATCCGAAAGAGTATCCCTAATTCCTGTACGGTTTCGTATTTCCTCATTCCTGATTCTTTCCATTCTCGATACTCGACATGACCTTCTAAGATAATCCATTTTCACAACGTCTACTTTATCTCGTTCATTCTTTGTCATCGTCTAACATTCGGTACAATATGTGGTAATCGGTTCTACAATTGCTCTGTATACACGAAGTTTGGTATGCATCTTTATTTCATTAGACCACTGTAATAAATTCAGTATTCGGATGCATTTTTTCCCTTTGGTTATTCGGTTTTGTACATCTATCGTAACTCTGCCATCTGCTGATATGATACTTCCTAGATATTTATACTGGTTGCAGCCTTTTATGACTGCGTTTTTAAGTCTCAGATCTGTGGTATTTCCTCCAATTCTTAAATATTCTGTTCTGCTTATGTTTACAGTAAGCCCCCATTTGGCATATTCCTCAAATAATTTTCGATTCGTATAATTTATATCTTCTGCAAACAACAATGTATATAGAGTTTCTTGTCCCACTTCGATGCCCATAAATCTACATTTATTTCTCCAATTCCTCAATGCTTTTTGGACGTATATTTTAAAGAATGTTAGTGACAAAGAGCAACCTTGCTTTAGGCCTTTAGTGTCTTAAAATTCATTTGAAGTTCTGGTTCCAATTAAGAGCATATTGCCACATATTTGAAAATATCACATAAATAAAATGGTTTCCTATCCATATTTAAATAATAGTTTCTTGAAATTATTCATAGCAGGTACTAGGTAAGGTAACTACGAAATAATTTTATTACAAATATCTACTAAATCTACAAGTTTTATTGTTTGGGAAAACCCTTCTGGGAATTATTTAGAGTTAGACTCAAGTTTCCAAATGTAAACATTTTAATCAACAGTATAAAGTATTTTATTTTTAAAAGCACCATTGCGGGTAGAAGTATATAGGGAGATGCTTCCCGATATCCCTTTGCCACCAGAACCAGTGTTGACTAGATGGAGGACGTGGTTGAATAGTGCCATATTTCTTGCAAATAATTATATTGATATCAAAAATGTTATATCACATTTTGATCCTTCTTGTTGTATTGCTGTTCAGAAATGTCAAAATAACATAATCAATAAAAGCTTTAACGAAGTTATTAGTATGGATCCTTCGCTATTGTCAAATTTTAATTTTTAATCCCATTATACATGGCATTCATAGATTCCGAAAGGCGTTCGACAGCATAGAACACTGGGCCATTAAAAACTCACTACAGAACGGCAGAATTGAATACATGTACACGGACCTAATAACAAACATATACAAAAATGCGAGTACCACAATAAAATTGACGAACGAACATGCTACAGAACCAATAAAATTCGAAAGAGGAATCAGGCAAGGAGACACAATATCTCCAAAATTGTTCAATCAAGCTATGGAAGATATATTTAAAAAATTATCATGGGATACATAGGGAATAAGAATAAATGGAGAGCTCTTGAACCACTTGAGATATGCAGACGATATAGTCCTGATAACAGATAAGAAGGAAGAGTTACAGAAGATGGTTGAGGAACTAGATAGAAAAGCAACAGAGGTAGGTCTAAAGATGAACTATAGTAAAACCAAGACTATGACAAACCAAGAAGACCAATTAAAAATAGTAGTCAAACAGAATAAATTAGAGCAGGTGGCAGAATACATATACTTCGGACAGATAATAAAGATGAACACGGACAATCAAACAGAAGAAATAAAAATAAGAACTAGACTAGCATGGGCCTCATTTGGTAAACTATCATATATTATAAAAAATAAAAAGTTCCCTCAATATATGCGAAAGAAAGTATTTAACCAGTGCATTTTACCAGTTATCACATATGACTCACAAACATGGACTTTCACAAAGGAAAACATCGACAGGATATCCAAAACACAAAGAGCAATAGAAAGACAGATGCTGGGTATCGGTCTTAAAGTCAGGAAAGTAAACTCATGGATCAGAGAAAAAACAAAGTGAGCGATGTATCAAGGCAGGTTGCAAAACTTAAATGGAACTTCGCCGGTCACACTCTCCGGCAAAAAGATGAAAGATGGAATAACCGAATTCTACACTGGAGGCCATGAGAAAAGAAAAGAAAAAGAGAAAGACCACAGATGAGATGGACTGACGATCAGGCAGGAAAGGACTGGATGCAGATCGCACAAAATAGAGACCAATGGAGATTAACAGGGGAGGCCTATGCTTAAGAGTGGGCGTTTGAGGCTGATTAGATAGATAACCGATAGAAGTGATAACATTACTCTTGAAAATATTGAACATTTTATGAATATATACTGTAACAGCAAGAACGAGGACATTTTCTTGTGAATTTTCATTTATATTTTTTTATTAAATGCAGTAATAAATAAACACTCTCTGAGTTATACTATAATTTTATTTTTTACCATATCTCTAGCCCTAAAAATTAAAAAATATATTTTTTAAGTGCATATATAAATGCATATTGCATATAATAAAGGCATATTTGGTTATTTTTTAAGTGCATGTTGCATGCATATTTTTACCATTTTTTTGAGTATATAATTCAGCCTCTACTCATAACAGATATTGACGTCGTCTAGACTTAATTTCTTAATTTGATTCTTTTAACTCTTAAGTACTAACACATTAAAATATTGATGTTGGCCCTATCACAACGTCTCAGAGATTTTAGCTTATTTGGATATTTACTAATTTTTAATCGACCATGATCAAAACTATACAAAAAAGACGATAAAATATATGAAGAAATTACGATAGGACATGTTGTGGCATGTTAATTTCTCTAGAATTTCTTGAATTTAAAACTTTTGACGAGAGTGTTTCTTAAGTTGCTATTTCAACGATGTAGAGACGTGAACTGCGACATTTATGCGTGCTTCATTGACTACCATAAAGCGTTCGATACAGTAAAGCACGACAAGCTGTTGGAGATATTAACCAATATTGGAATAAACACCTGTAATTTAAGAATACACCCGAAAAAAACGAACAGATTAGAGACAAAGCTGTATTTTTACCAACATCGGGAACAAGCTGGTTTTCGCCCTAATTACGGCACAAACGATCATCTGCAATGCCTTAAAACCCTGAAAAAACTAACGAATATAACCGTCCCTTGGCATTGATATTTGTAGACTTTAAAAAGGCGTTTAATACAGTGGCTCTACCGTATATCTTAAGAGCACTACAAGATTGCAGTGTCGACCACAGATATTCTAATATAGTCAAAAATATGTATGAAAATGCCACAACAACCATAAATCTACATTCTGCAACTAATAAAATAAAGATAAAAAGGGGAGTCTGGCAAGGTGATACCATTTCACCAAAGCTGTTCATTACCCTTCTTGAGTATGCATTTAAAAAACTAACATGGCAAGAAAAAGGAATATCCATCGATGGAGAAAGATTAAACCATCTACGTTTTGCGGACGATATCGTGCTTCTGTCAGATAATCTGGAAGAGATCAAAGACATGCTATAAGAACTGAATGACATACTACAAGAAACTAGGCTCGAGATAAATTTCGAGAAAACCAAAATGATGACCAATATGGTTCCCAGCGAAGAGATACAGAATAATAACAACAAGGTCGAATTAATCGATAAATACACATACTTGGGTAATAAAATTAGAATAACCAGAAACAAACCAAACCTGTGAGCTAAATAGACGAATCACGTTGGGATGGACGGCATATGGAAGGTTGAGAGACATTTTTAACACAAATATCCCAATTCACCTGAAAAGAAAGGCATTTAACCAATACATCTTACGTCTTGACCTATGGAGCAGAGACCCTAACTCTAACGAACGCTACTGCCAAAAAACTGAGGGTAACACAAAGCCAAATGGAGAGATCAATGATGGGCCTGACCTTGAAAGATCGCGTGAGAAATGAGGAGATACGCCGACGAACTGGCGTAGAGGATATTATACTGCGAATCATTAAACAAAAGTGGAGGTGGGCTGGACATGTTGCTAGAATGGAAGACGGAAGATGGACGAAGATATTATTGGAGTGGAGACCAAGGGCCGACAAGGGAAGTCAAGGCAGACCACCCACCCGATGGACCGACGACCTAAGGCCAATAGAAACAAACTGGATTGCAGCAGCTAAAGATAGAGAGAACTGGAGACGTTTGGAGGAGGCCTATATCCAACAGTGGATGTAAAAATGGGGCTGGATGATGATGATGATGATTTAAGAATTGTCAGCAATCTGTACTGAAATCAAACATCATATATCCGGACAGAGGCAGGAGGATCCGACGATATCAAAATCAAACGTGGCGTCCGTCAGGGATGTATACTATCACCACTGCTGTTTAATATATACACTGAGGAAATCTTTCAAGAAGCAGTTGGTGATGTTGAAGCCGGAATTCGAATCAACGGAGAATCTATCAATATCATTAGATACGCGGACGACACTCGCGTAGTATTCTGAAACCCTCCAGGAGTTAATGAACAGAATCACAGAGGTCAGTCAGAGGTACGGACTTTCACTAAACACTAAGAAAACAAAATGCATGATGATCTCTAAGAAGGAACAGCAATTTGGACAAATCAGTGTAAACGGTTAACAAATAGAAAGAGTAAAAACATACACCTACCTTGTTACGAACGTCAATGAAAATTGGGACCAGTGCCCATAAAAATCAGGTTACTACGATGTTACATCTTTCCTATACTGTTGTACGGAGTTGAGTCATGGACTCTCACAGACGCCACCTGCAAGAAAATTGAGGCTTTTGAAATGTGGCTTTATCGTCGCATCCTAAAGATATCGTATACCGACCACGTTACTAATGAGGGTGTTATGTTGAGAATAAAAAAAGAAAAAGAGCTATTAACCACAATAAAAACAGCCAAAATCGAATACCTCGATCACATCATGAGGAACAGCGAAAGATATGAACTGCTGCAACTAATCTTGCAGGGAAAAGTAGTGGCTGAAAAATCTACGAACGTGGTTCAACACAACAACCACAAATCTTTTTAGAGCAGCAGTGTGCAAAGTGCAGATTGCCATGATGGTCGCCAACATCCGAAACGGATAGGCACTACAAGAAGAAGAAGAAGAAGTTTCTTAAGTTGACTTTGTCTAGAAATAGAAATTATTAGTTTTATCGCTTTAAATATATCATTTGTATGTACTTAAAAGTACCATGTTCGTAATAAATTATTTTGGGGATAGAGTATACACTTTCCAATGCACAATTACACGGTTCTCTCTTAATTTAGTCCACTTGAGAGCGATTTTACATTATAACTTTTAAAATTAAATTGATTTTGGCCACAATTATAGCTAAAAGTGTTAAGATATCCCCATGTAAATGAAAACCATCCTTTTTTTTAATTAGCTTTGGCGAGGTTGAAAAAGAAATACTAGGTTCAATTTCATTCTGATTGATCTGCACTTTTTTACCATCTATATCCATACCCACTTTCATAAACAAAGCACTCGTAGTTAAGTATTAATGAGAAGTTTTTTATTATCTACTTTTGCTCAGCATTTTATCCACAATGTATCGGTTAATTTTTAAAATATTTCTATTTGACAATGACCTAATAAAACATATAAAGAATAAATAAAAAATGGATCGTGCATTACTGTAAAAAATAAACCCGTCATTCAAAAAAATTCAAGGCATAAATTCAAGCTTCTGCGATGCACTCTCTACATAAGGGGCTAATTTGGAAAACAATTTGATAAGAATAGCGAAGTTGTTATAGTACGATGAAAGGGCAAAAAGATGGTAACAATAACATAATGTGTCAGACAAACATAATGTCAGAACAGAAAGGACTGGAGACGTTGGCTGAAAGAAGGAAGGCGGCGACAGCTGTAAAAATCCTTATACAGATAGATAGACCTGTTTATGTCCTTGCATGGCTTATTGAAATTTAGAGTTAACTTCATAATTTCAATATATAGTAGAAACAATCACATTTCGCAAAAGACCTTCTTTCTTGACACGTTTATCAGAATATCTAAAAAAATTATGACAGCCTTACAAGTTTTGCGCCACATATCGAATGTAATAAATTTGATTTAAATATTTTTATAATTTTTTTTTGCAACAATATAAAAACTGAATAAATTAAAATTAACTTTGTAGCTCTTAGTTAGCTCTTTATTAATATTCAGTTTTCAAATAAGAAAATTAAATTATACAAACTAGCGTGAATCTTTCATAGTGCATATTTAGAAAATTATTCAGTTAAAATTTCTGTATTCCGCGTCAGAACCTTTTAAAGCTAATTCCTTTCATGGCGTAATTATTATTCCGGCAGGTGCTCACATGAAGTAAATAGGCATATGGCATCAGTTTAAATACCTTCAGCGAACAACTGTATTCTCGTGCACAATTCATCTTCCTTTACAAATCGTTACACATTTTACATGACTCGTCTGACTTTCTGACACAGTGCCCCGTCTTTCATTAGGAAGGAAAGTAACCTGAAAGACGAGGTATCGAGGGAACGATGAAGAAGCTTGTCGCCCCTGTAATTCCGTTACATTTTGATATCCGTCGCAACTTGAACGTTCTCATTCCCATGTGGCGTCACGACCTACTGTCGATTTTTTGCTTTCTGCTCTGAGTGTTCGTTTTCTCGCTTATTTTCCACCTTGATTTTTCGTTTGTCGGGTTCAACGGCAAAAGGCAGTCTTAGCTTTAGGCAAACTTATTCTTAAATTGGAAAAATCTAATTATTTGAAAAGCTTTAGAGACGCGGTAAAAGGTCGTAAAATATAAACTGCATATCAATTTAAATCGTTGTAATTTCTTTATCACATAAGTGAGAAAATACAATTTTTATTAACGTTACGCAGATTGAATACAGTAGACAAAATAAATTGCCTACAGAAATATTTAATTGATTTATTAGGTATTGATTTGTAACGTAGAGTGCATCTAGAAAGTATCCGAAATTTTATATTTTTCCTAATTTTAATAGATTTCCTTTTTGTAACATTTTAAAACAAAAGAAATGCATCAAATAGGTTGTGCCGATAGTAGGTTATAAACAAAATCGCATGACAACACCATCTGTCAAATATTGTTGTTTGTAAAGAGACTTAAGATTTGTGAAATAATGTCGCAAGTAGAAAAAAGAAAAGTGGTGGAATATTTGTATAGAAAGGGTATCCTAAACGTTAAAAAATTAGTGCAATTGACTGGACACCGAAAAAGTTGCAGTTATAAGACAATAAAGAGGATAAAAATGGCATATATATGAGACATAGACTAGTTTCGGATAGACCGCGTAAGATTTGCCGAAACAATTTAAACGCGAAAAGTGGCGTTAGGGCGACAAAATCCGCGCCTAGGATTTCAAAAATGAGCGAAGAGATTTGGAAATCAACGAAAAATAAAAGTGTGCCCAGAAATTGTTAGCATGTAATTGAAAAAACAGGGCTACATATTAATAAATCCAAAAAAATATCCCTACAATGCTTTATGTGCTTTAGCACAAGTCTGTTTTTGAGTTCGAAGATGTTGACTTTCTTTTGTTATTTGGAAATCATATCGTCACTCAAAATCGTAGTATAATAGAGTCGCTTTATGGGCATGCACTTGTCCCATAAATCAATTATAGGTAAGAGGGTTTCTGACCATCTCAAGACAACAGTTCATGATGAGACAGTGTACTGAAAACATCCAGTTTATTGGTTAAATTAAAATAGGATTTCAAAAATTAGCGAACAGATTTGGAAATCAACGAAAAATAAAAGTGTGCCCAGAAATTGTCAGCATGTAATGCTGCATGAAAAATCAGGGCTACATATTAATCAATTCAAAAAAATATCTCTACAATGACACCTCTGCAAAGGCAACGAAGAATAGATTTTTGTCAACGTTTTCGAGAAAATAAATTTAATAATCTCTTTATATCTGAAGAAAGTTGTTTCCAGCTTGGTGCAAATTATCTAAAAGTCCTATCAAGAGAAAATCTAAATTTCCCACTAAAATAATGGTTTGCGGAGCACTGGTACTGTTGATGGTGCGAAATATTGTGACATCCTAAATGGTGTTCTTCTTGAAACGGTTCATGTTTTATATCCAAAAGGGTTGCCTTGCATGAAAATTAAAGATGCCATATTCCGCTTATACTCAAGTTTGGATACAAGAACACGAATTGGAAACAATTCCGTGGTCAGCAGCAGTTCCAGATCTTAGCCCCATTGAAAACATATGGGAATTGATGAAGATTGAAGTGGAACAAACAGCGCCACGAGTTAAAGAAGGTTTGATTCGGTCAGTTTTACAGGCCTGGAACACCCTACACTCAAAACCGTCTTCTTAAATGCTTTTCCCGTGACGTGTGATCGTTTGTAATGTATAACAATAAATTCTGCGTTTTTTTTTCATATGTTAAATGCCTACTAAAATAAAGGAAAATATCAAATAATTAAAATTTTATGTCAAAAATTTTTGCTTGAGAAAGTATATAGTATTTATTTTCATATATTACATTTAAAATTTTTCTTTCACTGTACTATAATGTGATCTAATTTAATGGTCTATTATAATTACTTATCTGCTTTAAAGTATATTGTTTTCTGTTGTTTCGTAAAATGTCATTGTCAAACTGGCTTTAGCACACGTCCGTTTTTGAGTTCGAAGATGTTGACTTTCTTTTGTTATTTGGAAATCATATCGCCACTCAAAATCGCAGTATAATAGAGTCGATTTATGGACAGGCACTTGTCCCATAAATCAATTACAGGTCAGAGGGTTTCTGACCATCTCAAGACAACAGTTCGTGATGAGACAGTGTACTAAAAACATCCAGTTTATTGGTTAAGTTAAAAGAAGGATTTCAAAAATTAGCGAACAGATTTGGAAATCAACGAAAAATAAAAGTGTGCTGAGAAATTGCCAGCATGTAATGCTGCATGAAAAATCAGGGGTACATATTAATGAATCCAAAAAAATATCCCTACAATGACACCTCTGCAAAGGCAACGAAGAATAGATTTTTGTCAACGTTTTCGAGAAAATAAATTTAATAATCTCTTTATATCTGAAGAAAGTTGTTTCCAGCTTGGTCCAAATCATCTAAAAGTCCTATCAAGAGAAAATCTAAATTTCCCACTAAAATAATGGTTTGGGGAACACTGGTACTGTTGATGGTGCGAAATATTGTGACATCCTAAATGGTGTTCTTCTTGAAACAATGTTCTATATACAAAAGGGTTGCCTTGCAAGAAAATTCAAGATGCCATATTCCGCTTATACTCAAGTTTGGATACAAGAACACGAATTGGCAACAATTCCGTGGTCAGCAGTATCTCCAGATCTTAGCCCCATTGAAAATATATGGGAACTGATGAAGATTGAAGTAGAATAAGCAGCGCCACGAGTTAAAGAAGGTTTGATTCGGTTAGTTTTACAGGCCTGGAACACCCTACACTCAAAACCGTCTTCTTAAATGCTTTTCTCGTGACTTGTGATCGTTTGTAATGTAAAGCAATAAATTTTACGTTTTTTTTTCATATGGTAAATGCCTACTAAAATAAAATAAATAATCAAAAAATTAAAATTTTATGGCATAAGATTTTGTTTGAGAAAGTATATAGTATTTATTTTCATATATTACATTTAAAATTTTCCTTTCACTGTACTATAATAAGATCTAATTTATTGGTCTATTATAATTACTTATTTGCTTTAAAGTATATTGTTTTCTGTTGTTTCGTAAAATGTCATTGTGAAACTAGCTTAAGCACATGTCTGTTTTTGAGTTGGAAGATGTTGACTTTCTTTTGTTATTTGGAAATCATATCGCCACTCAAAATTGCAGTATAATAAAGTCGATTATGGGCATGCACTTGTCCCTTAAATCAATTATAGGGTAGAGGGTTTCTGACCATCTCAAGACAACAGTTCGTGATGAGACAGTGTACTGAAAACATCCAGTTTATTGGTTAAGTTAAAATAGCACCACGTTAATTTATTTAACACCTTTATACATACTGAGTTTATTCTTAACAAAACACAAAAACTGCATACAAAAGCTGCACTGTTTGCCTTTAAAACGCTACCTGATTTTTGTCGATAGAACATCTTGATTAAAAGATATCGAATTTTTACCGTCGAGCTGATACAAATTTTATTGAACATTGCTTTTGTGCGCCTAACTGACATGCAAATGCGATGGTTGCTTCGAACGTAGTTTAACATTTTTATTTAAAATGATCTCAGTTACATTTTTTATTTAATACATTTTTTCTACGGTGTACAGATCCTTGGTAAATGGATTCTTTTTGAGCTTTTACCCCTGCGGGGGGATTTTAGGAGGAAGCAAAGGGTAAAATGGTGAACTTTTTTACATCTTTTTTGAAGTCCCAAAATTAATATTCTCTGCAAAATTCAGCTTGTTCGTATGATATTTTGGGGTAAACCACAGCCACCTTTACTTCCAAGCCATGAAGTAGAAATTTGGCAACAACGCGTGGTAGTCCGACCATGGTTTCAAATGGTTTGATGGTTTGTTTTGTTTAACATTTCATATAGGAAGGCTTGTAAAGTTTGTTGAATTTAGTGTTTTTTAACTTTATTCGAATGTTTTATTTGTAAATTGTGTTTAAATCAATTGGTATAAGGGAAATTTCATTAAGTTTAGAGCTTTTAGAGATTTTTAAGATTATTAACGACAATTTAAAAGGCAAGTATAAATATAAACTACAAAACAAACTGAAAATAATAATACTTTTGCTTCTTGTTACAAAATATGTAAACTAAAAACAACAATAATAATACTTTTGTTTTTTGTTACAGATGCCCTGGCATTGTTGTGTACCTGGTAGCAAAACCAATTATGCCAGTACTTTAAAAACAAAACAGGCAGAAAGTACGTTTTCGTTTCCCAAAGATCTCCAAAGAAGGTATACTGGGTTATGCTCTATTCATAGAGAAGGCTATACAATTACCAAATCTTCCGTAGTATGTGCCAAACATTTTCATGAAGATGATATTCAGCGGACTGAACAATGAGAAGATAAAGATGGAAATGTACGCATTGAAAAGTTGATATTTCCCAAATTAAAAGACAATGCAGTTCCTAATATATTTTCTGAAGTACCATCATATGTAACTGTTCATCATACTAAAGAAAGAAGGAATCCCGATGACAGAAGAAACTTTTTGCATAAGAAAAGGGAACAAGAGATAACAGAAACCGTAGACAATGATTTAATAGATTCATTTTAATCATTTTTAAGAGACTTAGACAATAAGATCCCATTGAAAAATTGGACAAGTAAAATTACAAGTGACTGTGTATATTTCTATGTATTAAACATTAATCAGTTGGGACACGAGTGTGATAATATTTGTGTAATAAGTAGTGTAGTAGTTAGCAGTAATTTTAGTGTAATCGTCAATGTAGGTAAGAATAGATTAAGTAGTAATGATTTAAAATGGATTTTACAATACAGTAAATTAACAAGATGGTCACAATTAGAGAACTTACTTTCTTGATATAGATCTGCTTTTTAGATAAGTGATAACACATTTGAGTATTACATTCAAAAATCTTTTTAGAATATAGGCTATTTTAAATCCATATACAAGTTATAAATGGTATGTTACATTCAACACATTTTTCATGTATACCTCTTTTAACTTGGTTTTTATGACAAAAAACCTATTCATATATAAAATTGCTACTTTCGTATACCTAAGTATGAAAGTTCAACAAAAGTTATAAGTAAATAGTAAAATATTTAATTTTCAATTAGATTAATTTAGAACCATATTTATATTGTGTCTGATTTCTTAGGATGAATTTTTTAATCATAATAGTTATACTAAGTTTTTACTTAACAAATTTTATATCTTTTGTATTTTTAATTCTTCTTCTTTCAGTGCCTATTCGTTCCGAATATTGGCAATCATTCTGGCTATAATTATTTTATTGACTGATGCTTTAAATAGATTCGTTGTTGTTGTGGAGAACCATTTCCTCAGGTTCTTCAACCATGATATTCTCCTTCTCCCAATTCCTCGCTTTCCGAATACTTTACCCTGTAGGATTACCTTCAGTAATCTGTATTTAGTGCTGTTTCTCATTATATGTCCGAGATATTCCAACTTTCTCCTTTTAATGGTATACATCACCTCTCTTTCTTTGCCCACTCTTCGTAATACGGTCTCGTTGGTTATCTTGTCTGTCCATGATATCCTTAGAATTCGCCTGTATAGCCACATCTCGAAGGCTTCAAGTTTTTTCTCCATTGCTTCAGTTAGTGTCCAGGATTCAACTCCGTAATACAATATTGAGAAGATTATAACATCGTAGGAGCCTTACTTTTATCTCCAGATTAAGATTGTGGCTTTTAAAGAGTTTGGCCATGTTATTGAATGCACTCCTAGCCTTCTCTATTCTACATTTTATTTCCTGTGAGTGATCCCATTGTTCATTTACTGTTGTTCCAAGATAGTTATACTGTTTTACTCGGTCCACTGGTGTATTATTGATAAGTAGTTGAGCGTCTCTAACTTTATTTTTGCTCATGATCATAAATTTAGTTTTTGTTATATTTACTTGAAGTCCAAATCTTTCACTTACTTCATTTACTTTGTTTATTAGTTGCTGTAAACTGTTCAAACTGTCTGCAAAAATAACGGTGTCGTCTGCATAACGGATGTTGTTTAGGCGTTCTCCATTTAGAAGTATTGCATGTTCGCATTTTTCCAAGGCTTCACTAAATATTTCCTCTGAATATAGATTAAATAATATAGGTGAAAGTATACAAATTTGTCTAACGCCTCATAGAATCTGGATCATTTCCGTTGGTTCACCTCCAAAATTCGTTCTTATTGTGGCTGATTGGTTCCAGTATAAATTTTGTATTATACGCCGATCTTTATCATCCATTTGGGCTTTTGTTAGAATATCCATCATTTTTTGGTGTTGAACTGTATCAAATGCTTTTTGGTAGTCCACAAAGCAGGTGTAAATATCGCAAGTCATATCTCTGCATCTTTGAAATAATACTTGTAGACTAAACAGTGCATCTCTTGTACCTACGCCTTTCATGAATCCAAACTGTGTGTCTTGTATTCTCTCTTCGCATAGCTTGTATATTCTGCGATGTATTATTTTAAGAAAAAGTTCGAATCTATGGCTCATTAGACTTATTAGCCTATGTTCTCCGCAATTTTTCGCTCCCTGTTTCTTTGATAACGTAATAAATTTTGAAAGTAGCCAATCTTTTGGGATATTGCCTGTGTCATAGATATTATTGAAGATTTTACATAGTACTCTTAAAGATTCATCATCAAGAAGTTTAAGAAATTCAGTATTTTTAATAATCTTTTTAAATGTAGTGTTAATGTATTGTGTTATTTATATGCTTAAGTACTTAATATTTAAAATTTCTAGAGATTCTTGACTGCATTTGATTGTAAGATTAACTGTTTGACACTGTATTTTAAGTGCAATAAATTTTACTCTATTGATTATTTTATTGATAATATAACCTTAATAATAATAAAACTTTATATATATATATATATATATATATATATATATATATATCATTAGGTATATATAAGGTTTTATTAATTTAATTTCCCTAAAAATATTTCTGTAATGAATTGAAGTTTTCAAAACATCAGTTTCCTAAAATTCAAATTAGTTTAATTTTCTGGTAGACATGTGGTAGACCTTACAGCTGATTATCGGACTACCGACGTCATAGAATGCGGTGTTGCCTTTCTTACTTCATGGCTTGAAAGTAAAGGTGGCTGGGGGTAAACTCTTTGATGACTGGACTAAAAAATGATATCTGGTTTTACTATAGACATTACTTTTAATATAATATCCTCTTTTAGTCTTCTTTTTTAAATTAATATTATCGGTGTAATTTTGTTATTCAGTTATTAGATGATTATTTATTACAATTGGGACAGAAAATAAGGTATTTGGAACTAATGGTATGTTACTACAATGAAACATTTGAAGGAGTAGAAATAGCCGATCTAACCCCTATCCCTCAAAAGTACTCCTAAAATGTTTAAACAGAAAATAATAGCAATAGATTTTATCATTTTCTTAGCAATATTATTATACTCCCGGCAAGGGAGGATAATCAGATTTAGACGACAGAGCCTGAATCAAGGAAATGTAACACCAGAAATGGAACAATCTATTATTTCGGTAACAACAACCAAAATCGTAGACAGGGAGTTAATATTATAGTTGATAGAATTTTAAAAAACTTATACAAAAGTAAAAAACTTTAAAATTTGTATATTGGTATAAAAACATTTAATTAAAACTTGTTAAAAGTCTTGTCCAAAATTTTTAGATACATAACGTTTTCGATCTAGCTCAGATCATCCTCAGTGCCTTTTTTGGTACTTGTAGCTAACACTAAAATTCTAGCGGAGACATCAATATATCAATACATTTTTGGCAAAGTAACGTAAGTCACCAAAAACGATTTGTAGAAAAAACAATTTTTTAATTCAACCTGGTTAAACTTATTTAAATTATGACTGAAAAAACTTTTCCTAAAAAAGGTTTAAAGTAATTATAGGCTTATTACACTTTGGCAGTACCTTTTTAACAATAATAGTGTTAGTTTAATTAAAAAACATGATTTTCGCCAAAAATGTCACTTACGTTACTTTGCCAAAAATGTATCGATATGCTTTTACATATTTAAATTTAAATGACCCTTGGTCATAATCTAAAAATCACACTCTGTAGATATCTCCAAAAACAAAAAAAGATTAGTTGCACGTAATTGTTAAATTTAATTTTTAATAATATTTTTTTTTCGATATTGATTTGTATTTACTGTCTTATTTATTAAGTTTCTGTTTGTAATATAAGATTAAAATGGCATAGATAAATATTTTTCGATTAAAATGTACCATTTCTGTAGTATCCTTCGTTGACTCTAATTCCAAATTTAAACACAGATTAATATTGATCCTCAGCTTGCCTTAATTTTCAGTGTCAACCTTTTGATATAGCTCGTTAACTATCAGTGCAAAGCCAGAAAGGAAAATGTAATCTCAGATTCATTATTTATTCAAAAAAATTTTTACATGAATGATTTTTATGAAACACGAGGTGTTTGGTTGTGACATCACCTTATAAAGAATGTAATTTATTATTAGATAGAAATCTAGTTATTTTCCTGAAAACGTAAAATGATTACCAATATAAATACGGGGTGTTCAAAGATATTTTTAATAGCCTAGAATACAGGAAATAATGAATATTTTGATTTGAAAATTAGGAAATGTTAGTTGAACTTACAGTTTACTCTATAGTTCTTTATCCTTTTGTAATCAGTTAAAGCATACGAAATAAATCGGAAATTTGCTCCACGCAACAGCAAGTTCTACTACTAGCACTTGCTAGAAGAGTCTTGTTTGAAGCATTTATTATCTCCCAAATCTTTTCCCATATAGTAAGTAATAGTATACAGTATTGGAAGATTCAAAACGGAACATACGAATTATTAATACAATTATTAAGATCCCCTGAGCTGCAATTACCCAGTGTAAATTTCAATATAACGTCGCGATGTCTTATAATTAATTCATTTGTTCGACTGGATTGCTACTCCTTGGCGATTTCTAGTAGCGTATTCGACAGGTGTACGTCGACACTGATGTCTATCGTCCACTGATTTTCTGTGTTTTTGTGCAGATAATAACAATGTTTTAATAATAACAATTTTTTTTGTGTTCATTAGATATTATTTGAATTGGTTAGTGTATAGTTTAATATTATTTATTATTCCAAATATTGTTGATAATTTAAAATTTAAAAGGATGTATATGATACATCAAAATCTACAGATTTTTGCCGAAGGTATCTATCGATTTGGCAACAGTCCCAAGGAACATCACTGGCCGAGCAAAACAAATACATGCCCTTTGCTTTGCTTCTCATTATAACGCCATAAGCTGAAATAAAAGTAGTGTTTCTAACCATAAACCATGTATACAAACAAAGAAAAAGTACAAATTTTAAAATGGTATTATGGGTCAACTCGTACGGTGATATTATAAATTTATTTACTTGTGCGTATGAAGATAGGAAAATACCGACACAATCAACTATTAGTCTTATTATTAAGGTGCGCACGTGCGCAGCAGTCGAAAAATATCGACTGGAGAAGGAGTCCAGTCGAACAAATGAATTAATTATAAGACATCGCGACGTTATATTGAAATTTACACTGGGTAATTGCAGGTCAGGGGATCTTAATAATTGTATTAATAATTCGTATGTTCCGTTTTGAATCTTCCAATACTGTATACTCAAATGTATCAAATGTATCAAATGTATCAAATGTATCAAATGTATCAAATGTATCAAATGTATCAAATGTATCAAATGTATCAAATGTATCAAATGTATTATGCTTTTTCTCCATGCGTCTGGTATCTTATGTTTGGTTTATAAAGAGCTTGACGACTTTGTCTAGTATAAACATTATAAAGATAAGAAGTAATTTGTACATATATCTAATACATGATCGATGGAATTAATATCTGCCGATTTTCCTGGCTACGGTCAAAGTGTAATATCCTTATTATGAAACCAATCTCTTACTGGTGCTGCAGTATGTGGCCTTGCATTATCCTGCATATCACGCAAATCAGGACCTTCAGCAGTGAAAAATAAAAAACAATAGGTTCTAAGATGTGCTTGATATATTGAGATTGGTTCAAAGTTCCTTCTACAAAAACGGGAACAGTTTGATGATGGAAAAGTCTAGCCCACATCATAACTTGTATACCACTATATGGACGAACAGCATATGCATGCCTGAATCTCTCTCTCTTGTCGACCAGGTCCTCTTTAAACTCTTTATTCTTTAATTAGGGTAGAGAAAAAACCTAGCTTCATCACTGAATAACACGAAACTCCATTCTTGTAAGCCCCATTGAACGTGTTCTTGTACTCACCTTAATCTGAGTCTACGATTTTTATGAAGTAACGTAAAAATCCGTAATGGAAGTCTGGCGTGCAGGTCAGTTTTATGTTAATTATTTCTTAACTTTAGGTCACATACTGTAATGTTTTGGGTATTTTCTAATGCCCCATAACGTTCACGTGCAGTTATATGCACATTTCGACTAGCTTATCATATCACATACCGATCATGTCGAGGAGTAGTTTCACGTTGAAGACCTCCATGTCTTTTAGCGGCATTACGAAACTGTTCACAACGATGCCACAATCGCGAAATCAGGCTCCGAGATACGTTAGTGAGCGCCCAAAATGATTTGCAACATAATGTTTTGAAAGATCAGTCTGAATCGCATACACAGCACTTACCACTTAAACTTGTTTAAATGCCGACGCTAGATGACTATTTTTTCAATAAATAATCTTGCTGATTATAAAGGTTAAAATTAAAGGAAAAGGGGTCATGGTAGACAACAAATATCCTGGCTGAAAAACTTTCGTGACTGGACCGGGTTACATACACACACCCTTTTAAGAAAAGTAGAAAATAAAGACGAGTTTGCAATGGTTATAGCCAACCTTCATTAGTTAAGTCTGCACTAGAAGAGAAAAAACCTTGTTTAAGTAAAATTTTAAAGTATCTAAAGACTATCTTTAAAATTTGAAGCACTATTTCTTTACAATTTAAACCTATTAATCGTACGAATTTGTGGCGCTCTTACTTTTGCCTTAAGAAAGCCGTGCATTTGACAAAATTGTTTAAGAGTTTTTGAGAGTTTTTAAGTGAAAAGTGAAATATTAATGGTGTTTCGTAGATATTTTTGATGTGTTTATTTAAACAAATCGTGATCTAAAATATTACTGGTTATTAGGGTATAGTTGAAACATGTAGATTTTTTTTTTAATTATTTATTCGAAATGTAATCGCGCGGAAAAGTTGCTTACTGCATTGAGAAGTACTATGTATCTTTTCTACTATGTCATCTTCAGGGGTCTACAGGGAAAAAAAATAAATAAATTTTTTTTCTAATGTAATAGTACGGAAAAGTTGTTTACTAGATAGAGGAGTACCATTTTTTTTATTTTTTTCTACTATTTCATCTTCAGAGTTCTACAGAGTGAAACAAAAAAAAAATAATAATTTTTTTTTCTAATGGAATAGCGCGGAAACTATATATATATATATATATATATATTATATATATATATATATATATATATATATATATACCATACTCCAATATTTGGGTGTGCAGCGGAAAACTACTCTTTTTAGTTTACAAAGCTTTCGCCAATCTTTATTTGCATCATCAGGGTGCTACAATAAACAGAATTAGTACAAATTACAGAGTAAGAATTAATTTGTATCCTACACTAATTGAGGTTAGTTGACTTGATGTTTATCAAATGAAATTGGCAATTCATTTGAGCCCTACAAACGATAGCGAAAACTATCCAAAAATTGATTTTAAAAACGTTCTTTAACATACATATTTAAAACACATTTAAAACACATATACACAAACATTTAAATAAAAATTATGTTAAAATAATTGCAAAACATCTACTTAGTCACAATATAAAATTCTTTGGTAATATTCTTATCAGAAACAAAAGAATTGGTGGTAAATTCATTGCTACCAACTTAAAACGACAGAAAGTTAGATCTTAAGTGATAACGATGTAAAGGTAATAGTATACCTGATAGAAGCTAAACTTCTAGAAAAAGAAAAGACAAAAAGACTTATTTTAGAAGTAGGAGAGATATTGTATATCTCATATATAATGAAACTTATATTGTTGACGATGAATTGTTTGTATCAGTACATTTATGTTTGTCTAAAGTTAACAATAATGAATATAAGTTGATTAAATTATTGGTATCTGTCTTTTTGTTAATGGTTTCTTTTTCTTGAAAAATGAAAACCATCTCGAGAAATAATCTTTTTGAGTAATTACTCTCCGTAGATAAAATTTTTATATTCGGAAAATCGAAAGAGTGCCCTGTTGTGTTAGCATGTGAGGCTAGGGAACATCTATCAGGGTGTAACCTAATGTCACTCTTGTGAAGAGTCAAACCTTCACAGCCTAAAAAATTAAGTTTGTAGATAACATCACTTTTATCTAACACTAGGTACTGAATGACAAATTTACTGCAGCATCTAAGTGTGGGAGAGTGATATGAATAGGAACAAAATGGACTACTGGCACATTTTCGAATAACTCCTATAGTTTACCTATAGTGCCAGAGTATTCACGAGGTCCCGAAGTTTCTCCATCGAGATATTGAAAGATATGCCGGAGGGGCAATTCATTTATGTGTAACAGACAAATTAACCACTGCAGAGGACGTTTCAGTTTTGTCTCTAAAAACCGTAAAACCCCATTCTTACTCCCAATGTTGACTGTTGTACAGTCGCAGCCTACTACTGAAAGATTATCTGTGCCAATACTGGATGCTACAAAAAAATTTATTATAGATGTGTCAATATGTCTTGCTGTACCTGACGTTGGAGTAATGTGATTTAGATATTTAGAACCTGGTTCTTTTAGTAATGAAATGTGTTCTTCGGATTTTATCTTGCAATGAAAATTATCTCCAACCTTTTCTTGGCACATAATTTTATCCTTTTTGTCACCGAAGTAAAATCCTCTTATTTTTGCAGTGAGTGATTCGAGTTCACTTTGCAGAGCAAAACGCTATTTTTGACATGCTGTTTGGAGCTTATTTCGGTCAATAACGGGAGAGGTGTCATTTTTTAAAATAACTCTTAGATCTTGCAGTAGTGCATATGCAAGTGCTACTGCAGACCACTCTGATATGTCAAATTAATCCGAAATCCGTGCTAAATTGGGAAAAGATAATCTCATTTCCTAACTGGTACTGCGGCGTGATATGATTGTTGAAGTTTCAGGTGTAACCTCGTATTTTTCTGAAATATTCTTAAGATCATCCGACAACTCAGAATCCGATGAACAGGATATATTGTTTTCTTTGGAATTTGTAACATCATTTTGTACATTATACTGGGGATTGTAATCTTTAAGATAATTTTTATCTTTTTCTTTTAAATTCTTTTATACTCCTTGGCCTTAATTTGTCGTTCTTCTTTGGATTGTAGTTTTTCTGTTTCGATTACATCAACGTTCTCAATTACAAATTTTCTTTTTGATCGTTGATCTTATATAAAGTCTCTTTCTAGAGGTAGTATTTTACGTTTTTTATCGCAAACACATAAATAAAATGGAACATATTTACATGCAACGACATCAAAGAGTTTTCTTAAATCATCTTTGAACTATTTGACTCTTAAATTATAAGTCTCATTACGTTTTTGTTTTGGATAGCTGATGAGAGTTTGGTACTTACTTAGGATATCACGAATTAAACTGGAGCTTTTTTTCAGATGGCTGGTAGATTTCACTAAGTAATTGAGAACTAACTAAAACACTAGGATCCTTGCCGAAATCCATACCTTTTAGTTAATTTCTAATAAGTAGATATCGCTTCATAAAATCTATAATTGGCAAAACATTAGAAGGTGTATTTGCAGGTGCACCAAATATAGGACAATTAGTAGTGTCCCAATTGTCTCTCACTGGTAAACGCATTACGTACCGATTAATTATTACAATAACGATGTTCTCTGTACGGATCATAGTATGACTGAAGACTGAACTAACTTCGTCTTACTTACTTCATCGAACCGATCCAGCACAAAATAGGTCAAAAAACGTTTCACATTTTCAACGTTTTAATAATTAACTGTAAGGCGAACATTAAATATTATTTTATAAGATTTTTCATCTCTTTTATTTCCAAAAATATTTTTCATAGCTTTACTTGGGTGACAGATAGAGAGAGATTTACTCTAATGACATTGTTTTTAACTAAAATAATAGAAAATAATTAACATTAATAAAAGTAGCTTCTTTTATTTATTAAGTAAACAGTAAATAAAATTTATTTTTCTTGATTTTTTTCTATTTTTGATGCGCGGTAGAGCCCTGAAGATATTTTTATTTCCTACCGAAAATTTAAAAGCAAGTATACTATAGGTAGGGTCAACTTTTCGCAAGTATTACATGTCAAAAAAATACCGATTTTTTTGCTCCACCTTTTTGGTTATTAACTTTAACCTTAGAAGTATTTATTGTGTTGGGAAGACCGTGAGTACGAAAGAGCTAACTATATGGAATAAACTCAAAAATTTCAGGGTAAGAGATGTTAAGAAGAATATAAGAGGAGAGAGAACAATGAAATATAATAACAAAAAACATTTAAATTAAAATATAATGTTATATATCTTGTTTTCTATTTTGTACCTAGACACGCTGTTCCAAGCAGATAAAATTTTTTACTTTGTTGTCAAATTCAATACCACTCCATTTTTAATTTGATATATTGGATGCCACGTAAGATAAATACAATATTAAATAAAATCAAAACCGCATCCTTCATACAACAAAATTTCTTGGCGATTGTCTCGCCAGTAATTCCGTTACACTTCGACTTCCGTCTCGACCAACGTCTCTATTCCCCGAGGGGAACGATCCAGTTTTGTTTTGGGCTTTGAGGAGTCGGCGATCGCATTTTGTTTTCTGCTTCGCGTCATATATGAGACCTTCTTGTTGTGTCGATATGGATAAAGCGACCTTGTGGAGAGCGAGATAGTTCGCTTGATGAAACTTTGAGCCAACGGATAATGGCCTGAAGTCACTTATAGAATGACGGAGGGTAAACACTGACCCAGATAAGGGTGGATTTCTTGGATTACGGACGCGGTTTTATGGAAGAAACAATTGTTTGTATGTAAAATAATAGACATTCGTATATATAAGACTGTTTGTATGCTTAGAATTTATAGTGAGATTTTATTAACTCGTGATAATTTTTATTTTAGTTACAACTTAAATAATTTATTAATTCATTAATTATGATTATTTCAGTTTTGAAAACATAACTTCAGAAAATATCTCTCTCTGCAGTTCTGATTCGCCGAAGGGAGTGTATTGGTCATTGTTATGTCGTGTATTGTTCGTTTCCAAATATCTTTGTCCCTGGTTATTTCTTTTAACTCATGCATAGGCTTTTTACGTATTTCTGTAATTTGATCGGTTCATCTTGTTAAAGATCTTCCGCGTGTTTTTCGGCCATCGACCTTTCATTAGATAATAAGTCTTTCCATGTTTTCTTTGTCTGCTTTTCATGACATGTCCAATGTATTTCAATTGTTGAAAATGTACTTTGCTGGAAAGCCGTTTGCTGACTTTTAGCTCACTTAAAATTGAAATCTGTGTTGAATACTTTCAGAAATAATTTCTGCTACTTTTTCAATGTAACGATAGATTTCTAAATAGATAGAATCTATCGTTATAGAGGAAAGGATGAGGTAGCTGGTTCGATTATTTAAGAGTAAACATTTGAAAAATTATAATCTCACCTTCCTACATTTGGTAGATAGAAAATGAATAAAACCTCGAAGGACCAGCAGAACAATAGGTCGCAAAATTGCGGATTAGTCATATTGTAGTGAATAGTACATAACTCATACATAACAATAGAATAATTAAAATAAAAATTGAGATAGAAATGTTTTTATTTTATTATGTACATAAATAAATAGGAGTAGCACAATCACCAAACAATCACCCTTTTATAATAATAAAAGATAAATGTTTATATAAAATGTTCTTAAACGCACAACTATTCATATTAATTTATAGAACAAGAAAGTTTATAGTTTATTGAATATTCGGCAACCCTGTAATTTGTCGGGCCGGCTTTTATGAATTGTTGGCACAAAAACTATTCCTTCTGTGTGAAATAATAACAGATACTTACATACTAAATGCACAGACACTAAATTTAATATAGTTAATTAACTATTTAATAAAATAAGTTATTTGAAAACTGCTTCTATTTAAGAAGCGTGAGAACTATAACTTTCTTCTATTTCAGAAGCCAAAATGAAGTGGCGTTACGGGTAGTTGGGTTTTGATATTTCTAATCTGAAATACTGATAGGCGAAGCTGATATGAAACAGCACGAAGAAGGAATGTCGTGCTGATCGCATAGACTTTAATTTAGTGAGATATATTAGTGAGAATAATAATAATTATTATAATAATAAACAAACTATTGTAAAAAATGTAATTAAATTTCTACATACTGGGGGCGGGGAAAATTTTAGAATATATACAAAGATCGAAACGACCGGTAAGAAAAGGATTAATCAGAAATTGGAAGAGGTGCTAATTTTATTAAGCGGCGAACATATTCACCTTCTGCTGTTTTTACACGTGCAGCGCGAACTTTTTCATCTCCATCTTCAGATTGTATGAGAACTAGCTGATTGATCGCCTAGTTTTGTTGGGTTAGTTGCCATTTGGGTCTATGCTGCAGACGGTGCAAATAATCCATAGACCATTTTTTCCAAAACTCTTGTTGGAGTTGGGAACACATTTTCCAATAAGAAAGTCGATTAGTAGGGGTTCTAGAAAGATCCATTTCTGGGTAAGAAGTAAAGGAAGCTTAAGCCAGAAAATGACCAGAAGTAAAAGGCAGCAGATCATTAGGATCGTTGAAAAAGGGATACAAGGGACGGCTAGTTAATATGGCTTCAATTTGCACTAATAAAATAGAAAGTTCTTCCAAAGTAAGGCAAGTAATATCGAGCAATTTAGGTAAATAAGATGTAGCAATCTTAGTAGAAAGCTGCCTTCCAGAGTCCGCCCCAATGTGGAGATCTGGGACGGATTAATGTCCAGCTAATTTTGGTGGAAGAAAGAAAAGTCTGAATTTCGTGATTATTTTCTTTGGATGTCATAAATAAGGATAAATCATTGTAATGAAACAATAAAAGCGTCCGTGGACAAATTGGAGACTGGTTCTATATGGATAGCCTTGGTTATCATACATATAAAAATGGCTATATAAGCCTTAGTGATAGGGGCCTTTCTTAATCCAGAGGAACGAATCATAATAGGACCAGAAAAAGCTATCTCGGTCTTATAAAATAGACGATCCTATTGAACTCGATCTAAAGGGAAAGGGGAAATTATCTGTGATGCAAATTGAGCATCAAATCCATGACAAATAACACACTTTTTAATGATAGTTTTAATTTTTCATATACCATTTAACGGCCAATATCGAAGACGAAAATTTTGAGCTCCACTGTGTCCTAAACGCATATTAGTAGATCGACAACATGTTCATTTTGAGGGAGTAAAATGGGAAATTTTTGAGAAAAACTCAATTTGGTATATTCAAGTCGACCTAATACACGGAGTACCTATTCTATTTTTATTAAGGAAGATATTAAGAGGAAGTGATTTGGGAGTTGAAATAGATTTGCCCTTCTGTAATACTTTGATTTCTTTGGAAAAAGAATAAGATTGGACCTGTTTTATAATAAAATCATGGTCATTCTGAATCTCTTCTACTGTTAAAGGACTACCAGAAATCTTTTTAAATTTAAGAACCACTTTAAAAATAAAAGTGATTCCTTTTTGCAGACTAGAAAATTTCAAAAATTTTAAAAATAGGTACAGATTTCCAGAATTCTTCTGGAGATTAAGTAATGGGAAAAGATAATTGCATACATTCAAGTTCTTCATTTAAAAGTTCAGAAGAATCGATGGAATTAAAATCATTGGTTTGAGATAAAAAGGGAGGGCCATGAAACCAGAATTTGCGAACATCAGATGAAAAATTTTCACACGACAAATGATCGGCGGGATTTAACGGAGATCTGATATGTCGCCATGTAGTATTCCTACTATTATCACGAACAGTAAGGACCCGTTTTTTAGAACTCACTATAATGTTTTAAGCGAAATAGCTAGCAATTTTGTGCTCAAAACTATAAACAAAAAAATACCTTAATTCGGCTAAAACGTATATTAGCTCCGACAGCTAAGTGGAACTTTAAATAACTGACGGATTATTGCTTGATGAACTGTAAATTCTGAAATTTCCAATTTCTAAGCCCTAACAGTTAGAATCTGCACTCCCTGGCAAAACAAAATAAAGCAGCTTTGTCACAGATACTATGACGTAAAAGATTTACTTACAAAATTTTAGCGGATCAAAGAACAGTTTTGATTTTTTACCATAAAATACAGTAGCTAATTGAAAAATTAGCAAGAACATAGTTTTAGAACCATATAATAAAGCAAGCGCTGGTTATGTAATTGCTGATAGTCTTGCTGAAAGTTTAATTGGGATTAACTTTTGGGTTCCTACGCTTATCAACTGTAAATTTTAGTAAACTTAAGAGTTAATCCCAATTTTGGTAGATTCGTGTTCGTTTATTTTTGCCACTGTGTTGGAAATGTGATCTTCATTTTCCAACAGAGGCGCATCTAAGTCTGAATCGCAATTCATTCGTAAATTTACTTCACTCACGGAACCTAATTCAATTGTTTTTTCTTTTTAGCCTTTATCGGCTTTTTATTGTTTTTTTTTTAACTTCTTGCATTACTTTCTTAACGAATCTTTTCTAAAACATTTAAGCTAGTAAGACATTCAGCAATTTTTTTTAACTCTATTTGGTTTCAGTGTTTCTGGTCTTTTTTCTTGCCTCTTAGTGCTAATACTAATGATAGTTCTAAGAATTTTTCGATGTCACATCTTTCTCTATGGTAGCTAGATGTACTGGTACAAGCTACATCATTTGAATGAAAGTCGCTATTAACCTGAATTATAAAATTTTCTGAAAAGCTTGGAGCAGATTCGTCTTATCGTAGATCTGAAGTGAACGTGCACAGATGACTCTTCACATTTTTTAATATCTTACTGTTATGTAAAGGATAAATATTTGATGCTACAAATCCGCCAATTTCATTTACCCTAGAGAAGCATCTTGTCTAGATCAATGTTTTAAGCAATGATAAAAACGTAATTTTGTCTAAATTTTTCATCCCGTCATATAGTTTTTACATAAACGCAAAAGGCCACCAGCATGACTTAGAATAATAAACAGGTATGTATCAATAAAATTCTCTTATTCACAATTTTACCAACCCTCTGAAACTTCAAATACACTATTAAGCAGCTTTTGCGTATTCTTACAAGAGGATAACACTACATGTAAAATTATAAATCCGCCTAACTTTCATTTTTCTTAAGATGTACAAAACCTCTTCTTCTTCTTCTTCTTCTTTTTATATAGACATGACTCTGTCTGTTTTTCAATGGACTTCTTCTTCTTTTTATATAGACATGGACGGGATTATAGACGGGAACCGTCTCTTGCCGTTTTTACTACTCTATTTGTTGTCATTCGGCTTATATGATCGTTTCATTCTATTCTTCTGTTTCTTATCCAGTTTTTGATGTTCTCCACCTTGCATCTATGTCGTATATATGTAACTAGAGCTCTATCCGATAGTATTTTACCATCAATTTTTTTAAGTATTTTCATCTCTGCTGTTTCTAATATCCTTTTTGTCCTCTCTATCAGGACTTGTTTCTGACGCGTATGTCATTACTGGTCTGATGACTGTTTTGTAAATTCTGGAAAAAATTATGGAAACAATTCCATATTGTTTCATTTAGGTAGCCTGCTTCTCTGTTTGCTCTATTTATTTGATCCTTCAATTCAGTTTCGAGCTTTCCGTAGCTAGATAATGTGATGCCTAGATATTTAAACTCCATCACTTGTTCTATTATCTGACCTTTCAGCTCCAATTTACATCTTTCTCCTTTGTTGGGGAAATTAACATGTTAAAATGTACAAAACCTGAGCGGGATATTTAAAAATGTGCCAATGTTTGCTCCCTGTCAATGTTACCCGGTGTTACCTTAGTAATATACAGGCGAGCGTAACAGAAGTAGCGACATGAAATATGAAATTTTATATTTACCGTGTCACTTTTCTTCAAATCATGTTGAATATTTTGGAATCTTTACAAATAGCAGAACCTTCAGCAAGGCTATTAGCAATTGTATAACCAGCACCTGCTTAATTGCATTGTTCTAAAACTATTTTCTTGTTAATTTTTCTATTAGCCAGTGTCCTTTATGGTAAAAAATCAAAATTGTACTTTGATCAGCTAAAATTTTTTAAGTAAATCTTTTACGCCATACTATCTGTGACAAAGTTGCTTTATTTTGTTTTGCCTGAGAGTGCAGATTCTAGCTGTTAGGGCTAACAAATTGGAAATTTTAGAATTTACAGTTTATCAAGCAATAATCCATCAGTTATTTACAGTAACTTAGCTGTCAGAGGTAATATATGTTTTAGCCGAATTAGGGAATTTTTATTTAGTTTTGAGCACTAGTAATTGCTACTAATTTCGCTTGAAATATTATAGAAGTATTTCCGAGGAGTATTTGTCTAGTATCTCAAAGCCATCCTGCAAGAAAAAATATTTGGAAAACAAGGTCTAGAAAGAAGAACATCTTGGTTAAAGAACCTTAGAATTTGGTTCAATATAACATCTGTGCAGCTTTTCCGCTCTGCTGCAGATAAGATAAAGATTGCTATGATGATCGCCAACATTCGTAACGGATAGGCACATCAAAAAGAAGAAAAAGAAGAAAAAGAAGAGAACAGGGAGAAAAAGAAAAAGAATATGAAGAAGAAAAGAACAAAAAAAAAGAAGAAGAAAAAGAAGATGAAGAAGAATAAGAAGAAGAAGAAGAAAAAGAATAAGAATAAGAAGAAGAAGAAGAAGAAGAAGAAGAAAAGTATCTCAAAATAGTGAGTCCAAGATGAAAAGCAGTCGAATTTTTTATGCAAAAAATGCAAAATCGTTCTTTACAACAGGAGTCACCAATTATATTCGCAGAGGGTCCGTTTCGAAAATCTACTACACTTCTGCGGTCCGGCACCCCAGCACTAAACCAGGCAGTGGCGTAACCGGAGGGCGGGGTTACCCAGAAAGCCTCCCGTAGTTGTAACCCCCCTCAGGAAATCCTGTTAAAATCTTAGAACTTAATTTGTTTAGTAGTACTGAGGTAAGTACAACTAATTCTCAGTAGGGAGCCAACATGTTCATCTGTTAACTAAGATGTGTACCGATTTTTAATTAAGTTCATTTTTGAAAAAGCGTCTTCAGACACATTTTTTTTAAACCTATTCTCTATCCTTCCATTGTTGGATATAGGTCTCCCCCAGTGCTCTCCATCTTTCCCTATCTTGAGCTGTTCTCTGCCAGGTGAGACCTCCTTGTTTCCTGATGTCATCTTTCCACCTCATCTGTGGTCTGCGTCTTGATCTCTTTGCATTGTATGGACGCCACTCTCCGACGGCATTGTTCCATCGTCCGTCTTGGAGACGTTCATTGTGTCCAGCCCATTTCCATTTCAGTTTTGCTGCTTGTTCTATCTCGTCTACTGTCTTTGTTCTGGTTCTGATCCACTGGTTACGTTTTCTATCTTTAAGTGATATACCCAACATTTGTCTCTCCATCGTTCTTTGTGCCTTCCTTATCCTATCCAAATTGGCCTGTGTAAGTGTCCATGTCTGTGCTCCGCAGGTGAGCACTGGTATTGTACATGAGTTATATATCTTGATTTGTAAGTATAGAGGTATTGTTTGATTTTTTAATACGTAAGAAAGTTTGCCGAACGCTGCCCATCCCATTCTTACTCGTCTCGATATTTTGGCTGTTTGATTTTCTCTGTTAGCTCTGATTGCTTGTCCTAGATAGATATACTCATTTACCTGTTCTATTTTTTCTATTTGTATTTTTATTGCCTCTTGGTCTTCCGTGTTTGTCATTACTTTTGTTTTGTTGAAGTTAATTTTTAGGCCTTGTTGCAGTGATTTTTCATGAAGTTCATTCAGCATTAATTCCAGTTCTTGTCGTTCTGAGGAGATCAGGAGTATATCATCCGCATATCTATCACCTTAGATATTCAGACACATAAGTTGAGCCCAACATAGTATATAGTTTTATTGCCAAAGATTTTAGTTTTGGATATTTTTTGTCATACACATATTTAATCCAAAATTTGTCCCAGGCAAGCGTTTCTGGATCTTGAGTATCAACCTCCTTTAAAACGGACTCTTCCTGATACTCTATTATTTCCATCTGAAGGGCAGCTTTGTTACTCTTAAAAACGTCTGCTGCTGCTTCGCTGGTCCATACACCATTAGGCTTGAGTAAAAAACTGTTGCTACAACAATTTCAATTTTGTGGAAATCAGCAAATCGTTTTTTAAATTTAAAATCAAGTTTATTATTTAAACGTGAGAAATGGGTAACATCAATACCTTTATTACTATCACAAACGGATTTAAGGAGTGAAAAATGCAGAAGTTCTTCCTTAATATCCTCAGAAAAAGTACAATCTTTTTAGAAAAATTTTTAATATCCGACAGAAGTTCACAAACAAGTTTTCCTTGCATTGTAGTTTTAAACTGAAGAAGTTTAGATGTCTAAAGATATCCAGCAAAAATGAGATAGTTGCAACGTTTTTTTGCGTCCAAGAGGAAGCCCAAATGGTCATTTGGCTATTTATATATTTATATTTAATTATAATTTTACACAATAATTTTATTATTATATTTTGAATTTAACGTCGGTCCGCACAAAACAAGCTCACGGTCCGGATGCGGACTGCGGTCCATCATTTGGTGACCACTGTGGTCACCAAATATGTGGTAAGTAATTATAATTTAAAGTTTTAGTACTTTTAGGCTCTAATCTAAGTAAGCTGTTTAGTACGCTAAATAAGTTAAGGTTAATTAATGTACATTGTACGTATAATATAAGCCGATATAAAATGTTTTATTTTATTTATTTTTTATTGTCGAAGTTCTGTATTTATTTATTCATTAACATGCATGTGTTCTTAATGGCTAACTTAACACAGAACAAAAAGAAAAAACCATGATAAAAATCTCTAAATTAAAATTATCTTTTTCTTCTGGCGCTATAACTCTTTGTGAGTTTTAGCCTGTTTAGCAATGTTCTATCATTCTACCCTTTCTGCTAATTTTCTTCTTAACTGTCTCATGTTCATGGTTTTAAGGTCCTTCTCTACATCGTCCATCCCTCTTTTATGGGGTCCTTCTCTTGTTCTACATATTTACTTGACTTTCATTTCTGAATAACTTATACCGCTCAATTTTGTTTGCTAAATCACCAAGTTAGTTTATTCTTTGTGACTTTATAAATCCTACACTACAATGTCTGCGATATGCATTAATTCGTCCTACTCGTGTTATAATTCTCCACAATCCATCGCTATACTGAGTTGATCCAAAACATGTTCTTAATATTTAAAGTTTAAACATTCTCAAATTTTAAATATTATATGCTTCAATAAGTTATCCAATAAAGCATCCAGGAAGGATAAGTTTAGGAATGCTATAAATGCTCATTTATCGAGTTTTTTCGATTTTTTTTACTCACAATTTCTCAATACACTTTTCATCAAGTTTTTCGATCAACAGCCTTTAAGTTGCGACCTTTTATGACAATATCATGCGCATATTTAAGAAGATATTGTATTTATACAGCCGTTGAAAGAGCACGTAAATCTTTCAGCTGGACATAGGTAATAAACATTGAGGTAAGTGTGACAACTGAAAGATTTACATACTTTATAAAATTTTCTGTATGGCATCTAAAGTTAGAGATATTTTAGGCGAAAACCAATGCGGGTTTCGTGGTGGAAGGTCAACTATATATCAGATATTTACCATCCGACAAATATTAAAAAAAAACTGGCAATTCAACCGAGATGTGGACCAAATTTTCATAGATTTCCAGCAAGCGTATGATTCCAAAAGAAGCAAATTGTGGATAGCACTGTTAGAAATTTTAATACCAAGGAAATTAGTTGAATTAACGCAAATGTTCGCGACAGACTCATATCCGCAAGTAAAGATAGGAAGCAGAACATCGTTGCCATTTGGTAGAAATTCAGGACTTAGGGGGACCCCTTGTCACCGTTGCTCTTCAATTTTACTTTAGAATATGCAATACGTAAGATATCGTCTAAGCTTACAGGAGGATATGCTGATCAAGGATCAAAGGACTTTTGCTGTCCTTTAAAGATGATATAGATGCAGTCACGCATCCATATCTATCATGAGCCGTGGGAGAGGTCGAGGAGGAAACAGGTAGTCTGGGTCTGCGATTAAATAAAGAAAAGACGAAACAACAGTGGAAAATATAAGCGCCAAGATCGTAGAGGATGGAGAGCGATAGTGGATGCGGCGAAGACTCAGCCCGAGTTGTAAAATCAGTGAAGAAGAAGATTTATTAATCAAGCACCACCCTGCCCAACTCCATTTTTAATACCAAATGCCTTTGTCAAATCTCCGTTTATGCGCATCACTACCTTGGAACCGTCATGGTCATTTGTGTAAATTTGACTTTAACTGTTTTGGTAAACCTAACATGCATAAATATTTTAGCATCTTTTTTCCTATTTACTCCATTGAACACATGTTTAAAATCTATACATATTGTATATTGGTATGTTATATGTAAGATGTTTTTCATGTATAACTCTTAAAATCAAAATATAGAACATTGAAGTATTTCTCAATAGCTATATCACTAAACAACAACTAATAAAATAATAAAAACATTGATAGCCAACTTGTGTTTTTATAGAATTTAAGCTTTTTGATTTGCTTTCGGGTATTTTTAGGTTATGTTAAAAATATTACTGTTTTCTTTTTTTTTATTGAAATTAACGTGTCTCGACATCTATGGCCATTGACATGGATTACTGTTTTCAATGCATTATTGCTGTTAATGTATGGTGTTAAGATAATATTCATGATAATGTTTGTTATTTTACTATTCGTATTTTTGGCCATTAGCTGTAAACAAGATACCAGATGTTTTATATTGTTAAGCGTATTTAATTGTTTATTTAAATAATGAAAATTTCCAAAAATTAAGAAGATATAGGATATTTATGCGAACTGTTTTTTCAGTATAGTATTTTTTATGAAATTGTCGGTTCTTCTTCTTCTTTTTGACTAGATTTACTTAAGATAATCTCTTTAGCTAGATAATTAATTAAACTTGATACGCTGTGTTAATAAGCTGTATGCCTCTATAGTTTCGAAATTGTTCTTTATCTCCCTTCTCCATCTCCTCATCTCGGTTACTTGGTGGAAATTCATGTTCAATACGAAAACAAAGCTTAAAGGACAACACTAATTTTTAATTTCAATAGAAAATCCCAAAGCTTCCGCTGAAGATAAATCTCTTAGCTGTTAAAATTTCCGTGGAAGCTGTTGTACAGCGAGACATGTAAAGTTTCACTGTAAAATATATTCTGTAAAAATTCAAAAAACAGTGTATTTGTGCTTTATTTTATAATAAAGCACAAATACGCTAAGCAGGTTAGTGTACCACTTTTCTTTAATCAATAAGCTATACTATATTTGATAAGTATCACTTCTTGTACGGATTGAAAGCTCTTTTCTTTTGGCATCGCAATTTTTATATTTTTTTCAGTTTTCGTCTATAAACGATGTTAAAAATTAATAAATAAAAAAAATATTCTTTAAATAATAAACAAAACTACTGCTGTAAATACTGCAATATTAACATACTCATATCTTACACTTCAAATACTCTATATTTCAATATTATTAAATGAAATCTTCTGTCTGAAAGTAATGCTTCGGCAGCTACTAAAGAAATGGCGAGATATGAACATTGACCTAAATAGAGGGGGTGTCTTGGATTACCAAGGAGGGTTGATGAAAGGAGTCATTGATTATTGATATGAAGGGTAATACGATATCTCTTGGCGTTTTGTTAAGTGATTGTGTTGATTGAAGCGAGAAAGTTATTCCGATAAAACGATTACGTTAAATTTATCGGTCGGAAATTAAAAATACTACTTTTTACCTTGTGATACTTCCTCAGTTTTAGTAAGTGCGTAACTTAGACTGATTTTATTTTAGTGAATTATTATTTTTAAATTTATTTTATTTGAGTCCATTGTTACTATTAGTAATTGATTAGTTTGATAATCTCTACACAGTTTAAAAAAAAATAACTTGGATTTATATCAACCGAAATTTTTAAAAAACTCGATTTATTATTTACATTATTGTGGTTGTAAATAAGCAATGTGGGGATTTTATTATTTAATAAAGGTGAAATAATTACGAACGTAGGAAAAATGTTTTTCTGTACGACATGATTTATCATACTTCGTTATTATACAAAAGCATACGACAGCGTTCCTGTGACTAAATTGTGGAAATCACTAAAAGAAACTAACATTAGCTACACTCTAGTCCAGTGTTTCCCAAATAGTGGTCCGCGGACCCCCGGGGGTCCGCGACATATTTTTCGAGGGTCCGCGAGCCCACGGCATAAAAAAAGAATAGGCAAAAATACGTTCACAATTTTTTGAAGTTTTAAGAATTAATGTTTGATCTGGCAACGGTGCTTGCTAACACATAAACACGTCATGGCTTCGGGCGTGGCCTTGCTTCGGGCGTGGCCTTGCGCCTACGCATTTTTTTTGTCTGAGCTTAGTTTCTCCTGTAACGTGTAAAGTAATGGTAACGTGACAACTTTAGAATCGATTTGGAAGCAGATACACACAATTTTTATTACAATTGTTCGGTTGATTAGTGACTAATAGTGACTAGTGTTTTTACTATGGATCGTTGGTTGAAAAGCGGCTCTTTGAAAAGACCACACTGTGATGATGAGACGGAACAACAACCAAGTATTTCTCAGGAGTCAGAAACTCAACCTAAGGCAGCGAATTCGACGCCAAAAAGTATTGGTAAGTTTCGTGGGAAGCAACGAAAATATAATGAAGAATATTTACAATTTGGATTTATTGAAAATACCGTCAACGACGAGTTAAGACCACAATGTGTTTTATGTTTTGATGTGCTTTCAAATGAATGTATGAAACCGGCAAAACTTCGACGTCATTTACAGCGAAAGCACCCTGAATCAGAGAATAAATCTATTGATTTCTTTCGATTGAAAATGAAAGAACTTAAACAGAGTCAAAACGTAATAAAAACAGTTGCTTCTGGAAATGAAAAGGCCACACTTGTTTCTTTTCAAATAGCGGAATTAATCGCTAAATCTGGAAAGTCCCACACTATAGCAGAGGAGTTACTGCTTCCAGCTGCGCAGATTATGTGTAAGACCATGATTAGTGATTCTGCTGCAAACCAGTTGCAAGTAATACCTCTCTCCAACAACACTATAAAAAGAAGAATAACCGATTTATCCCTGAATGTTGAACAGATTTTAATTGCAAGACTTCAGATTTGTAAAATGTTCGCCATACAACTTGATGAAAGTACAGATATTTCAAATAAAGCAATTTTGTTGGTATTTGTTCGTTACGACTATGATGGTGAAATTCATGAAGACTTTTTGTGTTTACGGGAACTAATGCGTACTACAGCTGACTGTGTGTTTAACGCTCTCAATGATTTTTTTACTGAATCTAATATATTGTGGAACAAATGCGTTGGATTAAGTACAGACGGAGCCCGTGCTATGTCTGGAAAATTAACGGGTCTTGTGGCACTCGTGAAAAATGTAGCACCCAATATAATATGGACTCATTGCTGTATCCATAGGGAAGCTCTAGCTTGCAAAAAAATGCCGCCATCGTTAAAATTGGTCTTGGACGAAGTTGTTAAAATTATTAATTTTATTAAGGCCAGGCCGTTAAACTCCCGTATTTTTCAAGCAATTTGTGAAGAAGCAGGCAGTGAACACATTCAACTCCTTTTACATACAGAAGTACGATGGTTATCCCGGGGAAAGATTTTGGCTCGATTTTTTGAATTGCGCAACGAAGTGCGACTTTTTCTAAGTGAGAATAAATTTGAATTAGCTGAACGACTTAACAATTTTTCTTGGATGTGCATGACAGCATACTTATCCGATATTTTTGTTTTTTTAAATGGACTGAATCTACAATTACAGGGCAAAAATGTAAATATTTTTAAAACTGACGAAAAAATAGAAGCCACCATACAAAAATTACAAATTTGGGCTAACCGTGTGGAACAATCATCTTTAAGTTCATTTCCGACTTTAGATTCGTTTCTGAAATCCGAGGAAGAAACTTTGCCACAAGAGATTCAACTTATAATTTGCGAGCATTTGCGGAATGTAGTTATAAGTTTTCGTGAATATTTTCCTGCACCAAATGATGAAAACAGCTGGATTAGAAATCCGTTTGTTACATCAAGAATTGAAGAAAATGCTAGTCTTACAGAAAAACAACAAGATCAGCTCGTGGACTTGTCTTGTAGCAGTTCTAAAAAAGATATTTTTAACGACAACGATTTAATTCAGTTTTGGATTAAAATTAATTCTGATTACAACGATCTCTCCGAAAAGGCTATGAAACATTTGATTCCATTTTGTACGACGTATTTATGTGAACAGGCTTTCTCTGTATACGTTATTTTAAAATCAAAACAAAGAAATCGACTGGATGTTGTTTCAGATATAAGGTTAAAAATTTCAAATATTAGACCTGATTTACAAAAAATTATGAAGGAAAAATCAGTGTTCCATTCTTTTCATTAAAATTTAAAACTGCTGAAAATTTATAAGTTTTATAATGTAATCATTGTATTTTATTTCTATTTTCTTTTATTAATTATTAATTAAATAACATATTTAAAAAACGCAATAGTTGTTTTTTTATTTTTCTAACGAAACTGTTTCTGGGGGTCCCCATGATCCTATTGTCTAATTTTGGGGGTCCGCAATTTTGAGACATTTGGGAAACACTGCTCTAGTCAAAGCTTTAAACAATCTATATGAACATTTGACATCACAAGTAAACATTGGCAACAAACTATCTAAAAAGTTCATCTTTAACAAGGGTCTACGCCAATGATGCTGTATTTCACCAACGTTGTTCAACATATATGTTGCAAAAGCACTAAATCAGTGGAAACGTTAATGTCACGGTATGGATATAGACCTCGCGCAGGTTTATTTATATACTTTACAATTTGCTGATGATCAAGTCATCATAGCTAATAATAAAGACGATCTAGAGTATATGGCAAGGAAACTAAAGGAGGAGTAGGAATAGTTGGGCTTGGAAATTAATGTGGAAAAAACTAGATACCTACCCCTTAGGAGTTGAGTTATCCAATATCAAAGTGGAGAATAATGAAGAAGTTACATCATGTAGTGAATTCACGTATGTACCTGGGAGTAATCTTCGATATAACGGGAAAAGATGATGAGGAAATAAAGAAAAGGGTAACACAAGTCAGAAGAACAATTGGCAATAATTATATATTGCAAAATTGTATATATATATATATATATATATATATATATATATATATATATATATATATATATATATATTGTTATGATTGTTTTTCTTGACTTTGATTTTAATTTATTGAGCCAATCAAAAAATATAACTTAATTGTTATCAATGTAAAATAAAACTCCTTATATTACCTGTGTTCGATGGATTCAAAGATTTTCTAGTCGTCCTTTATCGGGATAGAGAAGAAGGATAATAATAAACGAGAATAGTGTATTACAAAAAATTAAGTATTCTTTATTTTATAGGAAAAAGAATAAAATAATTATCAAATTCTGCCGTTATCTTATCAATCAGCATACAAGAAATTAAATAAAATTTTTATAATAATAAGATTTTAAATCTACATACATTTATATTAAGTGAAAACCAATTTAACTTAAACTTTCCTTTATTTTAAACAAAAAAACACCAAAACTTCAAACTTTTGATTAGTCTAACAAAACTCAGATTTTTTAATGTGAATGATAATGATCATGCTGTCAACACAAATCCTTCACAGATACCAAGTTCAATTGTACAAAACACTTACAGCTTTTTCCCTTATTGAATTGTATGTTGCAACATACCCAGAAAAGTTCAGTCTCCTCAACGATGTGATCTCTCCTCTTTGGCCCCACGGCTCCTTCATAACGTCTCTGCAAACCTCCTGCAGACTACCCAAAAACACCTGATTCACTTCTCCAAAAACTCAGCTACTTATTTATGACACTGTAGCGTTTTTTTTTTTTTTATTTAAAGTGTATAGAAAAGATTCTGTGGTACGTCCCTGTTGTTTTGGCCAAGAAATCGATCGATTTATTATAACTACGGAGAAGTTAAATGTAAATATTTCAAGTTTTTTTGACTAGATTTCTAAAATGCGTAATAACACTGGATATATTTTTTGTCTGTGTTTAGATTCAAATATCGAACCTTTTGTTACAAGTCAGGTAAAACTCAACTTTAAAATACGCACGTATTTTGTTAATTTGTATTATGTAAATTTATGATGCCCCCTGATAAAAAAAGGTTTTATTTGTTTTCTTCGTTTAAAAACGAAATAAACATGAATTCCCCTAATATTATAGTTGTTTTTCGTTATTAGACGAAGGTCAAAAAAAGAATATTTGTTTGTTTAGGCAATAAAGGAATATTTAAAAGGTTTTTTTTGTCGATACAAGCGAGGGGATATTGTTTTGGTTCTTGAGTTTGTGGGGACAGGTTAGCTGCAAGACGGAAGGGAAATTTTTGGCTAGATTCTGGTAAAATGTAACGAAGCAGATGGAGTCGACATTTAAGTTCCAAGCAGGGCAGACGTGCTACATTGTAGAGTGGAAGAAAAGATTCGAATGGAGAAGACGTTTTGATTTGTCGGTAAAGAGACCGGCAAAATTGGTTGAGAATATTAGACTCTATGTAATATGTCAGTTTAGAAAAGAGTCACCACTATTTCTATTTTTTTCTTTGGAGTACATTAGAAGATTTGTATAGATACCGTTTTGAAAAGTATTATATAGGATGTACCTTAGCTTTGTTGTCGTTTTTCTTGTTTGATACAACCCATCTACGTCAGATCGGCGTTCCAAATTATGGAGATGGTCTTCTTTTGTTCCTGAGTATGGAAATGGTTCCCCTTGTTCGAGAGTTTCGTCCTTGCAGTTTCAGTACCAGAGATGTAGCAAGTTTCAAAGTTTAAATGCGAAATATGTAAATTTTAAGGTAACAATTTAATATATTAATTTTTTAAAGTAAAGACATATTTTTTGGCTAAAGTAATAATTGCTTTCATTCTTTGTCATAAAAATTAAATGTGATACCTGACAGCAAGTTTAATTTGTTTTTTTGTTATGACAATTTTAATTTGATAATTATGTAGAAACGATATTTCATATATAAGGTTAAATTTATATGTTTTCATTAAGAAGGATCCTTAATTTTTGATAATCTAATTGGCCATAATATAGTAAACAAGAACATGTAAGTTTTTGTTATTTGTATTATGTTATACGATATGTTTCTTTTATAATATGTATTTTTGATCTGTTTTGTTTGAGACAAAAATAAATGTTTAATTTGTTTCTCTGATCTATTTTGAGTTTTATTTGAAAAAGATATTTTTTTTTCTATATTTTTGATGTTATACAATTATTTCCCTAGTTACAACTAGTGGTTGTAATAGGTATAATTGGGCACCTCAAGTGGCGCCCTATATTAAATTTCTTGAGGTGTTTCCGTTTATTTTCATTCTGTTTGTCCCAAGAGAATTGTATAAGTACCCCTTTATTTCTTTTTTTTGTAGTTGCCCCAATCTAACCCCAATATCTTCAACTTATCCACGACCCAGCTCTCCAACAACCAACTGAGTGTCGTATGCACTTGTTCCGATTATTTTGTTTGCCCAATCTTGTCCCCTATATTCTTACCCTGTGGTAAGCAAAATAGTCGTTACAACACAAGGACCTTCTTTTGTCAACTTGATGCCGTAAAACTACTTTCACATATACTTCACAAAATGCTCACGGTAGATACACGGACCTCTTCTAATCTACTTATTATCTCCTTCTGCAAAATTGTTCACTTCTTTTTACAATGCCGTTATCCAAACTCACGAACCACACCTTATCTTTAAACAAACGACTGTTTCCTTCGATGGCCAAATTACAACTGCCTCGCTCCCAGTCTCCTAATCAGGATAACCCCATTACCATTCAAAAACGACTATCCAATCAAAAAGCTCAAATCTTGTTTACTACTGTTTATGTTTATTCTAAAAATTCTGTGTATCATTTGGTAAAACCAAATTACTGTTTCAGAGAAAGAATAAATAAAATTCTTTATTTTTATCCTCAGTCTGTTAATACACAATCTATACCTGTTTCCAAAGATTAGAATATGGTCATTTAATACACAAACAATGACAAGATTAACTTACAGGTAAAATTTCTTCTAATTCTACACAAAAGGGGTTTTTCGATAATTTTGTTGGACACGGACAAAGTCGTTTGCCAAACAAATTTCTATTCTTATCTACACTAAATCTTATCTTAAATTACTATATACATTTTGTTTATAATGATATCTTGAAACTTTATTCCGATGGATCTTTTTATTTATTTTTTTTTGTTAGGAAAGAAGAAGTATGGCAATATATATACATATATATATATATATATATATATATATATATATATATATATATATATATATACAATTTTGCAATATATAATACTATAATATTTACTTACATTATAGATATTCTTTTGAATGTATCTATAAGCATATATTTATATAAATACAATCAATTTCTCCGAATGTCTAACAAAAAGAAAAAACATTTCCTCTCGTAAAGGAATTGTTCGCCGAGTTTGACGGAGAAAAAGCAGACCACGATGAAAACGAGCAGGAGCTTTATGAAAGCATCGATGATAAACAAAACCATATTATTTTGGAAGATCTAATTATCGAAGAAGTAGACCTTAACGTAGACTTCAAGGACGATGAAAGCAACAAAATTCCAGAAAGATTTTGTGCGGAACGACAAAAAACTAAGAGAAAGAAAGCAGCAAATTCTCGGATACACATAATTTTATAAATAAAATCCAATACACGCAGGACCTTGTCAGGATTTATAAATAAATTGACTTTGGAAGACTTTATGGTTATATACTTCTATTATATCCGAATGCTAGGGGAATAATACACTAAAGATTGCCTAAAAGAAAGGTTAAGTTCCCTATATGGGATAGGTCTGGGGCTGTGTGTCCTCTCAAGGCGTTAGACATATCCGTTTCATTAATGGTTCTGTCAATGCTGCGAAGTTCAAAAGTATTTTATAGAAGAATTACTGACTTCCAATTAAGACGTTCAATTACCAGATGGTACCCAACACAATATACTAAACCACACCTTCTTTTAAGGTGCAAATATGTAAATTTTACCTGCTTTTGATTATCTTGCCCTGCTGCAAATTAAAAAATATTGTCTGTTGCACATTTACTTCCTATTTTTTAAACTATTAACTAAACAATTTTCACTATAGCGCGTTCAAATATTATTGGCTAAAGATAGTAAAAATAATTGAAAAATTTCTTGATTTCTAAAAAAAATCTAAATTTTAAGTATGATGTGCTAGCTGGGGGTTTAATATATAACTTTATTTTACTTTGCATTTTACTTAATATCCCAAAAGCAAGTGTTCCGCGGTATAGCGATTAAAAAATGAAACAATATTGTTTTTCAGCCTACCCTAGTACACGTAGTGATTATCGCTGTAATTTGAACTGTACGGTTACATCAAACGATTTATAGTAGCCTGTATGGCGTCTTTTAGGGAAATGAACGACTACATCAGACATCCCAAACAAGGTAGATTTCGAGTTCCTACGGTTATTTAAGATTTTTAAGTTTTATTAGAATATGCGCTTTAAGAGAATGATTTACTATGTCAAGAAATCTTTTAATGAAAGTTAGAGTGGTTCATAATAACCAACTCAGCATTAATATCGTGAGAAGACCTCTTGTAAAACATGACTTGCGTATTCGAATACCAGTTACAGGCCCAGAATTAACTGCAAACCACCGCATAGCTAGATTTAAATTTGTCAGGGCACACGCAAACTGTAATAATGATGACTTGAAAACGTTGTGTGTATAACCCGACAAGCGAGAGCTGGCGGGTTGCGCGTAGAACAAATTGAAAAGTGGAAGGGATTGCTCATTTCTATTGTAGTCGTCTAGGAGTTCACATCGTGTATAAACGTTTAAGTACCTATACTATATACCTATAATCGTGATTAAGTACCTCTCCTATCTCTCTTAGAATAATTTCTTTTCTATTTTTGCGCAGCTCACCCGCCAGCACTCGCTTGTCGGATTATACAGATAAATCAAGATTTTCCCTCTATAGTTCCGATCGATGTTTAAGAGTAATTCGATGACCACATGAGCGTTATGTCCAGTGTAACATACGTAGAACGACTTTAATGAAGGACTTAAATTTAATGAAGGGTCTATAATAGTTTTGAGAGGAAACAGCGCCGACAGATCTTGTTCATTTACGTGAAAGTTCTTTTACCAGTGAAAGGCACATAACCGATATTCTGTCTGAGCATTTTTATGTTTCGCTTCTTATATTGGTAACAATTTTTGCTAATGCACATGTAAACAGGTAAATCTTCGGAGTTATAGCCACCGCATAGTCCAGATCTTAACACGATCGAACATATGTAGGACATAATTAGCAGAAGACTATCACAATGTTTTTCACTTCCTAGAACCTTATACGAGTAAGAAACAATCGCTCTAGAGTTTGGAATGCTATTGATGAAGACCAAATAGCAAACCTAATTTCGAGTATTTTCGTCAATGTAACGCCGAATTACAAGTAGCGGCGAAACACGCGCTATTGATGCGTATTGTATTGATTTATTTTTGTTACTTTAATGATGTTTTAACCTGTCATTCTTACGTTATTCTAATAAAAACTCTCTTTTATTACTAAGCATAAGCAAATTAATTAAGAACTAAGGCAACAGTTAAGTTTAAATTTCAATATTTTTTAAACGTCAGAATACTCCACAGGGTCTTTCTAACTTTGAGAAAAATTATATTATCATTGTTACGACCAGTATACAATGACATTTATTTGTCTAGCAACAATATTATTATAGCGATATTCTACAAGCAATCCCTAAATAATATGGCAATATTATTTTAAACATACCGCCCAAATTAGACCACAGGTTTAGAAAACTCGAGACATGAAAAATGTCCCAATTTTAAAGTGGTGCGTTAATTTTGCTGCTCAGTGTATATGTCGTATTTTATACATTTTATTTTTGTTACTTACTCTCATACTATTAAAGTTTAAAGGGTCAATAAATTATATTAATATAATTATTATTTTTACTATGAATAAAATATTTTTACTGGCTCCAGTGGGATTCCATATAGGGAGACAAAAAACTCTATAAATCTTATTATATAACCACACTAATACTCTTTTTTTGTTACAGGTAACATGCTGTTTACCAATATGTTCCTTACAAAACAATCACACATTTGAAGAAGAAGTTCCTAATGATTTATCTCTGATCTCTTCTGATGACTCAGATCAGGTAAGACTGAAAGATAAAAAAATATATACTTAATGAAAATTATTGGGAGACTTCAGATTAGTTGATTTATATTTCAAAAGTATAAACGATTACTTTAAGGATATTACCATACAACATATGTTTTTTTTTCTTTTTATAAACTCCTCGTACATTTCGTTCCTAATTTGGATAAACTTTACTTGAAGAAATAAACAAATATAAAAACAAAACACAGAGATTAACCGATAAAGTTAGACTCATTCCTCATTTGCCTTTATGTCCAAGAAGCTCTCATAGGAATCGTGAGTCTAACACTTCGTATGGTGAAACTGAAGAAAACATAATATTTGCTGGTAAATTTGTTAAAAAATTATTGAACTGGATATATAGCATATTTTTGTGTTTCAAAACATAGCTTTTGTGGCAAAAAGATTCTTTGTCCAATAACATCTCTCTCTCTCTTTCTTTCTCTCTCTCTCTCGCTCTACCTCTTTCTTTCCCCACACAAAAACGTAGCTTATATACATGAAATAGATTTGTATCCAAAGAAGAAAAAGAGACAAAAATGTTGTAGTTTATAATAATATAACTATTTAGAGAATCCCTTTCTCTAAGCAGTTTCTTATTTTGGATGGTATTGCAGTTATTTATCAACCAAGGGTATTAAATAAATGTTAAGTCGCCAGAGGGCATACACATCTATTAATACCCGCAGTGCATACAAACTTTTATGTCACATTAGTTTGTTATTGCATCTACAAATAAATATGTTTATCTAAATTCTAAAAAAAATCTAAAAAAAATCCGAAAATTTTAATTTCATTTTGATAATATATTTCTTAGTAGACATTCTATCGTCCGTGTTATGTTACTACGCTACGAAAATGATGTCTAACGTGTCTAACTAAAACCGTGAAAATGCAAGACATTTTTGAGATCCCTAACCAAATTTTAAAGCAGAAGAAGCAACGCAAACGTTATTACCACATAAGTCAAGAGATCCCTACGAAAAAGAATATGAAAATTACAACACTGGATGACAGAAAATTTTCCTCTTTCATAATTATACACTTACTTTCGAATCTATATCATCGCAGTTCATACTTTTTCATACTCTTGCTTTTCGTGCATTTTATAAAAGTATAAGTCTTAAAATACATAAAAGTTTCAAACATTGTACTCGATGTCTCTCTTAAAAATTTCAACCATCAGAGTGCTAATATTGTTAACAAAAGCTATAAAATGCTTCCGAGAAACTTATACCATCATCATAACTTTTCCAATTTGCTAATAATCTTTTTATATCGAAAGTCCTTGTTTTATATATACTACAAAATACAATATCATGACGTTTTTCTCTACTGAAACCACCACGAAAGTTATAGTCATAAAATGAGACAATATACTGGCCTAATATCGTTGGGATAATATGTTGACAATATCAGCGGACCTTTCTTCTTTTGACCCAAGCGATATAAGTGCAATAAAATTATATCATAACTGAATGAGGATATTTTTTATCAGACTGTTGGTGACCGTGGATTACTGAAGCCTCTTTTTTTGATATTACATTTGATATATCATATTGAAGGATATAAATGAAAAAAATACAAAAGATAATATGCGAAATGCTTGAAATTTAGGAAAAAAAACAAACAAAAATAGTCAATTATATATCGTATGGCACTTGACACATTTGCATTTAAATTTACATATATTTTGTATAAAACCTAATAAATTTGTTTACAAACGAACATCCAACTTATTTATATAGTCGATCGACTCTTAAATCGCTATTAGAAAATCCTCTTATCTACCATCATAGAATCTCGTGGGACACTGTTTTGTGATGTAAGAGATGGTTTGTGCTTGTCCGCAGTCATAGATTGAGGATGGTCGTTTACCCCATTTGGGCATCATCTAACTGCATCTGCCGTTTTGTGGTCTGATTCTGTTCAGCATAGTTAATGCGTGGTTAGTCAAAACCTGGTGGTTTTTGTGTGATGCTGGGTGAGCTGCTATTTTCTTGTTTCATCTATTCTCGAGTCCAAGTGGTCGTTAAGTTGAACTTATTTTTTACAGCAGTTTGTGCTGTTTTATTGGCGGGCGTCTGGAGCGTAGACGGTTACCATTGTGAGCATAGATATCTTGATGGATTGATAGGATCTCGTTACTAAGTATCTTTCTGTACTCACTAGTGAGGAAGTGTATGCGCCTTAGTTTGGGTGGTGGAATGTAGCTAAGTACTGCAAGACATTGCGTAGGGGTGGATTTGAGATAAGCCAACAATCATTCTCAATCAATCTTGTATTATTCAATTGGGCATCTACTTTGTGTATATGTAGGCTATTATGCCAGGCTGAAGAGTAGTATTCCGCAGTTGAAAAGATAATGCATAGGGTAGATGATCGCAAGGGGAAGCCGATGCTCCACACGTTGTGCTGCACAGCTTCTGGATAATGTTGTTTCTGGATTTAAGTTTTTCCGCTGTTTTTGACAGATGTTCCTTGAAAGATAGGGTTCTGTCAAGAGTCAACCCAAGGTTCTTTGGTATTTTGTTGTAGGCGAGTGTGGTGTTTTCAAATTGGATGTTTAGTGTTCTTCCTGCAAGCTTGTTATTTAGGAGAAACTTGGAAACCTCTGTTCTGGTAGCGTTTGGATGAAGCCTCAATTTAAGAAAATACTCTCCCACTTTGTGTAAGTTCACTGTGAGGATTTCTTCTGTTTCTTTAAATAACTTACTTCTTGTTGCAAGGACTCAGCCATCGGCGTAACCAAACACCCTTGATTTGGATTCTGTTGTATCAGCGATGTACAGGCTAAGGAGCAAAGGAGCTAGGACAGATCCCTGAGGCAGTCCATTCTTCAGTTTTCTTGAAATTCTGATGTCCATTCCTATGACTATATCAATCGTTCTGTCCCCTAGTATGCTGTTGATTATTCGAGCGGTGGATTTACAGGAGATTGTACGGAGGAGCTTGTATATCATGCCTTCTCTCCAGACTGTATCGTAGGGTGCTATTAGGTCTATAAATGCTGTTTTAAATTTTGTCTGGCACCCTGCCGCAATAAATGGGGTAAGTAAAAGAACCTGATCTGTGCATCTTCTTTTCAGTCGAAAACCTGCCTTATCAACTGGACCAACTGGATCAACTTCAAGTAACTTTGGACTAATTCTGTTAGGTGGTTCTAGTAGCTTGAACGTTGCCGATAGTAGGGATATTGGTCTGTAGTTCTTAGGGTTGTTATCATTTGGTTGCACTGGTTTAAGTATGGTAATAACCGTCGATCGTTTGAGTTCTTGTTGTCTGGTACCGGTCTTCATATTATCTGTGAAAACTTGGGCCATCTATTCTCTCGCATATTTGCCTCTGTCAATTAAGAATGCTTTATGAATATTGTTAAGGCCTGGGGCTTTACATGGTTGAGAGCTATAGTGACCCTAACATTAGAGAATTATCTATCTATCAATATATTTCTTCTTCTTGTAGTACTGTCTCCACTAATAAATATTGGCTATAACCATTGCAAATTCGTCTCTATCTTCTGCTTTTCCTAAGAGCATCTGTGTGTTTAACTCGGTCCAGTCGCGAATGTTTTTCGGTCAGGATATTTATCGTCTACCATGACCTCTTTTTCCTTCGATTTAACCCGTCATAATTAGCTGCAACAATTCGTACTTATCATTTCTAAGTATGTGCCCCAAATATGCTGTCTTTTGCCTTTTACTGGTGGTCAAAAGTTCTCTGTCTCTTCCGATTCTGTGCAACACCATTTCGTTTATAATATGATCGGTCCATGGTATCTATAAAATTCTTCTAAAAAGCCATATATGAAGATCTTCCAGTTTTCTTATTAAGTCAACATTAACACTGAAGTCTTCGACAACATAAAGAAGAATAGAGTGGATATAATATTTTACGATCTTATATCGGATTTGCAGATTGAGTCTTGGCGTACTCAGATATTTCTTCATCTTCAAAAACGCTGCTCTTGATTGATTTATTCTTGAGCGAATTTCTGATTTCAGAATAAGGTCTTCCGTAATCCAGACTCCAAAGTATTTCATTTTGTCCACTTGCTCAATATCTTCATTTTTATCTGGATCCTTGTAATGCCTTTGCCCCTCTTACCGATAACCATGGTTTTTGTTTTGTTTATGTTTATTGTTAAACCAAACTGTTCTCCAGTATCACAAATTTTGTTTATTAATGTCTGCAGGTCTGTCTCACTTTCAGCAATAATGAGTGTATCGTCAGCATAACGGATATTATTTACATTTTCACCATTTCTCTTGATCCCTTCTGTACAGTTTTCAAGTGCTTGCATAGATAATTTTTGGATATATATAATATATATATATATATATATATATATATATATATATATATATATATACATATATTTTTATGATGTGTTGTTGTTGTATGAGCAATGAGTAAATTTGAATGATATATGTAAGTATAGGGTTTTTATCGCGGTTCTCAAAGACTTAGTTTGTAAGTACTTTTTAAATTATCTTTATTATAACTATTATGAAACAAACCTATCTATCTAATATAAGCAATATTAATTTAAAACAATCTATCTAAAATTTGAAATTCTTACAATTATTAAATTATTAACAAAATTTGGTACCTTCTTTCACTGAACGCCTAAAGTTTTTTCCAAAATTAAAGTTATTATCACCACTCGATATCTTCTTACTAAGCCTTGGTTATGCAACTATTTTAATATGTTCCTTATTAATTATCTCCACTCACCATATAAATATATATTTAACTCCTTGTAATTTCCATATACTTAATGTACTTTGAAATATACTGGATCTTATGGTTGTATTATTGAATGCTTATTTCAATGAATTAACTTTAAACTGTCACTATATTACTGTAGTAATAATTAATCTTCAACTGTATTTAACTTAACAATTCATTTAACTTAATCAATGCCTTCTGCTAGCTAAGAATCTCTTCATAACCTCATAAACAACTGACTTAATAATCCTTAAATTGTTATAACTAACTCCTCAATAATAATCTTGTAACTGGTTTAACTTCTTCTAACTAACTCACTTAACTCAATTAATAATCTGCTTGTTACTAAATTCTTGAATTATAACTTTACTGTAATTGACTGATTGATAACTGAACTAAAACTTTAACTGACCTGAACTAAACTCTAACTCAAACTGACTGACTGACTGACTTTAGGCTCTCCAGATCAGAACTACACTATTATATGTAACTTAAACATTTATATGAAATATATTTTTACTATTCTACATACACAATTATATTCTAAATTAATATTCCAAAAAAAAAGAACTTTTTTGACTTTGACACTACAGTGTATGTTTGGTTGCATAGCACATGGCTGAGTAAACATATTAAATATTACATAAAATAAAATAAAAAAAAATTCTTAAACTTAATTCTTATGCTAAATTCTTAAAAATACCCTCATATAATTATTTTTTATAATATTATCTAGTGTATAACTTACAAATTATGTCTCTAACCACTATTTAAATAAATTTATTGTATATCTGGTTGTATATATTTCTAAGTTAATTTATTGTATTTCTGTTTTCATTATAATATATATTAAATAGTAATGGCAAAAGTACACAGCTCTGTCTCACTTCTCTACTAATCTGTTACGCATTCGTGTTATTATCATCTAATATTACCACAGCCTGTTGGTTCCAATAAAGATTTCTTACTATGTTAATGTCATTTTTCTCGAGTTATTTTCCCTATAGACATTCCATGAGAATCTTATGTTTGGATTTATCGAAAGCTTTCTCATAGTATATAAACGCATCGAAAAGATGTTTGTCAATCTGTTTAAAACTAAAAAATATTACTTAGAGTACATAAGGAATACAAATAGAATAAACTTAAATAAACTTATCAGCTAAGTACATTATGAAATAATGCCTAGTTTGTGACAGACAGGTATTACGAATATAACAGGATCAATTAAACCTAATAACATACAATATCCATTTTACGTTATTAAGCTCGAAATAAGCTCTAACAACCAAACCCACTAAATCGGACTCTGCATGTGGTATTCCTACCCAAATCAATTTCTGCGAACAAGATTTAGTAATAATACAATTAATTACACCTCCTTGAAAGTGTAGATTTGTAATAGTATATGAGATTTAATTATGCATTACACAATCATATTTTTTTATTTTAAACTTTTTACAATTGCAAAACGATCACCGAAAAGTCTACCTAACGAGTCTTTCGTATTCATCGAGATAAAAAAATTATATCACAATTAGGGAAAGGATTTTACTTGAGAACCAGGAAAGCGCGAATTAATAAGAAAGGCGAGATTTAAGAATGAATAATGCATTGTTGATTTCACAAATGGCTTTCGGAAAGCAACTTTTACCAAGCTTTTCAGAAATTTTAATAAATTAAACATTAAAATGTTCGTGGGGAATAAATAGGCACTTGTAAAACACGGTTTAAAAAATAAATAAATGTTTTGATTGTTCTTTTTTTTTAACATTTGTACTATTTAAATTTCTTCATTTTAATTTAAATACGCAGAGAAGCATACAGCTGGTAATGAAGTATATATATATATATATATATATATATATATATATATATATATATACGATAGAAGGTTCTTTTTCTTAACATGCCATACACCAAAGTGCGTAGCCGACTATCTCATTACTAGAATTCTGTTATTGGCGGCGTGACACAGCTCACCTGTATTGTGTATTCCTGTCCATTCTTTAATATTCCTTAACCAGGATAATTGTTTGCGGCCGGCTCCTCTCCTACCTTCGATCTTCCCTTGTAGGATTAACTGTGGTATTTCATATTTTGCTCCTCTCAATATGTGCCCAAGGTAACCAATCTTGCGTTTTTTAATTAATTCAAAGAGTTCTCTTTCCAGGCCGGCTTTATTAAGGACGTCATCGTTTCGAACTCTATCCACCCAAGGTATGCGCATCATTCTTCTCAATGACCACATTTCAAATGCTTCAAGTTTGTTGATATATGTTTTTTTTCAAAGTCCACGTTTCCATGCCATAAAGCAAGATGGACCATCTGTAGCACTTGACCATTCTGTAGCGTATTTCGAAGTTTAGGTATTGATTACATAGGAGCGGTCTGAATTTCACAAAAGCTTGTCTTGCCATTTGTATTCGGGTTTTTATCTCGTGTTGTGGATCCGATTGGTCATTAATTGTGATGCCAAGGTATTTAAAAGTTTTCACGCGATTTATACGATTGTCACTTATGCTTATTATCGGGTTTTCTGGAGGGTTTCTGCTAATGACCATATATTTCGTTTTCAAAATGTTGATTTTGAGGCCATATTTTTCACCTATGCTATTCACCCTATCAAGTAATAACTGCTGATCTTCCAAATGATCAGTTATAATCACTGTGTCGTCCGCATAGCGTAGGTTGCTAATTGGTATGCCGTTCACCTTAATGCCTAATTCCGTATCTTCTAATGCTTCCGCAAATCTGTTTTCAACATATAAATTAAAAAGCATCGGAGAGAGTATGCAGCCTTGGCGGACACCTTTCCGGATTTCAAATTCATCCGTATATTGGTCTTGATCAATCCTCACCTTTGCCGTTTGGTTCCAGTATAGATTCTGAATAATTCTGATCTCCTTCCAGTCAATGTTGGCCCTATGTAGTAGTTCCATCATGATATGATGTTTAACATTGTCAAATGCCTTTTTGTAGTCGATGAAGGTGAGGTAGACATCTTCTCGTTGATCTAAGCAGTGTTGTATTAAGGTGTTCAAACATAAAATGAGAGAAGGTATACAAAATCATATCAATAAAGTTATTCGTTTTGTTATTACTTGTACCAGGCAAAAAAGTGTACGTGTACTTTTTCTGGTGCATATTATCGCAGAACTTATATAAACAATAATAATGTCAAGATCACAAATCAACTTTGGACGTCACATAGGTTGCTCTATATTTTGCTCATTGCACCATTTAAATATAATATGGACTAAATATTTTTGAGTACGTTGGGAACTCAAAACCAACAATGTCTTCAAACCAAACTTTAATCACACAAACTCAACCACCAACAGTACCTTTTGTTATACCTCTGCAGTTCAGGACTCTTTAGAGAATAAGTCATAAGGTATGCTTGAAAACCGTACTTATTATAGAGGGTGGAGTTCTGGAAAACCAAAAAGTGATTCTTTATTAATTTATTAATTCTTTAACCTTCAGTTTCTTTTTTTACTTTTTTTAATAGTTGGCGCCCGCTCTCTTTTTGGCCGGTAGAATTCTGTTCTATTTTGACAGAAGAGCTAATTCCATCATATACATATATTTTCTATGGCATCTACGCTATACTACATTGTAGTCAAAACTTTTGTCCCAAGTCCCCACTATTTCAGTCAATCAGCTTTTCTAGCGAGGTGGGATATTTTTTTGTGTGAAGTTGAAATTTATAAAGCTAGGAAATATGAAATAAAGTTTAACCTTTGGGGTGAGTACTTTCATAGTAAATTATATTTTATAATTCTGACAGTATTTTCAATTTTCATAACCTCACCTCTTCCAAAACTATGTTTTCGCTTTTATGCATGCAGGAGTCTTACAAAACTTAACTAATTTTAATAATAATTTTATATCACTTTTTCTTTGCCATCTGCTATTTGTTAAATTGTGATTTTGTAAAATAATTGGTAAGAAAGTTAACCCCCTTTGGTTTTCTCTAATACAACTTGTGTTATATTCTAGTTTATGGGATAGTTTATTAAATAGAACAAGTTCTGCTTTTCCTTTTGGGAGTAACCTCCTGAAAAAATCGTCGAAGATGGATAAAACACATATAAAACCAATCAACTAAGACTGCAGCTGTGATCAAGACCACTAAAATAACAAACACCTAAGACCTACCCACATAATGTGAACGAAAACAATATCCTATAAAGAAGCAAGCAACCCATTGATACTATAAGTATCATTTCATTTTAGTGTAGAGCTAGAGACAGGGTAGGGTTTACTTCTGCAAACTAAATATCATTATTTTGTTTTATGATAAATAAATATGCTTAGGTAATTCATAGTTTTGTTTGTTGCAAACTGAATTTTCATTATTTAATTCATAGTTTAAGACAAGACGGATTTACACTTGAGAGACAGAGCTAGGCAAAGCATAGATGATAAGCTCAACCCCTTTCCAGTCAGATGATCCCATTTGGGATCATGGCAATGTTTTCTGCTTTAGTGACATAGAAAACTACTTTATATCAGTTGGGTGAACTACATTGCGTTGCTTCACCTTCCTGCTAGATGAAGCTGCATTGATTTATTTGGCAGTTCTATTGGTAAGCGTTAGTCACATTTGAATGTAAAAATTCGAAGTGACATATCGATCAACAATTCACTGTAAATTTCAAATCATTACTAAGGTAAGTAATTGAATAAATAATTGCATGAACAAAATATATTTGTTTCTTACATTGTTTTTGTTTGATAATTTACATTATAGTTTGCTCATATTTGCAAGATTGTCTATGTAAACATTATAAATATCAATGAATTCAAATTGAATCATTGAGCTATTGCGGTGGTCCCCAAATGGCATCATTGGGAAGTCGTGTGAATTTTGTTTCGGTCAATAAAATACAAAAACGCAATATATTTTTTCATTTCAGATGGATCGTTTATTCAAAAATAACAAAACCAAAGTTTCTTTTCGGGAATTGCAAAATCTGTCCCAGGAAGAGCTAGTTGGTCTTCTTGATGATTCTGATATCGAATTCGATGTTGATAATGAGGAAGAGGCTTTGGAAGACGAAATGATTGAAGAAACTTAAATTGAAGAATTATTGGAAAATATTGTTGAAGATAGCTTGAACATCCCAGTTACAGAGAATATGGAAAAAAATTGTTGAAGAAATTACACAGCAGCCACAGACAAGGCATGCCAAGAAAAATAGAAGCACAGAAAAACCAACTTCGACAGACAACGATTTAATTGATGTAAACAGCGACTACACCGGTGAGTTTTCGGTTGATGAAAATATTTACACACATTTTCAATATTTTAAAATGTTTTGTGACAATAATATTATTTTAAATTTTGCTGAGCAGACAAACTTGTAATCTGTGCAAAAAGACAGTAAAAATATTGATACAAATGCAGCAGAGATAGAGCAGTTCTTAGGCATACATGTATTGAGTGGAATTGTTCGTGTTCCTTCGTATAGAATGTATTGGGCAGAAGAAACACGATTTAATACGATAGCTGATATCATGTCATGTAATCGTTTTGATAAACTGCGAGCATATTTTCACGTCAACGATAATTTGAAAGTCTCACCTAGTAACAATGACAAATTATATAAAGTAAAACCGTCCTTTGAAAAAGTTCGGCAAAATATGAATAAGATAGAGCCTGAAGAATTCAACAGCATCGATGAGTTTATAATTCCATTCAAAGGACTTAGCAACCTAAAGCAATATATAAAAAATAAACCTCATAAATGGGGCATAAAGGTTTTTGCAAGAGCAGGACGCAGCGGCATACTATACGATTTTGAGATATATGTGGAAAAAGGGACAGTGCAAGATAAATCAGGTCTTGGAATTAGTGGGGAAATAGTATTGAAGTTGGTCAGAAATCTGCCAAACCACATGAATTTCAAGATTTTCACTGATAATTAGTTCATATCTTATAATCTACTTATTACTCTATAAGAAAGGGGCTTCCTTGCTGCGGGGACTGTAAGAAGTGGGCGGCTGGTGTAGGTTGTCGCTTTTTAGAAGACAAAGTTCTAATGGCAAGAGATCGTGGATCCTCTGTTGTAAAAATAGACAGCAAAAAAATATTGCTGCACTCAAATGGTATGACAATAAGTCTGTCACATTAGCATCGAACTATATAGGAAAATATCCTCTTGGTAAAGTGAACAGATGGTGCAACAAGAGTAAAACCTATGTAGACATCGAACGGCCAGCAATTGTCAAAGAATATAACATTTCGATGGGGGGTGTGGATTTGCATGACATGCTTGTGGAACTATATAGAATCAAAATCAAGCCAAAAAGATTCTATTTGAGAATAATATTTAATCTTATTGATACATGTATTGTCAACTCCTGGTTGCTATACCGAAGATACTGCAAACAAAAACAAGTGAAACACATCCCCCTTCTAAAATTCAAATCTCAAGTTGGACATGCGTTACTAAAAGCTAGAAAATCCGACACAAGGAAGCGAGGACGTCCTTCTCAAGAGAATACACCAACATAGAGACAACTACTGCATCCTGCACCAGTGCGAGATGTTCGATTTGATGAAGTAGGACACTGGCCGCTACATGATCAAAATCGCACAAGGTGCAAATTATGTATAAAGTTTTACTCTAGAATAAAATGTTCTAAGTGCAATGTTTTTTTATGTGTAAACAATAATAAAAATTGTTTTTATAGTTTCCATGTACAAAATTAAATTGTTAATAAAGTGCAATAATAAACGTATTTCCTATTATAGTCAATTTTTTACCAGACATAATTCAGGTACCACCAATGCCAGATGATTCCAAATGGGATCAATTTTTGTTTGCAGACTGTAGGATGCAAAATTTTTGAAAAAGCTATTAACAATTATTTTTTCTTGTATTATTTTCTATAACATACATTTTTTTCAACAAAATTTACTCAAAAAAAAATAATTTGGGCTGGAAAGGGTTAAGGTATTATCTTATGTAAGGCATATATAATAGTATGTCAATTCTCTAGTCATATCGTTACACATTGGCACCCAAAGCCTGTTTACAGGTTGAAGGATGCGATATCGTTACAATATATATATATATATATATATATATATATATATATATATATATATATATATATATATATATATATATATATATATATATATATATATATATATATATTATGTAATATGGTTTTTTACAGTACTATAGAATTGGAAAAGTTGGGAGTAGATCTTTAATGTCCAAATTGGGTTGCTCTGAAAATAAAATTTGATTTATTGCTACACAACTTTCAAACTTATAATTATAAAAGATCATACCCAAAAATGACAAAAAACAACAATTATTGCTATTAATAAGGTTAGATCATTTCTCGTTTATGCAATGCTACTCATCTCAAATGAGTGAGCTGCTTGGAAATCTTGCGTTCCGTCGGTAATTCGGTAAATTTCAAATTTAAGAAAGTCTCGACAGCAGATATTGTATGTCGGGAATGTCTTTACATGTATACTTGATCATACGGGCTAGAATGAACAATACTTAAAAATTTACAAAATTTATGACTATTAGTCAGCTTTGCCATACCTTCCGCATCCACCATTTTATAGACACCATTAAAGTTTTAAATCATTGGCAATAATTATTTAAATATTACATATTTCTCTACATCGTAAACTTTGCAGAAAAATGCAGTGTTCGAAAAAACCAAAAGAATTTTAGGGTTTATTGTTGAAGATGTAAAAACAGATGTACTGATGTAAATCAGTTTTTAGTAGTGCCTTCACCAATTTTCTAAATGTCTACTTGATAGCTACTATCGATTTTAAATAGTAGTTGTTAATTTTTTAAACTGGCACGGGCAAAATGTATGTTGGATTACATTTAAGTTAAATACAATAAGTCGCATTGGAGTTATTTAAATAAAGTCTTTTACATCATAAACCACTATAATCTATTACAATGTTTGTATTTTAACGAACTATTAAAGTATTTTTTTACAATATTTGTGATATAAGACATAAGATGATATAATCTGCAATGTTTGAAAAATTCAATTATAGCGTTATACATATTTGGCGAACTAAGTATCTGATTGAGGTAATCGTTTATATTATGGGCTAGTCTATAAAATTTATAATACTACACTCTATGAGTAAGTATTCTACTGTAAAGTGACGAGAATCATAAGATATCCGTGAGTGTGGCGGGTGTGACGTATATAAATTGTTCGAATGATGATTTTATCTCTCCTCATCATTTTAGGTATCTTTGGTGAGTAAAAAGGGCTGTATCGTACGCAGTTTTGCTTTTTGTCCATTCCAGTGAGTTTGCCGTATTATCAGAATCTTTTGTTTTATAGTTGCTGTTAGATTGTGATGAAGTTAATTTTTTTTAGGCGTAGGTCAGAACAACTTGCTGTTTTTGCTACTATATCTGCAGATTCATCTTCACCGACTCCGACATAAGATGGGGTCCAAAGAATGGTTATTAATGTTAAACTGTTGTAATGTAAATAAAGATATGTTAAATTTTTTGGACTATCGGATTTAATAAGTAAATGTTAGTAATGAACTGAATTGAGAAAATAAAATCAGTGCATATTGCTAAGGACTTGCTATTAGTTATACTTTTAAGAGCTTTAAGGATTTTTTTTATTCTGCAGTATAAACACTACAAGTGGCTGAGAGTTGGATGTACAGCTAAGACTGTGTTTTCGGTACAGGTAGCACAGCCAGTATTTTCTTTATTTTTCCAGGCGTTGCTTTAAAGAATTTGGTTGTATTGTTTGGTATTTATTGATTCCTGAAATTCTTGCCTAAGAAAACGGCTAGAAATTTCTTCTTTTTTACATTGAGTTAGGCTACTGTTAAAAGTAGAAACTTTTTGGTCGATGGAGGAATATTGGAGGTACTGATGGGTATGTTTATTGTCAGGTCTATATCAGCTAGCAAAGGTTTTACTAATTGTAATAAGATGGTACACAGATCTATCTCTATTTTAGGAACTTAATAAATAATATTGATTAGTTTAGTTATTGTTTTTTCTTGGATTTGTGCAAACTAGTGAAATAAGAAGAGCGTAGAAGCTAACGTCGTATAAAAGATTTATTGCACATGCTTTCAGTGGGATAGATCTAAATGTAGCTAAATATATACGTGAAGAGGTAGTTTGTATTGAATTCACTGATTTGACATAAGTATTGCAGGTGATCATGTAGAGCATGCTGCAATAATCTAATCTGAAGTGAATAAGAGCAAAATAAATTCTTAATACGATATTTCTTCAGCTCCCCATTTTTGGTTGGCTAGTGTTTTTAAAATATTTGTTCTGTTTAAACAGTTGCGTTTACTGTTTTCAATGTGATATCTCCATGTAAGTCGTGTGTCAAAAGTAACTACTAAAAATTAATGGTGATCAACAATTTTAAGTGAAACTCCCTTTAGCTTAATAACAGGAAAATGACAATTGTATCTTCTACTAAATTGAATAACTCTAGATTTGGAGGGTAATAATTTGAAACCAACAACTGTCGATCTGTCGACCAATTTTAAATCCTCTCTAATCCATTTTGAAATAAAGAACCTTTATTAGCGTTTCCTTGACAAAATACGATAAGATAGTTATACGTATATATCACATATTTTACTGGGAAAGGAACAAAGAAACCCATTTCAATTATACTGAGAAGGAACAAGGTAATGTTCAGGGCAAACTTTAATATTATTATTCTTTTAGTAGAAGAAACCAGTCTTGGATGCGATTTTAAAACGTTATTGACAAGGTCTAAATGAGTTTATATGTATATACAGATTCGATTATTCGATATTCTGGAAGCAATTTCAGTACATGCACCAGGATATATGAAAAAAAAGATAAATATGTAGTTTTTGTTCTGACCCAGGCAATCATCAGAGAAAAACCATATTTTATCCATTTTACCAAGTATATGATCTTTTAGATAAGGAAATATTTTATATTCATTAGATAATGAAAGTTACTTTATTTTGACCACGTTTAGCCATTCGTAATATGTATACATATGGACGTCATTGCCTTCGAAGTGTTGTACACGAAATACATGGTACCAAAGTTGTCTGTTATAATAAACAAGGTAGAAAAACTTGGACTGTGAGTGAAGGCCTTTAAAGGATCTGTACATTTTTTTGACATTTAACTTTGATGGCAGATAAGTTTTTTTGTCCAGTCTCCGTATATAATGGCTTTGGCTGCATTTAAATAAAGAACTGTGGGCTATAACGTTTTCTATATCAGCAGGTTGTGTCTTCCTAGGTCTATTTGTATGCTTGCCCAGGCATCTTTTGGGAAACACCCACCCATTGCTAAGCTATTTCTAATTTGACGGATCTGCATTTCAGTAACAGCGAAAATACTACAAAGACCTTTGGCACAAACACTTACGTCTTTTCCCGGTAGTTGAATTTTATACATACAAAAAGCTACATATGGTGGACCTTGTTGATGTTGAGCTTTGTTTGTATCTTCATTTTCACTGTCACTAGTAGTACTGTGGTTAGATAAAGGCATAAGTAATGCTAATGAGGCTTGATAAATATTAATTCTGCTTATCTTTAGTCTTCATATTATTAAACATGTTCAGTAAGTCAAAACTTTGTCCCTGTCTTATAACATAGAAGCATCGGTAACGTTTCCACCTACAACCAAGATTGAAGTCATAAACATTAAGAAAATGTTTGATGTTGTTCCTTATTACCTGTATGCATTTTGTAAGCAACTTTACGTATTTTATCTTGATTAATGGTTTCCCTTCGATAAACTTTTCTTTTTAGAAGGTTAGCTATAATCATTGCAAATTTGTCTCTATCTTCTGCTGTCCTTAAGAGCGTCTGTGTGTTTAACCCGGTCCAGTCGCAAATGTTTTTCAGCCAGGATATTTGTCGTCTACCAGGACCCCTTTTTCCTTCGATTTTACCCTTACTAATCAGCTGCAACAACTCGTACTTACCATTTCTAAGTGTGTGCCCCAAATATGCTGTGTTTCACCTTTTATGTTGGTCAAAATTTCTCTGTCTCTTTCCATTCTATGCAATACCATTTCGTTCGTAATATGATCGGTCCATGGTATCTTCAGAATTCGCCCAAAAAGCCACATCTCAAAAGCTTCCAATTTTTTCATTAAGTCAACATTAAGAGTCCAGTCAACATTAATAAAAAACATGGCATAACCATGGTTTTTGTTTTCCCCAGTATCACAAATTGTGTTCAGTAACGTCTGCAGATATGTCTCACTTTCAGCGAGGGTGACTTAGTTTTCAGCATAACGGATGTTATTTATATTTTCACCATTTATCTTGATCCCTTCTCTACAGTTTTTAATTGCTTACGTAAATAACTCTTTAGCATATATATTAAATAGTGATGGTAAAAGTACACAGCCCTATCTCACTTCTCTACTTATCTGTTGCGCATCCATGCTATTTCCATCTAATGTTACCACAGCCTGATGGTTTGAATAGAGATTTCTTACTATATTAATGTCATTTTTGTCGAGTTTGAATTTATAGTTCGAATTTCACAAAGTAAATTCATCTATAAAATTAGAGGTATTAACAGTTTCCGCCATGTTAAACTATTTTTCTAATACAAAAGAAACAAACATCACCTGTCAATAACAAAGACCGCATGCCACTGATTAATTTATAGACACGTGTTGCTTTTACAACAAAGCGCATGGATATCTGTTGTTCTTCTAAACCTATCGAGATTTTTACACAACTAAATGTGTGGTTTCAATGCAAAACTTGGGGCCGAACGGAAAAGTCTCTAATCGGACCTTTTGGGTTAGGACAAAGAAACGAAAGAGGTGACAGACTAGAAATATTCGCAGAAGATAACAAGCTAGTGGTTCTGAACACATTTTATAAACTACCACCGAGGAGATTGTATACATGGAAGGCACCAGCAGATAAACCCCATAATGTAATTAGAAACCATATAGATTATATATTGGTAAATAGAAGTTTCAGAAACAGTTTTAAATCTGTCAAAACATATCCAGGAGCGGACATTGAATCTGACCACATACCTTTAGTGAGAGTCATGGATGTGAGACTGAAGACAATAAAGAAAAAGTCTAGACCTAACTACGACATGACAGCCCTGCAACATCCGGAAGTTAAAAAGCAAGTGGGGGAATATATTAACAACCAAGTTAGACAACTAAAAGAAGAAAATAACATCCAACGAGAAATCAATCAATTCGAAGAAATAATTAAGAAAACTAAACAAGATCTGCTAAAACCAAACAAAGAAACAAAGAAGAAATCTTGGATGACTCCAGAAATCCTTCATTTAATGGAACGCAGAAGGTTAATTAAAGGAAATAAAGATGAGTATACAAAAATGCAGGCTTACATCAGAAGAAAAATAAGAGAAGCTAAAGAAAAAGAAGCTGTAGGGAAATGTAAAGAAATAGAAAGACTACAAGCCAAGCATGACAATTTTAATGTACACAAAAAGGTAAAAGAAATAACGGGTACTTTTAAAAAGCGAACACAAATGAAACTCATAGACACCAATGGAAAATTAATCATTGACAGCCAAGAGATGAAAGACAGATGGAGAATATATTTGGAGACACTTTTTCAAGACCAAAGAACGGATTATAGGCATCCATTTTCAGAGAGGATGACGGGCCCGGACATACTTAAATCCGAGGTAGAAGAAGCAATAAAACGGATAAAAAGCAGGAAAGCTGTAGGGCCTGATAATATCGAAGCTGAATTTTTAAAACTCTTGGAAGAAGAAGAAATAATTTTGATCACCGCTGTCTTCAATCTGAACAATCTGAACGCTGAACAATCAGCTTAATGAGCCACATGTTGAAACTGTTTCTTAGAGTCATCCATGGAAGAATTTATAAGAAGTGCGAGGAACAAATATCGGACAGACAGTTCGGCTTCATTAACGCAGTGGGTACCAGAGAGGCACTTTTCGGAGTACAGGTACTGATTCAAAGATGCAGGGACGTTAACTGCGACGTATACGCGTGCTTGATCGACTACGAAAAGGCATTTGACAGAGTTCAACATCAAAAGATGATAAACATTTTAAAAGAGGCAGACCTGGATGACAAAGACCTCAGAATAATTTCAGAACTCTACTGGAATCAGACCGCATACATGAAAATTAACGGAGAAGAAACAGATCACATAAAAATACTACGTGGAGTTAGACAGGGATGTATCCTATCGCCGTTGATATTTAATATGTACTAAGAGAAAATTTTTAACGAGGCTCTTTACGGAATAGACGAAGGCATTATTCTAAATGGTGAAAGAGTAAACAATGTTAGATATGCCGACGACACCATGGTGATTGCAGATAGTTTAGAGGGACTTCAGAGGCTAATGGACAGAATAAACGAGTAAACATTAATACCCACAAAACGAAACAAATGATTATCAGCAAGGAGAATATAAATGGGGCTCATATCTACATTAATGGGACGCAGATAGAGCGAATAAAACAGTATTGTTACCGGGGAAATATTATTAACGAACAGTGGAGCAATTTACAGGCAATAAAGTGCCGCATAGGAAAGGCAAGAACGGTCTTTAAAAAAATGAGCGCCATCTTCAAAAGTCACAACATATCCCTTGATACAAAAATGAGACATTTGAGATGCTATGTTTTCTCTGTGTTGTTGTACGGGGCGGAGGCATGGACGCTTACAGACGCCACTATTAAAAAACTTGAAGCATTTGAGATGTGGCTTTACAGAAGAATGCTGAGAATATCATGGACAGCAAGGATCACGAACAAGGAAGTTCTAGGAAAAATGAAGAAGAAACCAGAGATTGTGTTTACGATCAAACGCATAAAATTGCAATATCTGGGACACGTTATGAGAAATCAGCACCGTTACTTCCTGCTACAGTCTATATTGCAAGGTAAAGTCAAAGGTAAGCGAGGACTTGGTAGAAGGAGAATATCATGGCTGCGGAATTTAAGAACATGGTTTAGAATACCTCAACGGAGCTGTTTCGAGCCGCAGCGAGCAAGGTTATGATTGCCAATATGATTTCCAACATCCGAAACGGATAGGAACCAGAAGAAGGAGAAGAAATGTGTGGTGGTTGAGGCTAAATGAATTTCATAAAAAATAACTATTCTACGCGAACAAAATATCAACTTAAATTTACAAAAAATGAACATTTGTTGTTTTTCAAATAAACCCTTTAATTGCTAATAAACATAAGTAGATAAGATAACTTGCTAATAATTTATCTATTTGCAGGCTTTATCTGCTCAGCTGGAAGAAGCAAATGACATATCTGAAGGTTGGTCCAGTTGGTCAGAATGGTCTCCTTGCTCAAGATCATGCGATGGTGGTGTAAGTCACCAACTAAGGACTTGCACAGTTGGAAAATGCAGAGGAAATCATATAAGACATAGAATATGTAATATGCAGGTAAGTTGTAATATTAGGTTCATATGTTATATTTTTCTGAATTTGTGTTTTTAAATTTTAAGAGTGGAGAGTGTAATTCTTATATAGTTAATTGTTTGTTTAACTTTATTGTGAATTACATAAAATACCGACCAGATGAGAAGTATGGCTTCACTTTAATATATCAGGAGGAATATTTTCATTGTAAGTAGGTCAGAGAAATTGGTTTATATGTTTTAGAAGATTTGGATATGTTCTGATAGGAACTGTAGTTACTTGTTGCCATAACGTTAGGAATTGTTTTGAGACCAGATCTTATTATAATACCGAAATAGATTGAGATGTATATCTCGATAAAGATTTTTTAAAAATATTATTGGGATATTGTCTGAACCGGCAGCTGATTTTCTTAATTTCAAAATAAAGAAAACATTTTGGTACTGGATATGTTGGTATTCGAGTTCTTGGAAAGATTCGGAATATTTTATTTATCTAGTAGGAATCATAGATATGTGCAGTATGTTGATGAATGGTAATTGTTTGATCCTACAGGAAGATGGTGGCAATTTTGCTAGATGTATTATGACCTTTTATACGTCTTATCTTTGACCCCATATGCGCGGGTGTAATTTGCGATAAAACCAACGTACTGTTTCCATGTGGCTTTTTTACTTTTCTTTAAAATACGCAAAACTGGCTATAAGTTTTTTAAAGTTTATTAGGTCCGTGGTAGTACGGGTCTTCCGGAATTTACTTAATACTTTTTTCCATTATTTGGCTGCTATTCTGCACGATTTATTGTACCGAAGATCGTGTTCTCTGGAAGTCTCGATTACGCATTTATCACTACATTTTTTATCAGACTCAGTTACTTCGTCATTTATTAGTCTTACATGTGTATCTATGTCACTATTAAAGAATGGTTCATCGTCATTTTCTTTAACATTCTATTTGAAAAGTTTCTGGTTTGCTTGAGCGATTTTTCAGCATGTTATAATTCTTGAAATGATCATGAAATGATTACTATTAAAGTTTGCTGTTTAGAGACTGTTTAGTGGGTTCCACGAAAGTAAAGGAAATATCCCGGTATTACAAAAAGATAAATCTATGGAAATAAAACTACGTCTTTGGATGTGAAAGAATATATGTACTACTTCCTGAATTTAGTAAGTTTATATATATATATATATATATATATATATATATATATATATATATATATATATTATTAATTATTTAAAATTTTTTATTGTTTTACCTCTTCCATATGTGTTTTCTGAGCCCCTCATAGTACCTACTGTATGTATTAAAGTCACCTGCTAAAACAAAAGGAGTAGAAATCTAAGAAGGTAAATAAATCTTCAAGATCAGAACGTGTTAAACAGTAGTTTGGAGAAATGTATATGCAACAAATTAAAATTTTGTAATTATACCAAGCTGTAATGGCCACAGCTTCATGGTTTGTGTTTAGCGAAAATTATTTATAAAAAATATCAGTGGAAACATTGGTAATCAGTTAATGTTTTTAAAATTTGCGGAACATATATTAGGAATTTTTTTTTGGTAGGCATAGAAGATCCGGAGAAAACTCAGAAATAAACTGTTTAAAATGTGGACGATAAGGATAAAATCTACCACATTTTCAATGTATCAGTGTAAAGATCAGAGATTAATATGTAGAGTGTTTGGATTTTCACGAGGTTTGTGAACTACTGATCAAATAATATTCTTTATCACAAGCATCCTGGAGATAAGGATAAAATCTACCACATTTTCAATGTATCAGTGTAAAGATCAGAGATTAATATGTAGAGTGTTTGGATTTTCACGAGGTTTGTGAACTACTGATCAAATAATATTCTTTATCACAAGCATCCTGGAGATTGTAAGGACTGTCAGAATACGAAAGTATCTGACAGTCCTAATAACCCCCATACTCCTCCCCCCAAAGATAGAATCATCTATTGCAGAATATATTTCAGTTTTATTTTTTTTAAGTAAGCGTGTAATTCTGATTTTTGTAGATCTTTTTTTAAAATGAAAAAGGCAGCAAATATTTGATTTCACGCAAACAACTCCTATGTATCTGTTGATACGTATTTCGACCTAATAGGTCTCATCAGAACAGTTATTCATAGGTATTCTTAACTGTTGAGAACACCTATGAATAACTGTTCTGATGAGACCTATTAGGTCGAAATACGTATCAACAGATACATAGGAGTTGTTTGCGTGAAATCAAATATTTGCTGTCTTTTTCATTTTATTCGGATATGCTCTGTGTGAGTACGAGAAACACAATTCGCTAAGGATTTCTGCTTAGTTGTAAAAGACATGTCGTGTAAATGCAAATTTTAGATTCCCCATGTCCCTTTTAACATCTTTTATCAACGTCTGTTTGCCTTGCAATTTTTAGAAGGCTCAGATTATAAGCAAAAATCTGAATTGTGTTTCGAAACTATTTTACGGACTTTTTTTAAAAGTTATGTTAATTATCTGCAGCATTAGAATGAAACATTTTTGATAAAGGCAATTATCAGATAGGACTATCATGGGACGGGAAAGGGAAAGAGGGGAAGGTAAAAATCTGACTCTTCAGATATTGTGTAATTTTCGCAATTTTCAGGGAGAAAGAGAGATAACGTAAATTGTTGAGGAGGACAAAGTTATTTATAAAAGGAAGATGTATTTTGTTGATGTGGCGTTGATTTGCTAGTTTAAGTTAGGTTATAAAAAAAAGTAGTATTTTGAGATAAAAAATTGTCAGATGAAGTATTAATGCAATCAGAAGTAATATATTCTGACTCCTTGCACACGCAACATTCCATCCTGTCCGTAGCTCAAGGCTTAAGGAATGGCTCAGAATTTGTTTGGCTCAAGGAACTAAAAACTGTTTATTTAAGAAATTCTGGAAGGCAGAGTTTTTTCCATATTAAAGGTCTTGATCGCTTATAGATAATACAGAAGAGCATGACCTCTTCTGTTAAAGGGGGAAAGGTAATCTAACTCTTCAGATATTGTTTTATATTTGCAATTTTTAGAAGAGAAAGAAAAATAACGTAAATTGTTTTGAGAGTGACACAGTTCAGTATAAGAGGGAAGATGTATTTTGTTGCTGTGGCGTTGATTTGGTAGTGGGAGTTAGGTTACAAGAAAGAGTAGGGTTTTGAGAAAAAAAATTGTCAGATGAAGTATTGGGGCAATTAGAAGTAATTTATTTTAACTGTTTGCATACAAAACATTGTATTTTCTCTGTAGTGTCTGTTTTGAAGCTCAAAATTATCTATGGGTGAGGAAAAAAAATACACACTTAAGGGCAAAAGCTAAAGATGTGAGGGTATCCATCACCTAGAATGCCAGCTTTAAGAAATTACACAGAGAAGGCTATTTGAAACCAAAACTCTTCACTGGATTTTCTGTTAGTTCAAGGGGAATATATGGAGAAATGTTCCAAATTAATATGTTTTTAATTGGAAAGACAAGTTTTCAAATACCTAAAATCAGACATAACCAATGGCTTTAATGAACTTTTTTTGAAAAGTTGGTTTCGATGTAGATTTTACAGCGGTTACGTATGAGAGAGATGTCGGTGCTGGAATGTTGTTTGTTAGCACTTCGAAGAGCCACGGTTAAGTTAAAAATTGTAAAAGCTTTGTGCACACTTGTACTGCTTATGTAGACACAGAGAATAACCCCGTATTTTATCTCTTCCTTAAATGGTTTTTATTTAATGGTTACTTATTTAATAATATAATGAAAGCAAGTACAAAACTAGTCTAGATATCACTTTTCTAAATTACATTATTAAATCGAAATGAAATACGCTAATTACTACCGACAAGGCAAACTGGATTTGCCTTATCGATATATTTGCCTCAAGATTTCAACTTTTAGGTAAAGTTTTAGATTTAAAAGATAAAATTTAAAATCAACAAAAATTAGTTTAGAACTTGTGTCCATTTCCTGATTACACAAATGCTTTTAATGTTTTATTTATTTGCCCGTACTAATGGAAGTTCCTGTATCTATGTTTGCATTTCCATTCTATTTGGAATATATTGGGGCATAGTACCATTTTTCGGTCATTTATTTAAATCTATGTTCACATCTACCTTTGTTCGAAATTGTTTGAAACGTTAATTGTAAAATAGGTAATAATTAAAACAGACCGCTGTGAATTTAGTTAAACGTGTTTGTGTCACTTGTTCATTTGAAATTAATTCTCGCTTCGTAAAATACTAAAGCATTTGGGTTAGTTTATTTAATATATACAAAATAATAAACTTAGTTAAATCAATATGAAACCACAAAAGCTAGCCGTCAAAAGCAGCAGATAATAGGAAAATGATAAAGCATCAGAAAAATAAGAGTAAAAGATAGGAATCTAAATGAAAAATAAATTACGATTACAAAGTTGATAATATACAACCAAAAGGTCTGACTTGATTAACCTTTTGTTTCCTGAAAACTTTTTAAAACAAAAATTTAGGTAAAAATTAAACAATCTTACTCTATTGGATTCCTAAATAATAATGAAAAATAATATTTTTTTGTGTATTTTTTTTAATAGGCTATGATTTCGACATGATACCACTATAAAACTAAAGATTTTCCAGTTTGGTCATAAAAATCAGGAAATTAGAATACTTGGGGCACATCAAGACGTATAATCTAGTGGTTACGCAATCTCCGTGAATGGTTTGGATGCAATTCAACTGAACTATTCAGGCGCATATCCAACAAAATGATAATTGCCAGAATGATTTTCAATCTCCGATAGGAGTGGAACTTGAAGAAGAAGAATAAGTACATTATTATTATATCATATATATATATATATATATATATATATATATATATATATATATATATATATATATATATATAATATATGATATACACGATATTGAAAGAGGTTACAACATAGACAACCAACAAAATCTACATCGACAACTACACAGTGAACACCCAACAATAATAGAAGTTTCAAATGCCGTCCTAAAACTCAAAGACAATAAAGCCACAGGAATCGATTAAATCTGTTGGAAAATATATAAAAAAAGGTGGTGATCAACTTTTTGCAATAACCCATAAACTAATAGTACTTATATGGCAAAATGAATTTGTACCAGAAGAGTGGCTAAATGAAATAATATACGTTGCATAAAAAGGACGATTAACTGGATTGTAAGAACTATAGAGGCATTACTCTGTTAGCATATTCACCTGTTAGCACCCTGCTTGGCAGGGTCACATATCAGATCAATTTACGGTTGCAAAAGGCTTGAGACAGGGAGATCCTTTATCCACTACATTATTCAACTTAGTATTAGAAACTGTAATCAGAAAATGCAGCATGAGGATGGAAGAAACGATCATGAAAAATGAGCACCAGTGATTGGCATTTGCTGATGATCTAACGATCCTAGCAAAAACTGAGTAAGAATAAGGAAGAGTTGTGAAGAAAATCATCGAAGAAGCACAGAAATTTGGATTGGAACTAACTGAAGACAAAACTAAATATATGATCATGGAAGGAACAGAAGGGAAAAAAGAAGACTTTAGTGTGAGGTCAGTAAGTGGTAAAAGCTATAGTTTTAAAAGGGTGGACAAATTGGAATACCTAGGTGTAGTTTTCGATGAAAATGGAAAAGAGAAATGGGAGCTCGTAGCCGGAATAGCAAAAGGGAATAAAAAATTAGGTGGTTTAAGAGCCCTACTGAACTCAAAATACATTTCTAGACAAGGTAAACTCAGAATATATAAAACAGTAATTCGACCCACAGTAACATATGCCGGTGAGCCTGGATATTAAATAAGAAGGAAGAGAATACTTTGGAAAGATGGGAAAGAAAAATATTAAGATGCATATTCAGAGGACGGAAGGCAGAAGATGGTTGGGAGAGAAGAACCAACAATGAATTAATGGCTTTATACAAAGAACCTACTATTACCAAGTTCGTCCAGGCACAAAGAATCAGATGGTTGGGACATGTGGAAAGAATGGCAGCAAACAGAATTCCTAAACTAGTAATAACCAGAAAATTAATCGGCCCCAAAAGAAGAGGTAGACCTAGAACGAGGTGGATTAGTAAAGCGGAGGAAGACCTTAAACACGTGAAAGTTTGTCAAAAGGTGGTCAAAAGTCGAAATAAACCCTAATAATGTTATTAAACATTATTTATGACCCACCTTCGAGAGGGTATTATACTTCTTACCTAACCAACCTAACTGTGTCGGCGAGAATCCAGAAACTATCGACAAGGACAGCCTGTACTGGCCGAGAGAGAAAGTTACATTTAGCAAAATTTGAAATTTTAAAAAAATTTTATTCCAAATAGCTGCTTTGTGTTACACTTTATGTTAAAAATAAAAACATATTCGGAAAGTGGGTCAAATTCTGTAGTGCCCTATTTCAAAAAAAAAATTTTTACGTTTATTTTAACCAAAAATATTTGAAAAAAAAATTGTTTAAACAATTTATTAATTTACAACCAAATAGTGCACTAGAACTTTTTAAGACCTTTCATATAAAAAAAGAATCATCTCAATATCTGCCATAGTTTTTGCGTTATTTGATATAAACTTTTACATTGGAACTTAGGTATGCCTAGAAACGCAAGGAACGGCCTTAAGCAAATAAAAATTTAATAACTCAATAATATACTAGTATGAAACGTAGGTTACTTTTTATGATACAACGAAAAACAGTTTTTTTTTTCGCTAAGGCACAATCCAACCTTACACGTTAGGGTGGGCCGTTGAGTAATGTGTTTTTATTATATTTTTTTAATTAAGTTGCCTGACCCCAAAAAAGATGTATGATAAGATAACTTATTTCACTGTGTTTTTTTTATAATCAATTTTTTTCCACTGCCACAGAGCTATATAAGAACGAGATTTTTACGAAAAAATCCAATCATTTTGACAACTCATTTTTTTTTCTACTGCCACAGCGCTGTATAAAATTAAGAATTTTTAAAAAAAACTGTATTGTATGGTAGATTTATTTTTTTGCATACACAATATTTCAAAAAAAGTCTTTCTTTGATTCATATTTCGGCATATTGTCCGTTGATTTCAGCCTGTTGCTTATATAACCGTCTCTTTTTTCACTTCCACAGACAGAATCTGAACCTTCTGTTACTATTTTGACGGCCCTCTCAACCGCTTGTGTGTGACAAGGGTATGATTTTACGTATGCTAAAAGACTGGTTTCAGGATTTTCAACAACTTCCCTTAGTTGGTATTTTGATAGCTTCATAGTTACAGGAGGCTCTGTCCATAAAACTTTCTGGCAGTCGATAATCTCAAAGTAATGCTCACTGCCAAAAAATAATTCTGGTACTACGAAATGTCGCTGATCATTGTAATTTAACTGTCTGCTCTTCAAAATTCTTTGGAACCCCAATTGTCTTATGTGTTTACGTTCGTCAAACAACATAGCCAAAATAATATTTTCTGGGTTCCCAAAGTATCAATTTCTTTAAATACATTTATAGAGTATGTCTTTCAATTCTGGTAGTAAATAGTCGCAAGGTCTTATTGTCTTGAATAGATGTCTTACACCATAAATGCATGACGAATGAGTCTTAATACAAAACCACATTGGCGCATACACTTTCATTACAAAATGGCTTAGTATTTGTAAATTTTTCGATGGGTTTCTGGTTGCTACATATAACCGAAGGATACGGGAAGCAGTGGTAAGCCACCGAGAATGAACCATTTTTCCAGGCTGTCTCTTAGAAAGTTTTTCTGAACAAGCACCACTTTTTACTGCTTGACAAATATCGTACGGGTATTTTTGATCTGTACTTAGATCGTCGCTGCGAAATTCGTCCACTGATGAATCTATTTTTGAAAATGAAACTACAGGAAGTTTCACAAACTTGCAGTCGTTTTCCAAGTGGCCCCGAAAACACACTTGGTCCACTAGTATTGCCATCCAGTTTTTCAAATAGGTGTCTTAGAGGCAACTCGTTGGCGTGAAGCTGACAGACAAACCACTGCAGGGGCCTTCCAATTTTATTCTTCATTAACACTATAATGCCTCCTTTACGCCCTGTATTTGTGACAGTACCGTCGCATCCAACGACTTCTAAGTTATTGAGGTTCAAATTACATTTTCTTAAAAACTCCAAGATTGCATTTGCTATATTAATAGCAGTGCCAGATGTAGGACAAATGTAACCCAGATACTTAGAACCAGGTTCTTCTAACATTGTGATATGCTCTTCCTCCACAGTTTTTCTTGCATTTTCCTGGAACACTAAAGACTTGTCTTTCCGTCCATCAAAGTAAAAACCACGAAGACATAATGGAATGGAATTGTTCTGAACCTCAATTCTTTTCTTTTCTCTTGCTCTTCTTATTTTGTTCTTATCGATGATATTTGTTTTATTTTGCGGATCTATGACACCAAAATTTAGTAGCACCGCTAATGCAATAGCTGCTCATGCTCGGTCTGAAACCAAATACCGGTCAAGTGTTTCAGCTAATCTTGGTATTTCTTTCAGATTGCGTTGAATGCCCTCTGAGGTACTGGGCAAATTCGATAAGCTAGGTTGTAGCTTATCAAATTTCGATAAGCTAAAACGATTCCAATTGAGATTTGTAACTGGGAACATTTTGTCTTTTCTTAAAGGGTTTAAGAATTTGCCTTTCTACAAGCACTTTCTTTCTTTAAACAGTTTCTACTTTCTGATCTACAATTTCCCAAGCTTCTGGAATAAGTCGATTCTTATTGACACCATTTTTTTTTCAATTCGAAACGAACCCACAAAAAATAACGGATAACATCATTGTATGTTGGTAATTGCGAATCATTCAAATCACTAGGTGCGCCAAAAATTGGACACTTGGACGATTTTCTAGTTTTAGCCATTTTATCACACGCTACTTTCTACTCAACTGTCGGTAAAACACTAAAAATAATTTAAGTGTCGCTAGGCCGTTTAATTGATTGAAATATTGGTTAACACTTACACCACTGCAAAATCTGCAGCATAAGCGAAGCGTTGACCTCCAATGTCACGTTATTTTAAGAATGATAATATATTATAATCGGTAATATTAACTTTGTTTATACTAACTTCTACTTTATTGTTATTTAGGAATTTCGGCACACTCTTTGAAGTAGGTTCCTAAACTATGCATCTCAAACTATGTAGGTATGCATCAAACCGCCAGAACAATACAGATTTAATTTAAATTTTTTTAAGTTACAAAATAAATAACCCTGATGTTTCAAAAATTATAGGTATAATAAAAAAATATGAAGATCTGCGTTTGAAATAATTATTATTTTTTATTTTTTCCACTGCCACAATGACCTTTTATATTAAAAAAATGTAGAATCTTTGTGGCAGTGGAAAAAATATTTTTAGCTACTCATTTTGGACTTAAAATTTGTGTTTTAGTATAACTCAACTTTTTTGACCACAGGCTTTGTTATTGTCCAGAAAAAATTTTGTCAGCCCACCCTATTACACGTCGCATACTCCCACCTAATTCTGTGAGGATCCTTACTAGTACTACAAAAAGCACATCGTCCAAATGTCCTGTGTTGTGGCATCTGTTTTGTCAATGTATCCCATATGCTGGTTATATTTTTTGACCATCGTTGGACAGGTCACGACAGCCGTGAATTTCCGTCTTTTTGCTTGCGGGTAATAGTTGCTTCTTCTAAAGAGTTTTGAGGATTTCCCAAAAAAAGCACTACTTTCCGGTCTTTCCAGTTTAAAAACACCAGTCCATCTTTGCTGACACTCCAGTCTGATTGTCCTCGGATGTGTAACACTTTGTTATATTCTAGGTCTTTTAGGATATCATTTCGGTTAGTCCTGACAGTGCCGCTCGCATAAATATATTCTGATTGAAGTTTTTTTGTAAGGACACAGAGTTGAAAAAGTTATCAAGGTTCTTTTGTCACCAAATTTAAGATAACTCTTTGGCCCAGATATTTTTCTGGTTAATCGTTAATTTTTCCAACATATATTTGAAATTGTCAACATATCAATTCACGTCAGATCGAACCCAAACTTTAGATATCCCCTCTTGATGGGTTTTAGAGACATAAATTGCTTTAGACAATTACGACCCCTGAAATTAATTATGATTCGTCTATGGATTGATGTTTTGAAGGGCCATATAAAGAACAAAACGTTTCTGATAAAGTGTCCAATAAAGAGCTAACTTTGTACAACTTGTCATAATTTAGAGAGTCGCGACAAGGCATCATCGAATTATCTGCTAAATTCACCTCTTCCAGATGCCAAGCAAACCGATCTCTAGACATGGCTGAACTTATGAAGTGATCTCGTAGTTCCGAGCATAATCTACATAATTGGGCAACCTTTTGATTTCCATATATTAATTGCAATGAAAATTTGAATTTCTTTAGCAGAAGTTGGTGTAAATGAAGAGTTCTCCACCACGTTTGTGAAGAGCGTAGAGGTTTGTTTCGAATACAATTTTATCGATTAGAGATTCGGAAAATAAGTTTAGAAAATCTACTGGCTTCTTCATATTATCTGTAAATTTAAAACCAATGTTTTAAGTGAACTGCTTAATGTTAGTAACGCAAGATGCCGCTGAGTTAGTCCAGGTTGTTCTTTCAGCTAATTTTATATTCCTTAAAATAGAAGGGAAAATATTGTCCTCATCGTCCGAGAAGGCTTTATCAGCAGAAATATTCTCTCAGTTCGACAAGAAAACTAAGTTTCTGTAGCTGGCTGTATACCATGTATCACAAAAAGTTTATTTAAAAATCCGTTTATAAAAGGTAAATAATTAAAGCTCCCAATCGGAACACACCACAAAACGTTTTCAGAATCCATATTCCATTATCATTGTGTCCATATAAAAGTATATGACCACTTTTAAAATTTTGACCAAGGTTAATACAAAATGTGGTTAATACTTACTACCATGGATAACATGGCAAGTAAGACTCTACAGAAGGTTGCTGGTTCTGACACAAAGTGTCTACGAGGACTTGTTGAGAGCAACTGATTGAAATGACAATATTGACATGTTAGGCTGACCTTACCACTAAACCGAATTACGTTTCACTTCCATACCATCACTAGAGTCTTTATGGAGATATTTAAAATCTCATTAAACGTTCGGTTTCTTTTCGTTTCTTTTAAAGTACCCAAAAATTTGGGTCAGTGTATATCTAATTTCACAAACACACATTAACACAAAATAGGAGTCTCGGAGTTTATATATCTTGGAACACAACTAAATAACAGCAACCTAGTAAGCGTAGAAATTAAGAGAAGAATATACCTGGCGAACAGAGCTTACTTTGAACTAAAGCAGCTCTTAACATTACACATAATTAGCAGAACAACCAAGATACTAATATATGCAACTCTTATTAAACCTGTCCCGACATACGCATCAGAGACATGGACTATGGTAAAAAGCGACGAAGAACTGTTAGGCCGCTTTAAAAGACGAATACTTAGACACATATATGGAGGAGTACAAGAAAGCGGGATATGGCGCAGTCGGTACAATTTTGAGTTGTATCATTGCTATAAAAAGTGCAACATCGTTCGGTATATTAAAATTAATAGACTAAGGTGGCTAGGACACCTTGAAAGAATGGACACTGGGGACCCCCAAAGACAGATATTCTATCAAGAGCCAGTAGGAAGCAGGAAGAGAGGCAGGCCAACATCTAGATTTAAAACTCAAGTCGAAGATGGTTTGAGAAATCTAGGGGTCAGAAATTGGAGAGCCAGGGCAAAAATAGGGGGGAATGGAGACTAATTCTTGAACAGGCCAAGACCCACCCAGGATTGTAGAGCCAAAGATGATGATGTATATCTAATTCCAAAGACCCCAGCAATTATATGAACCGTAGTGGTGTTTATAGACTAAAATGTTCAGATTGTGATGCCACCTACATAGGAAGAACATGTAGATCATTGTCTTCACACTCTCTAGAGCCCACAAAAAGAGAACACACTTCTACTTTCTTTCAATATCTAAAAAACATAACCACACCCTCAATATCTTAGAAGGCGTATCACTTATTCATAATATCCCCAAATAAAACTTTCTCAAACTAGACTTATATGAAGATCTTGAAATTATTAAAGAAAAACAGAAAAGTCCAAATTGTGTTAATAGCTAAAGAAATAATAAATAAGACTTACTCACAATCAATTTAATTTAACTATTAGACGACCGGTTTCGCTTTCTACAAGATGCAAAGCATCTTCAGGTCTCGATACAAAGTTAAATAAATGCTGAAATGATATAAACCCATATTAGGGTGTTGTATAATAAAGATAAACAAAGTAGATGTTGCAAATTACAATAATTATGCCAATATTACATGTCTGTGGTTTTATTTCAAAAAGAGTAAGTTGAATAAAATGGTATAAAAGTTTTAAAAGTTTTAAAAGTTTAAACAGACAAGGTAAGGCCCACAAATTGTTATCACAAATTTTTATAACAATTTGTGGCCCTTACCTTGTCTGTTTAAACTTTTTAAACTTTTAAAATTTTTATACCTTTTTATTCAACTTACTCTTTTTGAAATAAAACCACAGACATGTAATATTCCCATAATTATTGTAATTTCCAACATCTACTTTGTTTATCTTTATTAGACAACACCCTAATATGGGTTTTTATAATTTCAGCATTTATTTAACTTTGTATCGAGACCTGAAAATGCTTTACATATTGTAGAAAGCGAAACCGGTCATCTGATAGTTAAATTAAATTGATTGTGAGTAAGTTTTTTTACCTATTTGAAATGGACTCACACAAGCAACACATTCATGATGTGTTAATAGCCTTGTCTCAGTCAATAGAGACCTGCATCTGTAAATATGATATGATAATTTTTAAAATCATTTTTAATGTCTAAATTAAACATCACATTTCTCAACGACTTCGGGTAATTAGAATAATCTCTTAGAAAGCGTATATCTATCTCAGGCACATCAGTTAAGTTTGTTTGGTATATCGGTAACAGTTCGTTTTTATACATACTGCCTTTATACTTATTAATTAAATCCATTATAAATATACTTACTAATGTACTTATTAATTAAATCCATTATAAATAAGTTGTGAACTTTACTAACTAGACTACTATTTCTAGATTAAATTTTGCACAAAAGTTCATTACAGAGATATTTTCTTCTTAGCTCTAAAGGCATTTAGCAACATTCTACATGAAGATTTGAAATGCTTTTACTGTACTTTTAAAGGCTCCAAGGGACAATCTTAGACATTTATTCTTCACCAAAGTGTACCGAACTTTTTTTGATTACTGGAGGCTGCTTGAGGGTATAGAAAGCATCCGTAATCCAGAATTGATCTAATAAATGAACTGTATAATAACAGGGACATTTCTAAATCGGCTTTCCAGCTATAAGAGCTTACAGGTCTTAATATATTAAATCCTTTTTCGGCTTTTTTAAATATGATTAGATTATAATTATCGCTGTAAATGCATATATCGTCAGCTTAGTCTAGTATCTTGATGGCCCTGAATTCGTCTGTTATCTTTTATAGGTCAAAGGTATAGATTGTATACAATATATTACTTTAAATGGTACCCTGAGGTAAACCCAGACTTATTATTCTTGTATCTATAATTACTTATTTATTTTAAGGGTAATTTATGCAATTACGATATAATTCTAATATTTTTCTAGAAAATTTACACCTAAATCCAATTTGCACCGTTTGTTGATATATAATTCCTAGATTTACTTTATCGTAGGCTCCCTCAATATCCATAAACACCGTAATGGTCAAATGATTTAATGATAATGAAATATTAATATCAGTGACTAGATGAGCAATATTTTTTATTGTGAAATGCGTTTTTCTAAACCCAAACTGATATTCTGGTAGTTTGAGATTGGATTCTAGCCAATATTCCATTCTTGTTTTGAGCATTCGCTCGAATGTTTTAAGTACACAGGATGCCAGTGTACCTCTGTAGGATTCTGCTAGAATTGCTTCCAATCTACTTGATACTGCGTGATTTCTCATATGTTATTTATTATTTCTAACAAAGTAATTTTGCAGGATAATGGAAGGTTGTATAACATTATATAATGAATTTTATCGATACCAGGAGCCGTATTTTTGTGCTTTTTACTACTGTACTGGTATTCTTTAAGACCAAATTTTTTCAACAGTCTCTCCATTGCAATTAAATTTATTTTTTTACTTAAAGAGGATAAGCTGATTCTTCTTCTTCTTCAGTCCATGGTAGCGTGACTTGGTTTATAAAGGTTGTTGTTCACTCCCCTGCTACTACCTTACTGACTGGTTCTTTACAATTATTTTTTAATTTTCTAACTTCTGTCCATATTTGTGTAATTGATGTATTTTTATTCGTTGAAGTAGAAAAATTCCTCCGATTCTTTTCTGCGCTTTTTATCCGAGGAAATTGTCTAGAATTTATTAAAAACTTTTTACTATGTAGAGCAAGATTCTATAATTAGTCCGACGTTTTTATTAATAGCTAAAAATAAGATTATTAATAATTGACAAAAACTTTTAAAAGTTCGTGATTGCGCAGACGATTGAGTAATTTTTATTAATGGCACAGACCCCTCTCAAATATCAAAATTATTACAGAATTTTACAGAGATAATTCAGAGCTAATGTTTAAAATACACGGAAAAATAATGTACATAGCGTAAATACACTGTATTCCCGCAAATCACCTTATGGTGAATGCGATATATTTTTCAATATTAAATAAGGGATTTTAATTTATCATATTTTGTTTGTACATATTCAATAACAAATTCAATTGATTCGAAGAAGTTTCATACATCGTTTTAAAGGAAACCACCCGTACATATTTTCTTTGAGACGTATTTTCCCACATTTATGCCAGCCTGTTATGCATTTCGACATACAGATTTTTCCTATCTCGAGGAGTGTTTTATTTTCATTTTTTTGGTTTTTCGTCGTGTAAGCGAAGCGATGCGTGTAGTGATATCTGATTGGTTGCTCTTTAGATAACATTTGCCCAAAGGGTCATTTTATCATCTCGAGTTGCTGAATGTTCATAGCGAAGGACGAACAGCGATTGGGAAATTTTATTATTTTTCGTCTGAGAGATAGGGAAATGCCGGAAAAGCGGTTTTTGAGGTTTTCATCAGATTTGTATGTTTTTCGTAGTTGTTAGTTAAATAGACGATAATAAGTTTGCTAAATCTGAATTAAAAGGAGGATATTTGGAGATTTTTTTAGTTCTGAATGTCTAGCTACCACATTTTTGTGCATATAAATGAAAATAATTTTCTAATAATTAGGAGATAGACTAAGAAATAATAAAACATTAGAAGGAGGTTTTAGTTTATATTTAATTTAATCCAAACTGGATATAAAGCGAACTCATTTACTAAAATTTGGAAATAGAAATAATACTGAAAATACGAGGCTTGTTCAGTTGAAACCCATCTTATGCTAGGCGCATAAACATCGAATTTGGACGGTCGATAAAACTTCGACCGAACTTTTGTCGATGATGTCTTGTGCGCACACTACACGATATTTATTCAATGACGGTTTTTAATCCACAAAGGTTTGTTAGGTGGAGTACACAAAATCACAATGAGAAACACAGAACCACGTTGCAACACGGAGCGACGTACCTTGAGCAGTGTCAAAAAACGCAACTGGGCCAAAAGGAATTTGTTCGATCGAACTTTTATCGACCGACCAAATTCGATGTGTGTGCGCCTAGCCTTACAGTAACACAAAAAAAGATCATATTGGCAAAAATAACTTTGTTTACGGCTGCTCTAAATAAATTAACGGTGATCTCTTGATACCATTCTCGGAGATTTCGGAGCCAGGATGTTCTTTTTTTGCCTAGGCCTCTCCTTCTGACAATCTTACCTTGTAATATGAGGTGTAGAAGGTTATACCTCTCTGAATGTCTCATTACATGACCAAAATATTGTAACTTTGACCAAACTGTTGTAATTTTTATCGTTTTTGTTATTTCCGTGCTTTATCTTAGTTATCGTTAACGTTTTCGCCCAAATAGTTAATATTGTGGACTCTTTCTAATTCTTTGATGTTCGTTCGTTGTAACTTCGTTTTGTTGTCAACCATAAGTTTTCTCTTAGGTGTATTAAGTTTTAGCCGATATTCATCACATACTTTAATTACCCTGTTTATAAGGCGTTGCAGGTCTTCTTCATTGGAGGCAATAAGTACCGTGTCGTCTGTATATCTGAGATTGTTGACATTAATTCCGTTGATTTTAATGCCTGTCTCTTCAACTAAGGCTTCGTTGAAAATAAATTCGGAGTAGATATTAAAAATTAGAGGCAATAGGCTATATCCTCGCCTCACACTACGTCGTATTTCCACTGCTTCCGTCTTGATGTGTCCAATTTGTATGTTTTCACATTGATGACAACACAAATTTTTTATACTACGGAGATATTGGTCATCATTTCCCATCTGTTGCAAGACACCTATAAGTTTGTCATGGTTAACTCGGTCCAAGGCCCTTTTGAAGTCGATAAAACACATATATACCGATTGTTCGATATCTCTACATCTGTGAACCTTGACGTGCAAACTGAAGAGTGCTTTTCCGGTTCCAAGGTTGTTTCTGAAACCAAATTGTATTTCACTTAGTTGTACTTCTATTTTGTTTTTGAGTGCAGTATTCTTAGGAAAATTTTTAGTACATGACTCATCAGATTGATAGTGCGATGATCGCTACACTGTTTGGTATTTATTTTTTTCGGTATCATTACAAATGTTGACAGTAGTCAATCTGTTGGTAAATGTCCTGTTTCGTATATTTTATTGAAGAGGCTTAGAAGAGAATGTTTACCCTTATCGTCTAGTAGCCTGATTATTTCGCTTGAAATTTCATCTAGACTGGTTGCTTTTCTATTCTTTGATAGCTTTATAGCTCTTTCCATTTCATCAAGGGTTATGTTTGGACCAGTCAATATATTTTTGATTAGAATTTCTGTTCTATCGTCATCAAACAGCTCCTCGATATATTCTTTCCACCTCTCTAATCTGTCTTGTTCATTGAATATACTATTTTCTTGTTTATCAAGTAAACTACGAGCAGTTGATCTATATGTTTCAGTTATTTCTTTCACCTTTTTGTACATATTAAATCTAATATTTTTCTATGCAATCCTCCTATGTTAAAACGTTTGTTGCTGTACCATTTTTTTTGCATCCCGGATTTGCCTCCTGATTTCTTAATGGAATTGATTGTAGGTATAGAAATAATAAATAAGACTTACTCACAATCAATTTAATTTAACTATCAGACGACCGGTTTCGCCTATTTCAATATGTAAAGCATCTTCAGGTCTCGATACAAAGTTAAATAAATGCTGAAATGATAAAAACCCATATTAGGGCGTTGTTTAATAAAGATAAACAAAGTAGATGTTGTAAATTACAATAATTATGCCATAAATGACTGTGGTTTTATTTCAAAATAAGTAAGTTGAATAAAAAGGTATAAAAAGTTTTAAAAAGTTTAAACAGACAAGGTAAGGCCCCTAAATTGTTATAAAATAGTCTATTAGATTGTAATAAATTAATAAATGAGCAAATAAATAAACATTACTTACATGCCGGTACTCTATTAATTGATGGATGGTAGAACATGGTTAAAACTACTATGTATTGTTGAATGAAGAACTCAATTCTGCTATTGTAGTTGTTTGACAGTATACGGGAAGTTCTTGACGAGATATATTTGATCCAATGAAGCAGAGATATGTGTGTGATTGTTTGTTAAATGAAAGTGATGTAATATACCATTGTATTATTAAAAGTTATTTATACTCGGTCAGATAGCTCAGCGGGCTGTGCGGCTGCCTCTCATTCACTTCACTGTCGAATGGTTTAGTGGATGTGGGATCGAGCCCAAGCTCGGTGTACAGAAAACAAAAAGTCTAACGCAGCAGTTTAAAATTCTAGATGAATCTGCGGCTTAGACTAGGATATGCTGGGATCTGATCGGCCTATGGTGAAGCAGTACGGCAAGAGATAAAGGCTTGCGGCTTGGTGATACTCCTCCATAGATCCCTACCGGACAGGCGTAACGCCTAAAAAACCGGATATATATATATATATAATATATATATATATATATATATATATATATATATATATATATATATATATATATACTTATTCGAGAGATATATTTATGAAATGTGTGTTATTTATTGATTAATTGTTTTATGAAGGTGACAGTTTTATGACAATGAATAAGTTTAGATGTACAAATTGTGTGAGTGTGCAATTATTTTTCAACTTGTAGTTATCAAATTTTTTTGATAAAGTTCTATTGGCAAAACAGAAGATTATTGCAAAGTCAAGTAAATAAAATATTAGAATTAAAACAATTAAGGACAATTTAAAACACACTAAAACAAAAAACACTTAGAAGGGACGAAACAAACATTAAATTTAAAAGGGGAAAGGACTTTTATGCACTACATCTCAGTCTTGGGCACAATGAGTTTTTTATGTGTTATCTATTAGATATTAGTGGTAAATTTGACAGATTTAGGTTATCATGTGACAGTTCGTCTTCTGTTTCTCAATAATGCAAGTTAAGTTATCTAGTTTTATGAAATATGCTGATATTAATGAATGTCTATAAATTGTTTCAATTAAGATATCAAAAGTAAATTGATGTGTTTAATATTGGCATATTTTAACAATCTTTTTTTAAATAAATTTAAACGATAACTTGCAGTATTAAGAAACAGAAGAAGAACTGTCACATGCTAACCTACATATGTCAAATTTACCACTAAAATCTAATAGATAACACATAAAAAACTCATTGTGCCCAAGACTGAGATGTAGTGCATAAAAGTCCTTCCCCCTTTTAAATTTGATGTTTGTTTCGTCCCTTCTAAGTGTTTTCTGTTTTAGTGTGTTTTAAATTGTCCTTAATTGTTTTAGTTCTAATATTTTATTTACTTTGACTTTGCAATAATCTACTATTTTGCCAGTAGAACTTTATCAAAGAAATTTGTTAACTACAAGTTGAAAAATAATTGCACGCCCACACAATTTGTACATCTAAACTTATTCATTGTCATAAAACTGTCACCTTCATAAAATAATTACTCAATAAATAACACACATTTCATAAATATATCTCTCGAATAAGTATAAATAACTTTTAATAATACAATGTTATATTACATCACTTTCATTTAACAAACAATCACACACATATCTCTGCTTCATTGGATCAAATCTATCTCCTCAAGAACTTCCTGTTTACTGTCAAACAACTACAATAGCAGAATTGAGTTCTCCATTCAACAATACATAGTAGTTTCAACCATGTTCTACCATCCATCAATTAATAGAGTACCGGCATGTAAGTAATGTTTATTTATTTGCTCATTTATTAATTTATTACAATCTAATAGACTATTTTATAACAATTTGTGGGCCTTACCTTGTCTGTTTAAACTTTTTAAAACTTTTTATACCTTTTTATTCAACTTACTCATTTTGAAATAAAACTACAGACATGTAATATTGGCAAAATTTTATGTAATTTACAACATCTACTTTGTTTTTCTTTATTAGACAACACCCTAATATGGGTGTTTATCATTTCAGCATTTATTTAACTTTGTATCGAGACCTGAAGATGCTTTGCATATTGTAGAAAGCGAAACCGGTCGTCTGATAGTTAAATTAAATTGATTGTGAGTAAGTCTTATTTATTATTTCTTTACTTATTTGAAATGGACTCACACAAGCAACACATTCATGATTGGAATTGATTGTATTCTTCAGTGTTTTTATTCTTCTGTTTTTATCTGATTTCCATTAGTCCCAATATTTTATCAGTCATCCATTGTTCATCATTATTGTTCATGTCATCCAAGACACATTACCTTAAATCGCAGTAAAATACAACTGATAGGAATTGATTGATGTAACTTTCAGAAACATATTGCAAAACGTCAGTTAGGTGATTACAATTGTTTCCAATGCTAACTTGCCCAAAGATAGGTTTCGATTGAACAAGTATGTAATAATGGATATATTGTTTTACGAGGAGGATTTTACGAGGGCTCTGGAAGAAATACTTTGATAGTTTATTAAAAAAATAGAAAATAGAAAGTAAAAAAGACCAAAATAACAACAAAGAAGTCTGTATGTGCCTCTTTTATAGAAGATTGGGTATAAAGGCTGTTCAAATTTTGTTTAGATCTGTCCTCAATAGTCTTTTTGTGGCGCAACCAAACCACTTTTTAATCCAGGGCGTTATTCTGGGGAGCAGCTTCCTTAGTCCTTTAATTTTTTCGTCAGGTATGTATATTTTTGTTAACTATTCTTAATATTTCTTGCTAACTTCACATCTTGAAACTATTGAATATTATTTTTGAAATTGATCCGTTTCAGATTCCATGCTTCTCTGCCCTACAAGTAGGTACTAAACACATATAATCTAAACATTTTTATTTGTAGAAGTAGACTGATACCATAGTTGATAAAAAGTTGCTTAATTTTTATAAAAATGGACCCAGCAACGTCAAAACATCTTTTGAATTTTGTCAATTGTTTTGATGTGAATGTTTTGATGAATTAATTTTATACTAAAGACCATATATTTAGTTTCCATGGTATTAATTTGTCATTATTTATTTTCATCGTGATCATTTCTTGAAACGCTTTCCTATCTTTTGCAACCTGCAATATCTATTAACCATTTAGTTTAGTCCAATATCTGATATTCTTCAGCCATAATTTCTCTTTCCTTGCCAAATCCTAAGTTTTTTCTTCCGCTTACTCTTTCTTTTACGATAACTTGTAGCAGAGAGTATTTATCGTTTGAAATTATTTGATCCAGATGTGATGTTGTTTTTGTCTTAATTTTATCTTAATTGTGTTCATGTGTTTTAGGATCTGTACTGGATCTTAGATAAAAAAAAACTGTTTTACAATCTGTGAAACTAACACGATTTTTAAACTGTTGGACAACATCATGAAGACAATAATTTCTTATCGAGTTTTTGACCCAACAAAGATATATATTATGATAATATAGCTTTAAAATACTACTACTACGCTTCATTTTAAATTGCATACTTGGATGAAACTTGTCCTGGAATTTTAAAATTTTGATTTAAATATTGGAGGTGCGCGTACGCGTACTACATAGCTTTTCGTAACTGTGAGGTGGTTTATATATTATATAAATAAAAATTAAAAATATTTGTTTGTTGCACATAAGAGAATATTAAAAGTGATCTAGCCTAAAGTTCGGTTTCTTTTTATCACAGTCAATATGAGCTAACCAAATACTTCTGGAATGTCGTTGAATGTCGTGAAAAAATATTCACAGCAGAAGCAGTATTACTTATGAAATTGGAACGTTGTGCTGAAATAGTAAGCACAGAAGTGGCTGCTCACTCAAATTGTGAACGTCCCTCCAAAGATAATTTGCGATGGCGATGTAAGATTTGACAATATTGGTCACTTGATTAGAAGACACAATATAATTGCACGAAAGAAATGTAGGTTATGCAAAAGTCGTACTATATATTTATGCAAAAAAATATAAAATTCATCTTTATCCCGAATGTTTCGGGAATGTAATATTTAGTTTTCATGTTATTAATTTGTCATTATTTATTTTCATCGTGATCATTTCTTGTAACGCTTCCCTATCTTTTGCAACCTGTAATATATATTTAACACTTAGTTTAGTCCAATATCTGATATTCTTCTGCCATAATTTCTCTTTTCTTACCAAATCCTAAATTTTTTCTTCCGTTTACTCTTTCTTTTACGATGACGTGTAGCAGAGAGTATTTATTGTTTGAAATTATTTGATCCAGATGTGATGTTTTTTTTTGTCTTAATTTTATCTTAATTGTGTTCATGTGTTTTATTTTCGTTGTCTTCAAAAGCTTTCTGCCATGTCCATTTCGTCTTAACACTTCTTCGCTTGAGACTTTTGCAGTCCAAGTAATTTTAACCCATTAACAGCCAGAGGTGCGTCTAGGCACCCATTTAATTTTTTTTTTTTTTTAAATGAAATATTTAGTACTCTGACAAGTATTTACAAATATTCTAGCATATTTGTTTTATCTTTATAACCATCTGTACTTGATCTTAGATAAAAAAACTGTTTTACAATCTGTGAAACTAACACGATTTTTAAACTGTTGGACAATATCATGAAGACAATAATTTCTTATCGAGTTTTTGACCCAACAAAGATATATATTATGATAATATAGCTTTAAAATACTACTACGCTTCATTTTAAATTGCATACTTGGATGAAACTTGTCCTGGAATTTTCCAATTTTAATTTAAATATTGGGGGTGCGCGTACGCGTACTACATAGCTTTTCAAAACTGTGAGATGGTTTATATTATATAAATAAAATCTAAAAATATTTGATGGATTCGACCGTTACTTGATGGAAATTCATTTAATGTAACAATCAAACATTGAAAACTTTGTTTTCAAACTTCCACAAAATTTATTTTAAAACTTATCACTACAGCTGTTTCGGCTGATTGCCTTTCTTTAGTGATCTATTTTTGGCTTGGGTTTACAAATGTATAGTCTCTAATGAAATAGGTTGAGGAGGGGAGAACTGTTTGTCTCAAGTTGGTCATTCAGAATTATATCTGTGTTTTTTAATTTGTTGATTTACATAGATTCTAACAAAGATAGCTTATGGCCTTTATTTTGAATGTGAAGAATTTTAAATTTGTCATTAGAAGAATGATTATGATCTAGAAGGTGAAGTGCGTATGTCGAATCTGTTTTTCTATTCTTGAAAGCCCTTTTATGTTCTGTTATTCGTTTATCAAAGTTTCTATCAGTTTGACCGATGTAAGTTTTTGGGCAGTCGCCACATTGAAGTTTGTACACACCACTATTTAAGTGTTTTTTATTTTGGCTCTTTATATTTTTAATATATTTGCCTAGGTTGTTATTTGTTCGGAAAGCTGGTGTTATTCCTTTCTTTTTTATGTGTTTGGCAATTTTTGTTGTTATTTTGCCTGTATATGTAACCGAGCAGAAGGTACTGGGTTTTTTCTCTGATGGTGGAAATAATAAATTAGCAGACTTCAAAACAAACATGACTTCTCCATATTTCATAAACCTACCCATACTGACACGACTATACACAATTCATCATCCCATGCAACACAACATAAACTGGCAGCTTATCATAGTATGTTATATAGATTAACAGAAATTCCGATCTCAAAATACAGCTTTGAGACAGAATTAAATATAATTAAGCAAATGGCAGTAAACAACGGATACAATGAACAAACAATTAATAAAATGTTATATCAAAAACTTCACAAGAAAGCCCTGAAATTAGTATTTCCACCACTAGAGAAAAAACCCAGTACCATCTGCTCGATTACATATACAGGCAAAATAACAACAAAAATTGCCAAACACATAAAAAAGAAAGGAATAACACCAGCTTTCCAAACAAATAACAACCTAGGCAAATATATTAAAAATAACAAGAGCCAAAATAAAAAACACTTAAATAGTGGTGTGTACAAACTTCAATGTGGCGACTGCCCAAAAACTTACATCGGTCAAACTGGTAGAAACTTTGATAAAAGAATAATAAAAGGGCTTTCAAGAATAGAAAAACAGATTCGACATACGCACTTCACCTTCTAGATCATAATCATTCTTTTAATGACAAATTTAAAATTCTTCACATTCAAAATAAAGGCCTTAAGCTATCTTTGTTAGAATCTATGGAAATCAACAAATTAAAAAACACAGATATAATTCTGAATGACCAACTTGAGACAAACAGTTCTCCCCTCCTCAACCTATTTCATTACAGACTATAAATTTGTAAACCCAAGCCAAAAATAGATCACTTGAGAAAGGCAATCAGCCGAAACAGCTGTAGTGATAAGTTTTAAAATAAACGTAACAATAAAACACTGAAAACTTTGTTTTCAAACTTCCACAGAATTTATTTTAAATATTTATTTTAAATCATTCTTTTAATTTCAAAATAAAGGCCTTAAACTATCTTTGTTAGAATCTATGGAAATCAACAAATTAAAAAACACAGATATAATTCTGAATGACCAACTGGAGACAAACAGTTCTCCCCTCCTCAACCTATTTCATTGGAGACCATAAATTTGTAAACCCAAGCCAAAATAGATCACTTGAGAAAGGCAATCAGCCGAAACAGCTGTAGTGATAATATTTAAAATAAATTCTGTGGAAGTTTGACAACAAAGTTTTCAGTGTTTTATTGTTACATAAAATGAATTTCCATCAAGTAACGGTCGAATCCATCAATTATTTAAAATAAATTTTGTGGAAGTTTGAAAACAAAGTTTTCAGTGTTTTATTGATACTAAAAATATTTGTTTGTTGCACATAAGAGAATATTAAAAGTGATCTAAAGGTGAGTTGTCAATTTTTTTTTTAATTGTCGGTCTAGCCTGAAGTTCGGTTTTTTTTTATCAAAGTTAATATGAGCTACAGTCTGTCCCAAACCCTTTTTTCAGTGCGTCACTAATTTTGACGTCATATAGGATTTTAAGAATGTCGAGAATTATTGCATGACATTTTAGTTAAATCTGACAGTTGCAGGATCGTAATCGGCTAAACATGAAAAGGTTTTTTTATAATGCATAGCAGTTTGTCCTAATTCTATTCTATTCTATTCTATTTTATACATTCCATGGAAAGTGCTTAATTAGCTAAGATTTGTTTATGCATTTATTATTATTTATTACAAACACTAGGGAATTGGAAGGTTTGTTTATTTAAAATAACGCTTCCTCCTAGAATCTTTTAAGAGTTGACTGCAAGCTAAAAAAATTTACTGACAATTGCAATTGCAAGGCATCAAAGTAAGCAAGTCATATTTGGATAAGTAATTTTCTGATAAGTTTGTGTGGCAGCCAATAGTTTAATTTTGCGAAGAGTTGTCATTAAATAGAGGAAATAGTTTAAATAGTGAAGCAGTTGATTCTTGAGTTATTCTACCAGATTTGGTGGGCAAATGAAAGAAGGTTATAAAGTTTAGTTAAAAAAAAAACAATATAAATAGTTTAAATAGTGAAGTAGTTGATTTTTGAGTTAATCTACCAATTCCGGTATCCAGATGAAATCGTGTTAATGGAGTTTAGTTAAAAAACAAGATAGAGAATGTAAGTTTACCTTCTTTTTTATGAATAACAAAAATGAATATTATATTTCAAACAATCTATAATCCCATTCAGAATCTGATTCTTTAAAATCAATGATTACACTAGATATGTGGCTGGTATCAATTATATCTTAAATTTCAAGAAAATGTGGTTCTAAAAAGAACCGTTTTAATACACATAAATATCCATAACGGTATTAGTTTAAGATATTTCCTCAATATCATTCCGGAATTCACAATCTGATTCGCGAACGTCAGAAACTGATAATAAAGATATCTCAGCATCTTTTTCTAATTGAAACTAATTTAATAATTTTAATATTAGTCTTTGTTTCGTTCTAGTTATATCTCGAAATATTCAAAATATTTTTATGACAATAAATACAAAATTTAATTTTTACTGTAGGTAAAATGTCTGAAAATACTAACCTGGAATGGCAATTATCATTTTATCAGTTGACATTGTGAAAGTACTGTCACTGTCATTATCAGGATCATCTGTGTCAAATTATATTTATATGCATAATTGATTGGATATCTATTTAGCGTATTCTAAACTCCAACCAATTATACGTTCGTAAGTTGAATTCGCTTTAATATGCGAATACCCGTGAACGATACCTAATTTTCTAAGTTCTATGTATAATAATCAGAGACTCACGTTTTTTTCTGTCACTTCTAGGTTAATGCATTAGAGAGAATTCGAACAACTATGATGCACTGAAAGAAGGGTTTGGGTCGGACTATAACTAAATACTTCTGGAATGTCGTTGAATGTCGTGAAAAAAGATTCACAGTAGAAGCAGTATTACTTATGAAATTGGAACATTGTGCTGAAATAGTAAGCACAGAAGTGGCTGCTCGCTCAAATTGTGAACGTCCCTCCAAAGCTATTTTGCCTGGCGATGTAAGATTTGACAATATTGGTCACTTGATTAGAAGACAAAATATAATTGCACGAAACAAATGTAGGTTATGCAAAAGTCATACTATATATTTATGCAAAAAAACTATAAAATTCATCTTCATCCCGAATGTTTCGAGTCATTTCATACAAAATAATATTTATGTTATATGTATAACCATGGACGTATAAACACAGATGGACTCAGTTAGTTACATAAAATTGTGTAGTCAAAATTATTTGAATAGGTCACATTCTCAGCACCTTCAACTGTTGTCACGTGTTGTTTTAAAATTTCTTATTCGCGAGTCGCTGAAAATATTACTCCGTATTTTATACTCTACAGGTGCTATCAAACCAAAATAATAATTTATTGGTTAGATTAATATATTTAATTGTAATCAAAATATCAAGTGTGCATTATCATTTAATAATAGCGTATAATAGATATCAATCAATTATTTTATATGTAGAAGCACTGAAAACTTTTTATAAATGGCAACGGTTGTTTACATTTCTCTGTCTTATGGATCTACGTCAAACTTCAAATGCTGTTCCATGTTTGTTTACTTTTTACAGTACATGAGGAAAAGTTGTTTTCGATATTTTGGCTGTATTTTAAGTGATATTTGTGAAAAGTGAAATAAAATAAACGAAATATTTTCATCCCGATCTCTCATTTCATTTGTATGTACATACAATTTACATTATTTAAGATGAGGAAATGAGGAAGCGTGTTTGTTTACATTTTAATGGGCGTACCATTGGGTTTATTCATGTTCATTAATGTATTGAATAAGATATGAGTTCATGAAATTAGTAGACATTTTTAAATTGTAAGTAGATATCATCTGATTAAAAAAGATCTGTTTAGTACCTTTTTAATTTAATATTTCTCATGGATACAAATAAATTAGTAAATAAAAATACAACTCATTCATTTTTCTATATAGGTTTCCAAATAATATTGATGACCGAACTATTTGGGTAGCAAATTTAGGAGAAAACATAAAGATATTTTATTGTAGCATTATTTTGATACCTACTAAAAAATTAACTTCAACTATATTTAATTGTATTAATTTTAAAGCAAATAAAATTGTATTTTAATGTTCCTATAAAGACGTGATTTGTTAATAGTTAAACTCTCGTTTTTTTTTTAATTCTTTGAACGTGTTTTTATACATTATTACTACTTTCAATTTTTAAAATCTGAATAATTACCCGCGAGTAAAATTCAAGCACGCTTATGCTCATTGCGGAAGCATCACATTCTATCAAAGCTTCAAAACATTGTGTGTTAAAGGTATCTTATTGCTGTGTCCATCTATGTTTATACGTCCATGTGTATAACAGTATTGGCCAAGGGTGCGCTCCTTCCCTCCAATGTTTTAGATATTATTGTTAATTTTTTTGTTAAAATGATATACATATCTTAGTTGAGGTATTTTTTACTAAATTCACTAAAACAATTCGGGAAGATTATTGTTTTTCAATGCTTGGTCGTTAATGGGTTAAAAATACGCATATTTAGACACATTTTGAATGCCTTTTTTTCAATACGAATTGGGCTTGCTAAGTCCAAGTTTCTACAACATAAAGCAGTTGCGACCATACATAACATTCGACGAACCTTAATCTAATAGCCACACTCAATTTCTTATTTTTGTATACATTGACTAGCATTTTATTAATTCTTTTCGAGCTATTTCAATTCTGACCTTAATCTCCACATCCTAATTTAACCGTGAGTTTATTATTGCTCCGAGCTATTATGTCAGATGTATGTTGTCAACAGTGGTTTTTAAGATCACCATGTGTTTGAATTTATCTATATTTATCGTTATCATTATTATTGTTATATGAATCCCTACATGAAGCCGTCCATATGGCACAGAATCGCAGCTAATGGAGGCAGCAAGCCAATAATATTTAGAGTGTCACCACATCCTGATAAGTGCTTAAGGAATAAGAAGGATATTCATCGTTAGTCCCACCTTCTTGCTTTCTCTATTAATGATTTTTACAAGAATTTGTAAATTGTATTTTCTGCCTTGATTGCGGCATTGTCTGACAATCTTGTGTTACTAATAATGCTCCCTCCAATCCATACATCTTCAGTTGTATTTGTTTCCCACAGAACCTCCTAAAATATTAGTTGGCAGTACGTATCAAATCATTGTGGCAACAGCACATATCCTTGTCTGACTCCTCTTAAAAATTTAACTTAGTTTGTCTTACTATCTTATGCCCGTACGATCGCTGTTTGATTGAAGTATAGATCTTTAATTAAATTAATGTGTTTAGGATCTGGGTGTATGTGTTTTAGTGTATGTTCGGGTTTAGCATGCTAAAACGTTTTTTTTTTTGGAAATCTATGTAACATATCAATAGGTTTTTATTATATTCCCTGCATTTTTGTAATGGTAAAGTGTGGTTCATGAGGCTAATTAATCAATATTCAGCGCAAGACATGTAGAATTATTTTTCTTGGGTAAGATTACCTGAAGGGTATTACAAGATCCAACTTTTAATACAATACATCATTTTGGAGACGGCTATCGACGTATTCCCGTTCCCCTCCGGCAATCCTCATAGTCCAGGGCATGTTCCTCCTTCAAACCTTTCGATTCCATCGCTCTTCTAATTCCTTCGTTCCTTGAGAGTCGAGGTCTACCTCTTTTTCTTCTTCCAGGGAGCTTCCATCTGTAAAGTTTTTGGGGCCAACGTCCGTCAGGCACTATCAATAGGTGTCCAAACCATTTTAAACCTCTTCTTTCTATTCTGTCAATGACCGTTTCTGTGGCATTTATGTTATTTCTTATAGATTTGTTGGTCTTCCTTTTCAGCCTTGATGTTCAAGCACTTCTTCTCAAATAATTCATTTCAACTACCAACAATCTTCTCTTATTAATAAAGTAGACCTAAATATTTAAATTTTTCCACTTAATTGATTTCCACGTCCTCGTTTGTCAACACTTCAAACCTTGCATCTGAATTGATAACTTAATATTCTGTTTTTTTCTTGCTGACTTTACCCTTTACCTTTACCCCCCATTTTACATATTCTTTGTACAGACGCTTTATCATAAATTCTAGATCATGAGAATCTTGAGCTAGGACGACTTAGTCATCCGCAAAGTTCAGAACGGTACGTCATTTCCTGTGGGAATTCCCATTCCCTGGCAGTGGCTTTTCCAATGTTTGAAGGCTGCCTCATTATATAAATTAAACAGTAAGGGTGACATCATGCATCCTTGGCTTAGTCCTTTAGTTACTTTTATTGCCTCTGATAGTCTATTTACGATTTTTAAGTTATCCCTGTATACTTCTCTGATTATTCCTAAAACGTATGAACTAACGCTGAGTTGTTGTAAATCCTGCCACATAAATCTTGGAACTGTATCACAACTGTTTTTAATATTTTTACTGGAATTTTATCAGGACCTGGCGCTTTATTATATTTTAAGTTTTTGATTGCTCGTTTTACCTCTGATATAAGAATTTGTATATTTTTATTAGTTGGTAATGTTTCATTTATTTCTTCCCTATTATCTTTAAAAAGTACTTGATGTATTCTCGTAAGTTCATTGTTTTTCTCCGTCTGAAAATTGGAGTTTCATATTAAATTCTTCTATTTATTTGCAATTGTCTTTAATTCAGCGTTCTTTAGCTTTCTTTTAGTGTCTTGTTTGCTTGTATTGTTCTTTATTTGTATTTTTGTATTTTTGTTTTTCTTCTACAAGCTTTATGTTATCTGGTGTCATCCAGTCTTTTTTGTCACTGGTTCTTTTCTACGCACAAACGTTTCATCAACGTGAAGTACTGCCACCTTTGTGTTATTTTAGGCACTGTTAATATCTTTTTTTTGAAGCTTCTATGAATGCTGGTGCAAGTACTTCATTTATTTGTTGTTGTCATTTAAAAACTCAAACTTTGACAAGTCGCTAATCGCTAAATTTTACTTTTTTTTTCGTGATTTCCTCAGTTTATTGTTAACTTTGGAAAAAAGTAGATTGTTGTCGGAGTCTTCAAAAGCAGGTGAATTTGTTTTCACGTTTTTAATTCTTCTAAATCTTTTGTAAGAAAGTATGTTAATCGATTTGGTTTCTTATCACATTATTTTCGTTTGCCCCTAATGCCCTCCATGTATAAAGTCTTCTTGATGATAATTGCTAAAAGCTATTTATTTTGGGGGACTAAAACAACAACGACTTTTGACCAAAAATGGGGAAAAATTCAACATGCCCTTGTGTCAGTTGGAAAAGAAACCCTCAAACCACTCAAAGAAAAAACAAAACCTTGGATGACAGTAGAAATTCTTGAACTCATGGAAGAACGAAGAAAACATAAAGCAAAAGACCTGAATAAATACAAAGAAATTCAGAGAAACATCCGAAAGAAAATTCGAGAGGCAAAAGAGAGGTGGCTCTCCGATAGATGCAAGGAAATAGAAGATGTGGATAAAAAGTACGATAGCTTTAATTTACACAAAAAAATCAAAGAAATGAAAGGTTCTAGAAAGCGTACAAAAACGAATATCCTTAAAAATGATAAGGGGAATATTATTACTGATATGAAGGAGAGATTATGTCACTGGACCAATTACATTCAACAACTACTTAATGATGAAAGAGAAGAACTGTCATTAGAAATCACCGAAGATACTGGACCACCAATATTAAGAGAAGAAGTCATCTATGCCATCAAAAACACAAAAGAGGGTAAAGCCACTGGACCAGATGAGGTGCCCATCGAATTATTAAAACTCATCGATGAAGATGTTATTGATGTAATGGTTGAACTCTTTAATCTAATATATCAGACTGCCACAATCCCCAGACAATGGCTGCAATCAACCTTTGTAGCAATTCCCAAAAAACCAAGTTCAACAACTTGCTCAGACCACAGAACAATAGCTTTAATGAGTCACACACTTAAAACATTTTTGAAAATAATTCACAGCAGAATTGTTAAAACTCTTGAATATGAGATTAGTGACACACAATTTGGCTTTAGAAATGGTATGAGTACAAGAGATGCTTTGTTCGGCTTGAATGTGCTGGCTCAGAGATGCATGGACATGAATCAGGATATGTACTTATGTTTTGTAGACTTTGAAAAGGCATTTGATAAAGTTCAACATAAAAAGCTTGTAGATATATTAAAAAGCAAAAATATTGACAGTCGTGATCTGAAAATTATATCTAATTTATATTGGAATCAAACTGCCAAGGTAAGAGTTGACAGCCAGTACACCGAAAATATCAAAATACAGAGAGGAGTCCGCCAGGGTTGCGTGCTGTCCCCACTACTTTTCAATGTCTACAGTGAAGCGGTATTTCAAGAAGCGCTCTCAGACTCAATAGAAGGTATATCTATCAATGGAGAAGTTTTAAATAACTTACGTTTTGCAGACGATACAGTAATAATTACGGATAACAACAATGATTTACAAAACCTAATGCAACGCCTTAATGAACGCTGTCATGAGTACGGACTGAAGATAAATTTAAAGAAAACTAAATGCATGATCATGACTAAATCTGCACATGCAAATATCCAATTGACTATTGAAGATACTGCAATTGAGAGTGTTAATAACTATAAATACTTAGGAACATGGATAACATCAGATGTAGACCAAACCAAAGAAATTAAGACACGTATTGAAATAGCACGTACATCATTTATTAAACTTAAAAAGTTTCTTTGTTGTCGGGATATAAGGTTAGAACTACGCCTGAGAATGCTTCGATGTTACGTGATCTCTACTCTTCTTTATGGTCTGGAAGCTTGGACACTAAAACAAGTTCATCTGAATTAGTTGGCCGCCTTTGAATTTTGGTGTTACAGAAGAATCCTACGAATATCATGGACTCAAAGAATGTCAAACATGGAAGTAACTAGAAGGATAGGAAATGAGGCGGAAATAATATTAACTATTAAAAGACGAAAACTTGAGTACTTGGGACATGTGATGAGAGGGCAAAAATACGCATTATTACAACTTATTATGCAGGGCAAAATCCGAGGAAAGCGAAATGTGGGAAGACAAGGAATATCCTGGCTTAAGAACTTGAGGGAATCGTTTGAATGCAGTAGTGCAGAACTTTTTAGAGCGGCAGTCAACAGAGTCCGCATAGCCAAGATGATTTACAACCTTCCATAGAAGATGGAACTTAAAGAAGAATTTATTTTGGCTGGTTCTTTCTCTTGACAATAATCGGTCTTCCCTTTTATTTCTTATTCCTAGACAATAATTCCCTACACTATCTTTTACTTTTCCTTTGCCAACTTTGTCGTTAAAGTCGCCCAATACAACATTTACTTCATGTTTTTTATGCTTTTCGTTAGTTCAAAATCTGAATAAAATATATTTTTTTAATAAAATATATTTTTATATGTTTCTGATATCTGAAAAGGTATGGGGACAAAACAACGGTAAACGTTTGTTTAAGTCTGTATACTACTACTGACTAATACCTTACGCACTAAGTTTAATATCAGAATTCCTTTTAAAAAAAGATTAGAAATTAAATTTTCTTTGAAGCTTGTTTAACTAAGGACTATTGTCTGAAATACTTCTATATTAAACATGAGTAATTAGACCTGGCAATCTCGACTTGTATTTTATATTTTGTTATAATATAAAAAAAAATGTAGGCAAAACAAAAAAATAGACAACTAAGTAAAACCCGGAATTAAGCAAAACCATAACAAAAATGTTAAAAAGAAAAATGGAAAACTAATGAGAAACTTCTGCATAAAAACAAATTGGTTTGGCCAAAACAATACACAAAATGTTTGCTCTAACCAATGTAAATATAAATTTATTAAAAAATTTATTTATATAGTAAATATAAAAGTTAGATGTCTCAACTCATACCCAAGCATTTTTATGTAGCGGCTCTAGCCTAATGTTATGTAGAATATAAATCATGATAATATATGTACTTTATACCCACGAGAGCAGCACCAATACAAAAAAATCAAAGTCGATAGATATCAGTCATACGATATCAAGTTGAAAGAGGACTTATGGACATAGGTGAGCAACTGGATAAACAAGTTGCTAATTTAAGAACTTATTTTCAGGTACAGGCTTAGACATCTAGTTTACATCGTAGAATACATAGAAAGAGGTGAGCGATCGACTTGAAGCATTCGAGATGTGGACCTACCGAAGAATACTAAAAATAAGTTGGGTAGACTGAATAACAAATGTTGAGGTCATCAGAAAGATGACAAAGGAAATGGAAATCATGAATACGATTATGATAAGAAAGTTACAGTACCTTGGCCACATTATGAGAGGGGATAAATATGTGTTGCTACAAACCATAATACAGGAAAAGATACAGGGAAAACGAAGTATTGGAAGAAGACTCATCTCCTGGCTCAACAATCTGAGAAAGTGGTATAATTGCAGTTCCGTCGACTTGTTCAGAGCTGCAATCTCAAAAGTGAAAATAGCTGTGATGATTACCAACCTCCTTAGAGGACACGGTACCTAAAGAAGAAGAAGCTCCTGTCTCTACATAATATGAAGACTAGTTATAAAGGTCAATCCAGTTTTCTTCATCACTATGCTATTCCATACCTTACTGATACCTGTCACGATATCATCTACGGAACCTTAAATTCACACTTCCTTGTTACTAAGCAATTAGACCAAATATACGGTTCATTATAGCTCCTCCATTTATTTCAAAGGATTTAACTTCACAATGAAGCTTTAAAATTATCTTTATGCATGAAGTTTAATTGGCTGCAAGGGTCACTTTTTTTTTAGTGTAAGCTTTCCTTGAGCCTTGAAGTGAGATGGGTTTCATCTGACTTTTTTATCTTCATAAGCTTGTTGCGGGGGATTCTAAGGGATAATTGTAAGATTATTATTCTTAATATATTCATAGCTGGTGACCTGAACGCTAAGGATCGTCCATGGAACCCACAAGTGCAAGATGGTAGAAGGAAATACCTATCAGAATGGATCCACGCCATGGGACTTACCGTGTTAAATGACGGTAAGGCACCTACATTCGTGAGAGGTAATAGTGAATCCTTTCTGGACATCACACTGGCTTTAACGACATTTCTTAACAGGGTTGTAAAAGGGATTGTTTTGGAAGAAGAATCGCGCAGCTTACATAACTATGTGAGTTTTAAAATATCTAGCAAAAGACAGAAACGTAAAAATGGGGATATAAATTTAAAGCGATGTTTAATTGAGGAGATTTTTATAGATGCCTTTGGCGTGATTGGTCCGGGATGTAAGGATATGTGTTAGTTAATTGAGGGTGTGAATAATATACAGATTTGCTTGTGTAAGATCAAATCAAAGATACTTGTTTAGGATCAATGAGAGGTACGAAAGAAAATAATCTTACTGGTAAAACGAGCAGCTTAAAAATCTGAGGACAAACTGCATGAGGGTAAGAAGGCAGTGTAAGAGGTTAAGAAAAGTACAAATAGTAGATTTGGAAGAGACAATAAATGAATTAAAGTAAATGCAGAATGAATACAGGAATGAGATAAAAAGACCTAAGAAAGAAAGGTGGAGTAACCTGCTTAAGGATCTCGAAAGGGATATCTGGGGGCCGGGCTTCAAGATTGTCTGTATCGAATTGAAGAGAAAAAAGACACCCTACCCCCTGCCTGAGGAGAAGAAACTCCATTTAATACGGCAACTTTTTCAATCAGGTGGAGGATATGCGTGAAAGGGTTATTGGTTTTGTAAATGCGGAACCTTGCACTGAGTTAAAATTCGGCGAGGCTGATGGACGGATGAAGATCCGAAAAGCACCTGGCATAGATGGAGTCATGCCAGATACAGTAAGGCTCGCCGCACTACAATACTCACAGGTTCTTCTGGGATTGCTAAACAAACTGCTTGAACAACAGCAGTTTCCAACAATGTTGAAAAAAGCTAAGGTTGTCCTTATACCGAAAGGTAGAGTTGAAGAAGAAGAGGTACAATTTCGGCCAATTTGCCTTTTTAGTTCTGTAGCTAAATTGTACGAATACCTTAAAAAAGACCGTCTTGAGCAAGAGCTGGAAGAAAAGCATGCGCTAAGCCATTGCCAATATGGTTTTAGGGCCAAAATGTCCACCACAGATGCGGTCACACAAGTAACACAAGTGGGTAAAAATTATGCCCAGGCTGAGAGAATGGGGCGTTAGTGAGTACCTGGTTAACGTAATTGACACATACTTTATTGACGGGTCCATAAGAGAAAAAGATACCAACATTAGTTTGTCGCAGGGTGTTCCGTAGGGTTCAGTACTAGGTTCCATCCTGTGTAATGTCCTGTACGACGGGGTGTTGAGCCCACGGATGCCAAGGGGATGAACTCTTGTAGCTTATGCCGATCATCCCGCACTGGTTGCGAAGGGGAGTCAGAAAACAAACATGGCTAATGCGGCTAACACAGCCCTGCGTCGCAGTAGTAGGTGTATCAGAGAGAACGATCTTCAGCTAGCGCCTCAGAAAACTGAAGTGTTAGTTCTCAAAGGGACCCGGAAAAAATTCTCCCTTCGCTTTATAGTGAAAAGTGTGGAAGTTGCCGGTAAAATCAATTAAGTATCTGGGAGGCTGGTTGTCGGAAGGTGTAAGTTTTGAAGTACACATCCAAAAGACAGTGGAGAAGGAGAACCGAAATCTGTAGGCGTTGATACGGCTGATGCCAAACATTGAAGGTCCAGGAAGCACCAAAAAAAAGGTGCTAAATGGAGTTTTCCAGTTGGTGGTAACCTACGCTGCCCCTGTGTGGTGTAGTGTACTAATCACTGTGAAATACGCTAAACTGATGGAGACCGCAAAGGCGAATGCTCCTTAGAGTATCTAGCGCATATAAGACAGTTTCAAATAAGGCGTAAATATGTAAAGAGCGAGCGAGGATGTATGTGAGGAGAATGGATGTAAATATAGATGAGAATGAGAGAGAAAGAACAAGAAACAGCGGAGTAACAGAGAAAATGATCAAATGAGAGTGAAGAGGCAAGGTCGTCGAAGGAGCTTATTCCTGTTCTGAGACCATGGTGAAAATGTAAGTTCAGGAATCTAGACTACTTCCTGATGCAGTTTCTGGCCGTAAATGGTAGTTTTGGCACCTTCATAAATAGAATATGCAAATCTGCCTCGGCAGACTGTAATGTTTGTGGGGTATCGGATGCTTCCACCCACAGTTTTAACTACCAGAGATGTGCAAATGAGATGGGAGATTTCGAGAGGCAAATAGGTTTTGGGCTGGATGAAAGAAACATTGTAAACATAATGTTGAGAGAAGAGAAAGAATGGAGAGAAGTACAATGTCTGATTTCTGGGGCGATGAAAAAACAAGAAGCAGGAGGACAGAAGGGGAAATTGAGCTCGGGATATGAAATGTATAGTTAATATTATTTATTAGTTTTATGGCTTTATATTAGGTATGGCTATTTATAAATTTTCATTTTTTTATTTTAGTGGTTTATTGAGTGGCAAGACCACCTCTCTGGAACGGTGGTTAAGGTTTTAGCCGGAACGCGGTTAATCCGACACTACCCTGGAGTCTGCTGGTCTAGTATCCTACTCGGCTGAAAGATGCAAGGGTGTCTTGTTTCCTGACGTAGATGTCCAAAAAAGATTTCCCCCACCGTTGTCTGTCCGAATTCAATGGATACCTTCTTAGTCTCTTACTGGAATTTGGCAATACGGCAATTTAAAAAAAAATCTTTTTAATATAGTCACTCAAGGATTTTGTATTGGTTATAACATTACTGAGGTCACATGTATTGGTCTGTGTGTTTTTACAGGAGTAAACAATATTTAATTTTTTGTCCTCTGGTATGGTATTATATTCATCATCATCACGTAGTGCTATAACCCTGGGTGGGTCTTGGCTGAGTGTACAACGTTTTTCCAATTTGTTCGGTCTTCCATCAACCTAGGGTCAAATGGAATCTTGATTTTCCAGAGATCTGCTTAGATGTTATCTCTCCATCGCATTATGGGACGTCCGAGTGGTCTTTTGCCTGTGGGAATCTCCTCCCATCCCAGTTTTACAAGTCTTTCGTTATGCAGTCTGTGCACGTGGCCTGCCCGTCTTAGTCGCTGTGATTTAATTTCTTGGACAATATCGGCGTCGTTGTAGAGTTCTCTTAATTCGATATTGGTTCTGATCTTATACTGGTTTGTGGTGATGTCATGGTGAGGTCCAAAAATTTTTCTAAGTATTTTTCGTTCAAAGCGTCTAAGCTTTTCTTCGTTTGCTTTGGTCGTGGTCTACGTTTCGCATCCGTATGTTATTACAGGTCTGACGATGGATTTATAGATTTTGATCTTTGAACTTCTTGTAAGATTTTTAATTTTATGAGCTTATCCAGTGCAAATAGACAGCGGTTTGCAGATTGGATTCTGTCTTTTATTTCTTCAGTGACATCGTTGTCAGCTGTGATTACGGCCCCCAGATACTTAAAACGTTGTAACGATTGTATTGCTTATTGCAAAAATATTTTACGCCATAGGTCGTATCGTAAAAAATATTTTATGCGGATAGTTATAAGACCGGAAATATATTTTATTAATGTAGATATACAAAATTTCAAAAGTTTATAAATTATTTTAGATATATGATCTGATTTACTGGTCTATAAAACATTCCCGTTTCGAGTTTCAAAAGTTCTTAATTTCAATTATTTTTAGACAATAAGCGAGTTCAGAAACGATAACAAGGGGATTCAAAAATGAATGAGGAGTTCCTTGGAAATCTCAACTTTGCTAATTGTGATTTTAACAAGGCGACTTTACACTCCTATAGAGAAATGACATGCAAATTTCATTTGTGATTTAAAATTTATGCACCTAATAAATATACATTGTTTGAACTGTGTTTTAGAATTAATTCGAATGGAATGTGGTTTCGAATTTACTTTGGTATGCTATCGCGCTTTAACAGATGATTTAAAAAATCATTTTTTTTTCTTTATTATTTTTATCCTCATGGTCATCTTTACGATGTACTTTTTGAATAAAAAACTATGTGGAATAACGTTTGGAATTATTAGGCGATAAAGAAGACGTGATATATCTAAACCAGAATTTTTAGTCTGGTGTTGAAAGAAATTATAAAATTCATGAACTGTGAATCTACTTTAATGAACACACTACACTACACTACTAATAAGAAAAATTAAAGAATATATAAGTACAATGAAGAAGCAGTGTACTATTCCTTAAGAAAAACAAATATACAGAAGCATTAAAAGAATAAGGCCCCTAATCTGTGGCAGACCTTAAATGACCAAGGGGTCCTAAAAATACACACGAAGACAAAAACAAAAGTAATAAAATCCTACTATGAAAAACCAATTAAGATTAAGATATGCATAAACTGTTAACATGGTGTTCTATAGTAGAAGCTACAGTTAGAATGAAGTGTTGGTTTACGGCGCACAGCGATGCGTCTCATGTTGGCACAGTAGTAGATGTGTGGTAGTTTGGCAATAGACTGAAAAATCAGTACTGTACGTGCTTCGTTTCAAAGATCTTTACCCATTAATTTAACTGAGTTATCTAATACTCCATGAATACTTATATACATATAAACAAAAAAAGTAGTTTCCCCTATACGACACGATACATGCAATGGTCGGGCGACAAAAGCAAATAAGTCATAAAATGGTGACACTGAGTTTTTATACAGACCTTCTCTAAAAAATTCGCCACGTCTACAGACAAAACCATATAAGTCAATATATACAAAATATTAGGATAATGACCTATGAACAAAACCATTCGTAAAGTTTTGTTGTACAACTGAATCGACAAAATCATATAATTGCAGATATTTGGTTTTGTCGGTTTTCTAGTTCTTGACTACATTGCATTTATTTGGTTTTGCCGGTTTTCTAGGTTTTTAACTTTTTAGCAATAGTGAAAAATAAGAACCAGATATATTATTGATGACAAGTCATTTAATCATCATCATCAACTAGCTTCTAACGTCCACTGCTGAACATAGGCCTCTCGCATGCTTTTCCACTTAGTCCGATTTTGCGCCATCTGAATCCAATTTGTAGTCACTCTTTTTATGTCATCTGTCTATCTCGTTGGGGGTCGACCTCTATTTCTGTAAGCTTGTATTCGGGGTCTCCATTCCAAAATTCTTTTTGTCCACCGGTCATCAACTGATCTTGCTACATGACCTGCCCAGTTCCACTTTAGTGTTGTTATCCTTTCAATAACGTCTGCTACTCCTGATCTTTTGCGTATAGTAGCATTGGGTATTCTATCACGTAGAGAAATCCCTAACATAATTCTCTCCATTGCTTATTCCGCAACTTGTAGTTTACTCACTGTTGATCTTGTGAGCGTTAGGGTTTCTGCGCCGTAGATCATCACTGGCAAAATACATTGATTAAATACTTTTCTTTTTAGACACATTGGAATCTTAGACCTAAAAATATCCTTCATCCTTCCAAATGCGGCCCAAGCGAGGTTTATTCTTCTTTTCAGCTCGATTGTTTGGTTGTCTCGACTTATTCTGATATCATGGCCTAAGTATTTATAGAAGTCAACTGGCTCAATATCTTTGTCTTCTACTGAGATGTTTTTGTTGTGGACTAAATTTGTCATAAATTGTGTTTTTGAAAAATTGATTTTAAGACCAACTCTTTTTGTGGCAGTATGGAGTTCTTGGAGCATTATCTGTGCCTGATCAAAGCTGTCTACAATAAAAACGATATCATCTGCAAATTTAAGGTTATTTAAAAATGTTCCATCTACATTGATGCCCTTTTCGTTCCAATCTATTGTTTTACAAGCGTATTCTAGCAAAGTTGTAAATAATTTAGGAGACATGTTGTCTCCTTGCCGAACGCCTCTTTCAATACGAAAAGTCCCAGTATCTTCATTAAGTCTTACACAGGCTGTAGCATGTTGATAGATGTATCTGATGAGAGATATGTATCGGTGATCTATTCTACATTGTGTTAGAGCTTGGAGTATTTCACTTTGATTGACCGTATCAAATGCTTTTTCAAAGTCGACAAAGACAAGTATCAGGGGTCTATTATATTCAATGGTTTTTTCAAACAACGACTTAATGGTTTGCAAATGATCATTTGTTCTGTATCCAGCTCTAAATCCTGCTTGCTCGCAAGGTTGATAGAAGTCTAGTTTTGATGTCAACCTATTAGTTATTATCTTCATAAACAACTTATAAACGTGAGATAACAAGCTAATAAGTCTATAGTTATTTAGCTCTGTTATATCTCCCTTTTTTTGCATGACTACTATAACAGCTTTATTCCACTGAGATGGTGTAACCTCATTTGAAAGGCATAAGTTATATAATTGCGTCAATGCTTTCAAAACTGTCTTTCCTCCTGCTTTAACTGCCTCAATAACGATTTGATCATCACCAGCTGCTTTATTGTTTTTTATTCTATTTAATGACTTTAAGACTTCTTCGATTGTTATTTCTGGGATATCCTCTGAACCCACATTCTGGACTTTTCTCAACTTGGTGCCGTCTTTCTTCCCCCTTTCTCTATATAATTCTGTGTAAAATTCTTCAACTACCTTAATTATCTTATCTTTATCTGTTACCACTTTTCCATTTCTGCGATCTGCGAGCTTAACAATGTTCTTCTTACCTAGAGCTTTATATCTATTCAGCACCTTTAAACTTTTATTTTTTTCGACAACAGTTGTAATCTTTTTTGTGTTATATTGTCGTACGTCCTTTCTCACTGCTTTATTAATATCTTTATTAAGTTGTTGTAGTACGCGTGCATTCGTATCGTTTTTGTTCTTATGTTCTCTTCGTGCCTCCATAAGTCTTTTTGTTTCTTGACTGAGCTTCTCCTCCTTATCTCTCCTAGAATTTGTATTGCACTTTTTCTCTGCGTTCTTAATAGCTTTTATTAAGTTATCATTTAAGGTTTCGATATCCATACCGTCTATATTTGTTGTCTCTAGACATATCAGAATTTCCTCTTCGAAGGACATGGTGTTTTCGATTAAATTCCATTCTATTGGGTGTGTTTTTGTTATCATTTTGTATCTTTGTTTTTGGAGATTTAGCGCGATCTTCGCTCTTACCATTCTATGATCACTTCCCACTGAACAGCTATTAAGAACTGTTACATCATGGATCATGTCTTTGTTGTTGGTTAAGATAAAATCAATTTCATTTTTGGTGACTCCAACCCCCGTTGGAGAGATATAGAACAATCAGTATATATTATGTGTTTTATCGACTTCGAAAAGGCCTCATGACATGAAAAAGTAAATCATGACAAACTTATGGGTGTCTTACAACAGGGGAAATTTATGACCGAGACCTCCGTATTATCAAAAATTTGTATTGGCATCAATGTGCAAACATACGACCTGGACACAACACAACGGAAGCAGTGGAAATACGACGTGGAGTAAGGAAAGAATGTATTCTATCGCCTCTACTTTTTAATACCCACTCCGAATTTATTTTCAAAGAAGCCTCAGTTCAAGATACAGACATTAAAATCAATGGAATTTAATGGAATGAAGAAGACCTGCAACGACTTATAAACAGGGTAACCGAAGCATGTGATGAATATGAGCTAAAAATTAATACATCTAAGACAAAACTTATTATTATCATCAGTGGTATTACAGCTGGTCATGAGCCAAAGCCTTCTTCAGAACAATCTTCCATTCGCCCCTGTCTCTGGCAACTCTTCTCAATGCTTTAACTCCAATGGATTTTAAATCATCTTCTATGTTATCTTGATACCTAAGTGTTGTTCTCCTATGGATCGTCTTCTCACTGGTCCTCTTCGGTCGAAAATTTTTCTGATCGTTGCATCTTTATCTCGCCTAATTACATGTCCTATCCATCGAAGGCATACTAATTTAATAAATTTTACAACGTCAGGTTCCCCAAAACTTCTGCATAACTGAAAGTTGTAGCGCCTACGCCACAAACCTTGTTCTTGGACTCCTCCATATATTTTGCTTAGAGTTTTTCTCTCGCAACGTTTAAGCAGTTCTTGGTCGTTCTGTGTAAATAACCAAGTTATTGACCCGTATGTTTACTCTGGCCTTGTTAGTGTTTTACATATGGTAATTTTAATTTTTCAGGGTAGTTTTGGGGCCATCTGTTTCCTCAACCTATAATAGCACTTATTGGCAAGCACTATTCTTCTTTTAGTTTCTTCGCTGACATTGGTCAGCAGCGAGCCCAGGTAGACGAAGGTGTCCACACCTTTTAGTTCTAGATCATCAATTAATAGTCTGGGTATCTGGTTGCCTAGGTAAGACAAAACTTATGGTTGTTAGCAAAACGGAGTTACAATCAACTAACATCAGAGCGTATGGAATAGAGTTAGAAAGAGTCTACAATATTGCCTACTTGGGTGCAAAGGTTAACGATAACTGGGATATAAATTAAGAAATAAGAATGCGCATTGAAAAAGCCAGAGCAGCTTTCTATAAATTAAAGAAAATTCTAATTAATAGAGATATTACGTTAAACCTTAAAATCAGATTAATACGCTGCTACATATTCTCCACATTGCTGTATGGTATGGAGAGCTAGATTCTTACAGAGACATTAATAAACAATTAGAGGCCTTTGAGATGTGGATTTATCGACGATTATTGCCGATAAGTTGGGTTGATCGAATAAGAAATGAAATAGTTTTACATCGAATGAAAAAGAACACAGAAATAATAAAAACGATAAAAATTCGAAAGGTACAATATTTCGGTCATGTAATGAGACATCCAGAGAGGTATAACCTTCTACACCTCATAGTACAGGGTAAGATCGCCGGAAGGAGAGGCCCAGATCGACGAAGAACATCCTGGCTCCGAAATCTCCGAGAATGATCTCATGAGACCACCACTAATTTATTTAGGGCCGCCGTAAACAACATATTGCAAATATGATCGCCAACGTTCGATAATTGGACAGGGCACTGCAAGAAGAAAAGGGGGGTAAAACGCAAAAAATCGATTTATTATATATATATATAATTATATAAAAATGAATTTACTAGAAGATCTAGAAATCAGTAGAGAAATGAAAAGGAATCCTCAGAACTGTGTCAACACTCAAATAACCTTAAATTGTAAGTTTGATCCAATCTTTAAGAAGTTTCTTTAATAATACATTTAGTATACAATTAACCATCGATTGATCAAGCTTTGACCTTTATTAAAAAAAAAAAAATTAAAAAATTTCTTGAATTTTCTTTCATTGATTTCATCTCAGTAGAAAATGTTTGATATTATTCTTCTTCTTTATTTATTTTATTAATAATATTGATAATCAATAATAGCTATTGAACTCTTAACTTATCTAATGATACTTCTCCTTGGTTCATTTTCATCTACTTTCTTCTACTTGGTCAAACTTTTTAAAGTTTTGTTTTTTGATATTTTTGATAAATGTATATTTTAAATTTTCACGTTGACTTATCAATTTAAAATATTTAAATTTAAATTCTATAGTAACTAAAAGTAATAATGAATAACCTTCAGACGTCAGTTTAGACATTTTCAATTTCAATTAATAATTTGAAATACAGAGGTCGCTCTCGGATTTATTTCCGTATATTCGAGCTTCCGCCTTCATCTTACTTTAAAAAATGTAAGTCAAAAACAGCTGTTGTTGTCGCTGTATGTGGTAACCATGTTTTCTATTTTAAGTATTTGATGTGAATTATACATCTGTATAAGGGTTAGACCCAAGATCTGTGGCCTAGAGAGCCCGATCTTTGTTTTTTTTTAATATGTTGTTTGTCCACAATTTTCCTTCTATGAAGTATTTATTGCCTAATTGACGTAAGTTTTTTCTGTCATTGTATTTTATAAAAAATTTACTTAACTTAACGTTATTTTAGGATAGCTCTGATGATGACATTTATTATGTCGAAAGTATACTCAGATTAATTAATAAATTATTTTACACACTATCAATTTTATTGAAAACATACAAAACCTGATTACCAGTTAGACCGATTTATTATGAATCTGTACCTCGTAGAAAAAAAATGTTTGAAATAAATAATGTAGCTGAAATAATTTTGAACAAAAGTATTTATTAGCACTTTTTGTGTAGAGTGAATCGTTTTCTCAGAAACAATGAAGCGACCGGCGATTTCGAATAACAGTCAGCGAAATCAATGATAAATAAAATTTGTATCAACTCGATGGTAAAATTCGACATCTTTTGATCAAAGTGTCCTATCGACAAAAATTAAAATGGGTTTTAAAGGTGAAGAGTGCAGCTTTTTCATAATATGTTTTTATAAATATGTTCCGTAAATAAACGTTGCAAAATGTTTGCCATTTTCGACGAGTCTCTTGAGATCAATAAAATTTATCATTTTCATTGACTGGCCGTAGCGAAATTTTCGTAGTCGTAGTTAAACTCAAAACTAAAATTTTATGCTAGAGGTTTTGAAGGTTCGGCTCTAGTAAGAAAATCTCAATAGTGAACGGCCAATAAAAGGGATAAATTGTATTGAATTCATGATCATAAAAAGTGGCAAAAATCGCACCACAGTTATTTAATATTATATTATTATTATATATGTATATTATTTATTTATACATTTATGAAAATTGTGTTTATTTCCGACAAAATACAAAAATTACATACGAAAGCTGCACTCTTTACCTTTAAAACCAATCTAGATTTTTGTCAATACGACACCCTGATCAAAATATATCGAATTTTACCGTCGAGTTGATACATATTTTATTAAGCGTTCATTTTTCTCGCGTAACTGACCTTCAAAATCACCGATTGCTTCAATCGTTGTTTCTGAGAGAACGGTTAGTTCTACACTTTTGTTCTGTTGCTACAACATTTTTGTTCAAAATTATCTCAGCTACATTTTTTATTTGAAATTTTTTTCTATGGCGTACAGATTCTTGGTAACTCAATTTTTTTCCGTTTTCCCCCCTCTACGACGGAGATTTTAAGAAATAGCCCTGGAGTAAAATTACATTTTTTGGCGTCCTAAAATTGACATTTTCGTTAAAATTCTTGTTTGTATGATTTTTACAGGTTCAGTGGCATTCTCGTGTCTGACTACTATAATAAATATAATTTATTAGATAATAGAAACATTTGCTTTATTGGTTCCCGTATTAGAATAATATGGTACTTGTTTGTTTAAAGTATATTAAAGAAGAGATGATTTTTTGTTTTGTGACGCTTTTGATTTTATTTAAGTAAACTTAATTTTAAGATCTTAAGTATTTTTTAGCTTTCGTTAATTCATAATTATCTTTTAATATAAATATGTTTTTTGTAACTTCTTTTAAGGTGTCTGAGTTTAGTTTACTAAAATGTTGTATAAATATTATCGTATATAACCACAACTATAACAGAATAGAGATATCATTTATAATTCTTGTGTGTACCCTAAAGGACATGTATCATGTCTAGTCGCTGAGATCTGATAAGTCAAAATGAATATGGTGCAGAAGGATGAAGCAAGAAGGGAAAATATGGATTTGACAGAAGAGACAAGACGGCAATTTTTTGTGAAAATCTTACGATACACAGTAAAACTTTTCAACACGGTTAATATAACTGCCAAAAATCCTTTTACTGTTTAGAACGATAGCCTCCTTAAATCCGACATACAAACTATGAGGGATTATTAAAAACAATTATAATTTGATTAAAATGTAACTCAACTGAATTACAAAACTAATTTTTAACTTATATATAATCAAATACTAGACATTGTGAAAAAAATTAATTTGATTCAGACCTTTCATACTACACTCTGACAAGAAATTGGGGAGAGTGACTTATAAATGTAACAAGCTTATTGATAGCAGTTCACACATTTTAATGGGTAATATACGATTAATTACAGTAAGCTATCTGTAATAACAGACGTTTTCACGATACGTTTTAGTAAATTAAAATTTGGTCAGCACAATTTATCCGAATTTTTAATTCTGTATTCTCTATCAGTGACGTTTTATAAAGGCGTCTTTAAAATAAAAATAGGTAGACAACGACGGTTTTAAACTAATTTGTTGAGATAATTCTTCTTCTTCTTCTTCCTCTTTATAAGCAATTTTGCCTATTCATTGGCAGATTAATATGTATATGGAAGGTTGTCACTCCATCTTTTCGGTTGTCCGATATTTTTTTGCCGATTGGTGACTTATCTCCTACTATTTTGACGACACACGATTCCGCTTATGTGGTTATTCCATTCTTTTTTTTCTATTTTTTGTCAATTTATTTATACACTGTAAGGTACATTTCCTTCTAATGTCTACTTTTCTTTCGATCTCTCAGCGTATTTCCTGTAATTCTTCTCAGTACTCTCATCTCTGCCGTTTTCAGTATGCTTTGTCTTGTGATTGAGCCGAGTCTTGTATCTAAGGCATATGACTGGCTTTAAAAATTCTTGACTTTATCTCACTCTTAATGTGTCTTCTCCGCCATGTAGTATTAATAAGGCGTCCTGCCAGTTCATTTGCGATTTGTTCTTGATATCTTACTTCTTTGTCCAGGTCGTCATAGCTGTACAATTTAATTACAAGATATTTTATTTCCATTACTTGTTTAATGCCGATGCCATTAATTTCTATTTGACATCTGGTTGGTTCTTTGCTGATTATTATTGTTTTAGTTTTCTGAGATCACATTGTCATATTAAATTCTTTTGCTCTTATGTTAAATCTGTTAATCTTATGGGCTATCATTATTGGCTATCTGCGTAACAGAGTATTTTTATTTCTTAGCTTTCGATTCTGTATCCTGTTCCTTTGTGAACGCTTTTGATGATTTGATCATCCATGATTAAATTGAAGAGCATAGGACTCAGTGAGTCCTTTTGTCTTATTCCGCTGCCTATTTCTATAGGTTCTGTAAGTTGTCTCTCTATTCTGACTTCCATTTTGTTGTTTTTGTAGATATGGTCGATAGTTGTTATAATATTTATGGAAAATTCTCTATTTGTGGTACTCCAAATGGAGTAAAGAAATAAAACATAATGGCGATACTAGATTTTGATTCGATACAGAGCAGCGACAAGCCGCTTATAGGTATTTCGACCTCTTTAGGTCTCCTCATAAGGGTATAGCCACTACTCCGTGTCGAAACAAAATATATTCCCGTAGTAGACAACAGTTATCAATTCATATATTGAAATAAGATATTGATTATGTCATATATTGAAGTTTTTTGACTCTTTTTTAATAAACAAGTAATTAAGAGCATTCTATATTTTACAAATTTTTATGAATCGAAGAGTAGCCGTCATGATTTTGAAATAAATGACATAGATTTAAAAAAAAATAATGGCATAGGTATATTATCTAGGTATCACACTCTGCTTTAAGTTAATATGTATTGGTCGAAGGATTAGGATAAAATAGTGCACATTATAAGAGAAAGCATAAGCCGACATAGATTTCGTTTAATAAAACATAAAGAGAAGAGAATAGTAATGAAACCGCTACATCAGTGACAAACTTAGTACATAGACGTCAATATAAATTTGCTTCACCAGATGAAACCAGATTCGACAATATTGGTCACATTACAAAAAGTGACAGTACTGCAAGAATGTCGGATGTGCAAAAGTTATACTATTTATTTATGTTAAAGGGGTAGAGTGGATCCACATCCCTAAAGTTTTGAAAATTTTCACCCTAAAATTTAATTTACATTTATGATACAATAAAAAATCTATTTGGTTGTAAATTAGTCTTAATTTATGTGTTTTTATTCGAAACTAATAAACTAATTTTCAAATTTCTCTTTGTTTATTGTATCGGCCGGTAATGGGTTAATAATATAAAAAGAATAAACTTACCTCAAATTTACTTTACTTACCTCAAAACTACTTTAAAGTTAATAATAAAGTCTATTTAATAAAGATATTCCCAATAAATAGAACACACCACGCCTATGCACATATAGAATGTGGAACAAATAAACTAAAATATCATATTTCTCTCATTCCCATTCTTTCTAAGAACGTAAATATATAGACTAGTCAAATTTTGATAAGTTTACTGATGTTTTAAACTATTTAATTAATTTGTCTAACTAAACGCTTGTAAATCGCACCAGTTTATATTGTTACATGGAAAAATTTTATTGGACTATCTTACTTTTTAACTTATTTACATGGGCGAACCATACACAATAAAAATGACCCCGGTAAGAATTTACTTCTGACATTTAACATGGTTGCCGTTAGCTCTTAGTTCAATTTGTAGATTAGTCACCTTTTGAAAATCGTCCGACTATAGTTGGATTATCTTAAAGAGATGGGTCACCTTTTCAAACAAAGTCTGACACCGTGAACTGTTAAATTCCACAATTTTAGTGACGTCGTTATTTCATTTTTTTTATTGAATTATTTTACTAGAAATTAATTATATCGTTACAATATGGTTTATGATAATTATAGTAGATTTAAAGATTATTCTAAAGGTAGGTTAAAAGTTTTCACCAAATTATTAATAAATAATTTTTTACGTAAGCTTCTATAGTTCGAAATGGGATGCCTCTTCTATTAGCTGTTGTAATGTACCAATAATCAATTCTCGCTCAGTGATTTTTATATTTTTTCATTAATTTTACTTTTTTATTGCTTGGTTTTATTAAACCTTATAACAGCAAAGTGAGATAGTGATTGATATCACCGAATAAAAATTACAATTTTCTCTCGTAATACAGTATAGCCCATAATAAATAGTACTGAACTTGTAATTATTGTATTGTTTTAAAAAATACGTATTATTGACACTTTATAACACGTTCTAAATAAGCTCCTCCTCTCTCAAGACAGACTTTATACCGATATTCCAGATTTCTCTTAATGTTATCGAATAAATGTTGTCTCAAGTCTGCAAAGAAGGCTCTAACGGCATCCTTTAACTTATTAATGGTTTGTAGTGCCCGTTTAAAAACGGCAGTTTTAGCCATGTCCCAAATATATGCGTATGAAGATGTTAAGTTTGGAGAATGTGTAGGATAGCAGAAGTCAGTAAATTGTGAAATGAATTTGAAAATATCCCTGAAAAAATCGGCGAATTGGGATAGCAGTATGGCAAGTTGCCCTATCCTGCTAGAAAAATTGGTCTCGAAATTCCAAATTACGTGCACGACAAAATTGATGTAGATTAGGAATAAAGCGTGTTAAAATTTGTATGTACCTCTGTTGATTAAATGTGACTTACCTACCATTTTTTTTGATAAAGTATGGAACAATGACTCCGTATCCCGAAATTGCATACCAGACACTCACTTATGCGCTATGTAGAGGAACGTCTTGAACTTTATCTGGTCTGGCAAAGCCCAGAAATCGATTTGTGCGATGATTTACATGGCCTGACAAATGAAAATGTGCTTCGTCTGAAAACCATACATTTTTTAAAAATTCACAATTTTCATACTACAATGCAAGAACTCTGGCACAATATTACACTCTACTATGATAATCCCTGAAATCCCATTCTGAAAATAACCAGAGAGTTTTATAAAGACCTCTATACCAGCCACAGACCACAAGACAATTTCCCGACACGAGTAAAGACTCTCATAAATCAGTAATCGGAAATACCTTTACCCATTACTGTGTCAGAAGTAAGAGCAGCTTTAAAGGAAATGAAGAACCATCAATCGCCTGGTGATGATGGACTCGTTATCGAGGCAATAAAAGCAGGAGGATAAATTTTATTAAAATCAAAAAGAACTGTTTAATAAATGCTTACATGCGCGTACGATTCCAAAAGACTGTAACAATGCAGTAATAGTCTTGTTACACAAAAAAGGCGATATAGTCATCAATATAGATGGAGAAAGATTAAATCACCCAAGATTTGCAGATGATGTATTATTCGCAGATAATTTAAATGATACAGTTTCTATGATGCATTCACTTAAAAGTCTGCCTAAAAGAGCAGGATTAAAGATAAACTTTGAGAAAACTAAACTTATAACAAATCTCGTAATGAATGGAAAAATAACTATTGACACTAATACCATACAAGAAACAGACACTTACAAATATCTGGGACACGAAATCAAAATAAACAGAGACAATCAAACACATGAAATACAGAGGCCTAACATGGGCAGCATTTGGCAAATTAAGCCATATTCTAAAAAGTTCAATTCACATGTGTCTCAAGCGAAAGGTTTATAACCAATGTGTTTTACCTGTACAAGCTTATGGAGCAGAGACTTTAACACTCACGCAAAAATCTGCGAATAAACTCAGAGTTACACAACGAGACATGGAACGTGCAATGCTGAACGTGAGCCTTCGAGACCACATAAAAAACCAACAAATCAGGCAAAGATCAGGCGTTCAAGACGTCATCGAAAGAACCACGACGCTTAAGTGGAACTGGGCAGGGCACCAGACCACAAGATGTAAAAGTATGACAGAAACTATAAAAGAAGCCGAGGACGACCACCGACTAGATGGACCGATGATATAAAACGTGTAGCGTGAAACAGGAAACAAGTGGCCCAGTGTAGAGAACACTGGAAAGAACTGAGGGAGGCATATGTCTAGCAGTGGACGCGATTGGCTGATTGATGATGATGATAATTCCTGGGATGTAATTGTTAATGTACCTAAATTACATACAAAAATGCACCCAGCTCCTTCAGAAATCTTTGCAAGGAGTTTGTTTTAAGCCAAGATGCAGCACTATCCTTTTCTGGCTGAGATTTCCATATTTTTCAGATTTTCCAAGATTCGTTTTAAAAACACGTTCATGGTTATTGTGTTGTTAACTCTCCTAGGGCACCCTAAGTTTCCCTTTCGTTGCCACAATACGTTAACCGTATTTCTAAGCTTTTCAACAACCTTCAAAATTATAGCATTACTTTACGTTTATTAAACCTTTATGTGAATTGATCACATACGTACTGCAGATTTGCATTATTACGTCGGCCGATTCCGTATGAGCGAAAGTAATGCTCCAAAAGAAACACTTTTTGCTCTGTACTTAACACCATTTTTAACAATTTGGCCTTAATACTTAATTGCTTAAGGATTACTCGACAAATCTGTTAATACTATACTCTGTTTTTTAACCAGGAGGAGTAAACCAAAAAGACAGATTCACACTCAAGAAAGTTACTAGAAAAGTCACCAAATACATCTTCTTATAGTAATTAATATTGGACAACCTCACACGTCAATTTTAACCTAACTTTGTTTATTTTTTATGTTTGAATAATAAAATTTTTTTCAATTCACTTCCAATATATATTACAATAAAAAAAGGACTTTTTCACATTTGGTCCCATGTATATATATTTAAATATCGGGTGATCCAGTTTTATAGATCTCTTAAGTCTATGGTATTTAATTATAATTTAGAGAATATTTTGATCTGGAGAGGCAATAATGTTACAGATCTAAGTATGGTTTTTCTCAGAAATTTGTCTTTTAATAGTAGACCATATTCTTATTCTGGTATGATTAATTTCTTGAATCTAGTTTTTTTTTCTTACTAGATACTTTGTATAAATAAGTGTTTACTTACAATTTCTTTAATGCTAGATCCTTATTTAATTTTGACAGTAAGTTTGTCCAATTTGTTATCAACAAATAAAATTTACTAAAAAGTACTAGATTTCTGTGAGACAATCAACAAATCCAATCTATTATGTCACATTCTTGCATAATTTTGCAGTTTTCTTGTGATGATCTACAACCAGGAAGAGCAAAATCAACTGCATCATTCAATCAAACTAAAACACAACATTAATTTACTAATGTTCTTTTATTGTGATGAAAACAAAATGGAAATGCTTCTTAACAAGTATACACTAAATTTAAAAGATAGTTGCCGTTATTCTTACGATAATTAGATATAAATAACATACATTTATAAACACTTTAAACTATATTTAGTATAAATATCATCTAGAAATATATCACATTAAATACTATTCGCATATCAGCAAGTCCAAGATGTGGGATGAGTCTAAACGTGGCCGAGGTGGAGAGGAAATTGCATCTGCTTTTTTAAAATGCGCCAACAGTGTTATATCTACTTCTGATGTTAACGAAATTACACTTTGGTCCGATAATTGCTTTGGGCAAAATAAAAATATTTTCATTGTGTTGTACTTTTTCTGGATTATGAAAAAAATATCGTCAAATACAGTGTGTCAACGTAAAGTACCTCCTTAAAGGGCACACACATATGGAGGCTCATTCAATTTATGCCTTAATAGAAAAAAAAAACGAAAAGAACTTGACAAGCTGAGAATCATCACTCCCAGGGACTGGCAACAAATGGTACGTCAGAGTTCTAACAAATACCATGTATACAACATGGAACAAAAAGATTTTAAACAATTTGATGCACTGTATAAGGGTCAAAACACACCATTTATACATAGAAAAAAAAACCATTGGGAATGTGCAATTTCTTATGTCAAATTGTGTACACATACAGTTGAGGCAAGAAAATCTTGAAATGGAGTACACGAAGTAGTTCAAGATTGAATGGATGTGGGTCTACATTTCCATTAGCCTTCCACAAAAGAAGGTTGTTCCAATATCCGAACAAAAATACAATGACTTAATTTCTCCCTTACCTTTTATTCTCAGTTATTTCCATAGATTTTATAGGGACCTACCCTATAATAAAGACTACCCAGATATCGATAGTGACAGTGATTCTTGATTTGCTTAAAAACAATGCTTTTATCATAATTATTATTTCGTTCTGTCACATTAATTTATTAAAAGAAAGTATCCTGTACTGTGTATGTAGTGTATTATTAAAATTTTGGAATGATTTATTTTTTAATAAATCATTGTCCTATCACCCGCTTATTATACCTGCCATAAAATCAACATAAAGAAACAATATTTCAAATTGAATAGTGAATAATAATAATTTTCAACAATTATACTCTTATATTATGTCCATCGAACACATATCAAGCCTAGAGGTATACAATACTATGTCCACAAAATATGAATTTTTTAAGGTAACTATCATAATTAAAATTCCAAAATCACTATTCCCATTTGCCTAAGAGTACTATTAACAATTTGTAGGGGTTTCATTAAGAAATTTCTATTAGCTTTAAAGAACCGAATTTTTATAACTTAAAATTGAAGAAAATTTGATCTCCTGAACAATTAACAAATTGTGACATAGTATCCTTTACCTCCGGGGTACAGATATTAGAGGAAAATAATAATAATAAATAAATTTCACAAATGTCATTAGTGTCAATATGTCATAAATTAGTGGAGTAAACTTGTCTGCGGTTGGACCAATTGCAAACAAACATTACGGCGCGGAAAATTTGAATTACTCCTCCTGGTTAAAAAACAGACCATAGGTAATTTGAATATGACAGCGCGCACAAAGAGACATTTATGATTCAGTTTCAGTACTGTTTATTTAGTGCAATACTGTATCACTAATTTGAAAACTAATAAAGGTAAACCTATTTTCATAATATATTTACCAACTATGGCATTTGTCTACTTCAATATTTTCAATTTTTCCAATAACTTTCGAAGAGTTAAGTAAAAGATATTTCGCAACACAAGGTAAAATTTGTCCTAATGGTAAAATCAATGTGACATTTTATTCAAGTGTTATTTTGGGAAATACAGAAGCCTCAAAAATTGAACTGCTCCCGTCTCAATCGTTTTTCGTTGTGTAGAAATAAGTAAGATCCCATTTTGTCTGAAATATAAAGAGACCTGGAAAGGGCAACATTTGGTGCGCTACCGACATTCTCTGTATGGAATCGGAGATCAAAGAAATAGTATTGGATGTGGGGTAGTTTAGATAGAATGAGACTTTCAGTCTCGTTTTATGAGAGCCCATCAAATAAAAATAAATAAAGATATGTTCCCATGGTAAATAAGATTTTGACGTTGTTTCCTTACAAGTAAATAAAAATGATAATAGGTTGCAAATTGCTAATTAATAAAAAAATAAAATGTTTTAAATAGAAATATAATTAAACATTCTATTGTGTTAATTTAACTCTAAATTAAAGTTAATATAAACTCATGGACAAAAATATCGAATATTTTGGAATTTTTCAATTTTTTTTTTGTAGTCACTATTATTTCAAAATAATTTTAGATTACTGATGATACTCATATAGTAGGCTGATGTATTCGACTGGTTTAAAATGTTTGGACGTTAATTTCGACGTTTTTTTCGTCTTTCAGTGTTATTCATAAATTTTATCAAAAAACCTTGTTCACGTAAAGGAAAAATCAGACGAATTCGGTTATTTTTTATTTAATTTATTAAGTTTAATTAAATAGGGTTTTTATTTAACTAAGTTTAAAACAAGTATGCCACCAATTCGATACTGCGATGAAGCCCAAGGAGCACAAATTGTAATTATGTACGAGGAAGAATATACTCAAAAAAATATCGCACGACGTCTCACGAGAAGTCAATCTATAGTTTCAAATACTTTAAAAAAAGTACCGCAAAACAGGAAGTTTTGTACGAAGGCCTGGTCAAGAACGTCCAAGGTGCACAACCGCAATTGATGACTGTTTTTTGGTTTTTATTTCTACATAATGTCGTTCATTGAGATCTACCTCAGAAATAAGCTACTAAATGTTAGACAAGTTAATGTAAGTTCAGAAACAGTTAGACAAAGATTAAAAGAAGCAAACTCAAACCCCAGACGCCCGCCAAAGTTCCACTACTTCTCCAAAATCATAAAGCTCGTCGTTTAGAAGTAGCAAGACTACATATTCAGTAAAATATCGACAACTGGAAAAATTTTCCTCTCAGAGATGTGACCAGAATCCTACTATGTAAGCCAGATGGTCAAAACCACGTCTACAGAAGAGTTAGAGAACGATTCGTCAGCTGCAATCTCGTTTAAACCATCAGTTTTGAAGGTGGTGGCATAATTATTTGGGAAGGTATTAGTTGGAAGGGACGCACCACTCTTGTGGAAGTAATTGGATGGATGATGTATCATCATTGGATAGTGCATTATTATCTTAATGAGGGCCAAATTCGATGATTGGATTTAGCCCGGACTTAAATCCTATAGAATACATGTGGGATCACCTAAAAGTCGGCATACGACAAAGAAATCTCGTTCCTAATACGATAGAGCAGCTTCGGCTTGCTGCACAGGATAAATGGAATGCAATTTCCCAAGGATATGTCCAAAATTTACTTGCAAGCATGCCGAGAATGATGCAAGCAGTAATAAGAGCTAGAGGGGGAATACGCGTTACCCATCATGCAATTCTTTTAGTTAAAAAGACTGGTTTAGGCAGTTTTAATTAGCAATAAAGTTTAGAGTAAAATGACCTTGTTTTATTTTCTCCGCATAAAAACTTTTGCTATAAATTACTTGATTAATCAAAATTTATTAAAAAAAAACAAAAATTATAAAATTCCAAAATATTCGATTTTTTCCTCCATGCGTGTATTATACTTGGAACCATACGGAAAACTTTTTTATTATGAATTTTAAGAAAAAAAAAATGATTCTCCATAAAAAGTTTGCATGCTTTCAATTCTAAAATACAATCATCAGATGTCAAATTTTTTTAATAGCATACGAGGTATGTCATAATATATGAATTTTGCTCAAGAGTAAAGCACCTTTATATTTCACAATGTCGAAAATCGTTATTAAAAAAGTTGATCAAAACTAAAAACTACTTTGAAATATAGAATTACATACATATTGAAAAAATAAGTTTTATTAATTTTTACTATTTTTTTTTTATTTTGAATGAACATTTTTATCTCTTGTGATCAAGAAACACATGTTTTCTAACAATTTTGCAATTTAGATACATAATTAATTCATTTACATTACAAAAAATTTATTTCAAATCCTTTATAAAAGGTATATAATAAAATGCCCAAACGGGCTATCACAAATATATTACAAAACGTTTTCGGATTGTTAAATCCATCATCAGTGTAAACCTGAAAGTTAATAACCACTTTAATTAAAAAGAACGTTGAATTTAAAATGTTGACTAAGGTTAAAAAACATTGTGGTTAATACTTACGAGGTATACATGCTATGAGCCACCAAAATATATAGGTCAGAACCCTTTAAATGATATAAATTTACAGTTGCTTTACATTATATGTGGTTACAAATTATGATGTTTAAGTTACCGTTGAAATTGGTAACATGGCGACGTATGACCCTACATAGGTAAAATGGTCCTGAGACGGTAGTTGTCTAAAAATGACAGATGTCAGCATTATTTAAAATTGAAAAAATTAAAATTATAATAATGTAACAGTATCAACCATCAATGTTGTAGTCTGTAATGTGAATTAATCATATGGCTATATTGGAAACATTGAAGAAATTGGTTTTTAAAAATTAATGTGGGTAAACTGGAGTTTATGAAATTTTGTAGGATTAGTAGGCAACCAACTATACATGTGTATGGATTTATTTGTTCTAAGCTAAAAAATTTTTATCAAAAGGCCCTGTATTTTGTGTAACGTTTGGTACCTAGAAAATGGTAAAAAAAGGCACATGTAGGAAGATGGGTCCTATAAGATTTATTAATGAAGAATGTTGTAGTAAAAAGTGTGTTTAGATCTGTTGTTGAGCTGAAATTTAAATATGACAAGAATGTGATTATGGTGTGATGTTCATGTAGTACTTAACTTAAAACTTAAGCAAGGAGGACCCTCTATGTCAAAAAACAACATTTGGCACCTGATAAAAAAAAGAGATTTTTCAAGTTATAAGTACATGAACATGAATTGCTGGTTATGTGTGAAAATTAAACATGGTAGATTGTTTTTGTGTGTGGACACGTATGCCAGAACAACAGAAAACTGATGGCTGAAAGGTGGTTTGGTATGGTATTGTTAATACATTGCTCAAATTAAAACTCAAGAAAAAACAAAAGGCCCTATATGTTAAAAGAAACATTTGGTGCCTGAGAAATATAAAATAAAAAAGGATGAGTTATAAATTTGAGTTTAGGTAGGTGTGTGAATTTAATAGGCTTTTGGGGTGTATTGTGAGAACATGTGAAACTGTTAGAGTAGTTATGTTTAAGTTGGATCTGTCAAATTTACTAAAGATGTGTGATGTTTAATTGTGATTGTGAAGAGAAAGGTGGAAAAACTACAAGAGGCTGAAGACCTCAGAGACCCGAAAACCAAACTCTGAGGGAGAGTGGATGGGTAAAAGGAGTTATAATAGAAAATAAAAATGCAGTAGGAAAAGGTGAAGATATGTGGTTGAGTAGGTGAAGGTGTGTGTTAATGAAAAATTGTTTTTGGAGAGGGAGTGGAATAATCTGCTCTGAATTTATTTTGTTAAAAAGGAGCATGGAGAATGTTGAGTGCCTAGACAGAAGTGGGGAGAGAAGGGGAGTTGGATATATTGAACAAAGTTAGAGAGGGCTAAGGACGATTAGTGGGTGATAAGAGGAGGACAAAAAATTAAATACTAATGAAGAAGTAAAGTTGGAAAGTGGGTTATGAAAATAGTTGACGGTGGAGCGGAAGAAAATCTCGATTGAATGAGACATGGCGATTGACACAATTTGGACTTTGCTGTTTTTCTTTAATGATTTCTAGGTCTTCATATAGGTCTAGTTTAAGAAAGTTTTTTTGTGGGATATTATGAATAAGTTAGACATCTTCTGGGATATTGAGAGTGTGTTCAGGATATGTTCAGGACACTGTAAGTTCTGCCAAATTTAACAAACTTAATCAAAACTAAACAATCTCATTAAAAATAAACCTAATTCATCAAATCATAACATTTAAAGGGTTTTAACCCATATATTTTGGTGGCTCATAGCATGTTTACCTCGTAAGTATTAACCACAATGTTCTTTAACCTTAGTCAACATTTTAAATTCAACGTTCTTTTTAATTAAAGTGGTTATTTACTTTCAGGTTTACACTGATGATGGATTTAACAATCCGAAAACGTTTTGTAATATATTTGTGATAGCCCGTTTGGGCATTTTATTATATTTTGATGATATACAAGGCAACTATCGAACACAGTGATTAATTAAATATTGCCCAAGTACTTTTAATTTGATTTAATTAATCACTGTGTTCGATAGTTGCCTTGTATACTATTAAAGTTTAATTATTCGAACATTCAACCTTATATTGATTTTATTATATACCTTTTATAAAGGATTTGAAATAAATTTTTTGTGATGTATGGTATACAGTCAGCTACAGGAACTTAGTTTCCTAGTGGATTTTCATTTACATTAATTAATACATAATTAATTAATTAAAACACGTAATTAATACATAATAAATAGTACAACATTATTACTGGAAAGAAATAGATATTTTTTCCCTCATTCTACTAATACCTCGACATTATCCACAATTTTTGTCTACAATATCAATGCACTTTAATTGTAGTTAGGTGAAATCTAGGATTCATTGATAAACATATATGATTTGTTTATAGCAAGATATGTTTGATATTTACTTTCAAAAGATATCAGTATAGAAGTGAAATGTGGGATACAGTGATAAACTGCTCATAGCAAGATATACACTGGGGTGCAAAATTAACCGTACACTCAGATTCTTTTTCTGTAGTTGTTTAGATCAAAACTTTTTTAAAAAAATTTGTTTGAATTGTATTTTATTCATTATTAGTGATAACGTTTTTTTCTTATCTGAACCTGTTTAGATGTTTTGTGCAAACAACAACACTTTTACACATACTTTTTGTACCTAATGTGAGATAGTGAATTAGTACTAATTAAAGATTATTGTGGTACTGTACCTGATTATAAGTTCGGCTGTAGGCTTGTGTATTGTCCCCTGTTTAAAAGTTGCATTAAGAAAACTATGAGAACAGACGAAGTAGCACAAGCTGTTGCTTTACAGGATCATAGGCGAAGCATTAGTCACATCGCAAATGCTTTAAAAATTTCTCGAAGTACAGTGTTTGATGTAATACAAAGATTCCGGAAAATAAGACAATATACTAGGAGGCCAGCTTAAGGTAGACGAAGAATCACAAGTCAAGTTGAAGATCGCTTTCTTAGGTTACAAGCGTTACGCGATCGTATATTATCAGCACCAGTACTTGTTCAACAATTAAATGATGTCCATAGAAATACGGTTTTCGTTTATACCATTTAAATACGCTTAAATAAATATGGATTAAGGTCCAGAATACCTGTCACGGAACCTATATTAGCAGCAGATCATCGGAGGTAACATTCACACTTTACTCTCGAACATCATAATTGGTGTATTGACAATTGGAGTGCAGTATTTTTCATGGATAAATCAAGATTTAAGAGATACTCATCAGATGGACGGCCTAGGATATGAAGAAGAGCTGGTGAACGTTATCAGAAATGTTGTTTTACTCCGAGAGTTCAATTGGGTGGAGGCTCATACAAGTGGGCAATTTGAATCCTTAACCGTATATTCTGCAATGTATGGAAGATCGTGTAGTGCCATTTGCTCCATTTTTTTTTAGAAAAATTTGTTCTGGTGCAAGACAATGCTCATCCGCACATTGCAAGAATAACACGAGATTACTTGGATGGAATTTTGATTCGTTTATTACTATGGCCAATAAGGAGATTTGACCGGGTCAAGTTAAAAGACGTTATCCACTTACTGTATACAAAAGAAATACCTCTAGGAATAATTAAAACGATGGAAAATATCTACCAAAACAACACAATAAAAGTAAAAGTAGAAGAACAACTAACCGACCCTATCCAAGCTGGCAATGGGATAAGACAGGGAGATTTTCTGAGTCTTCTATTGTTCAACCTGATTATGGATGAAATTATTAAAAATTAAGAACTAAAAAAGGATACCAAATGGGAGAAAAACAACTTTAAATAATCTGCTATACAGACGACGCAATACTACTCTCTTAAAGTGAAAATGATTTTAAAGCAAAGTGTGCTGCAAAAATTTATTATAATCGCCAGGAAATTTAACATGTTAATTTCCCCAACAAAGACAAAATGCATGGTTACAACAGCAAATTTACTAAGATGTAAATTAAAGATGGAAGATCAGGTAATAGAACAAGTGATGGAGTTTAAATATCTAGGCATCACATTATATAGCTACGGAAATCTCGAAAACGAAGTGGAAGATTAAGCAAATAGAGCAAACCGAGCCACAGGCTACCTAAATGAATCAATATAGAGAAATAAAAATATCAGGAGAAAAGAAGAATTTACAAAACAGTCATCGGGCCAATAATGAGATACGCAGCAGAAACAAGATCTGACAGAGAGAGGACAAAAAGGATGTTAGAAGCAGCAGAGATAAAAACACTTGATGTGCAGAAGTGCTGATGAGCAGTAGAGATAGAAAAATTTATGGTAAGACACTATGGGGCAGAGCTAGAAGTACAGATTTGACATAGATGCAAGATGGACAACATCGAAAACTGCGTAAGAAATAGAAGAGTAGAACGGAACGATCATATAAGCTGAATGACAATAAATAGAGTAGTAAAGACGGCAAGAGACGGTTCCCCAGTAGGAAGACGATCAGCAGGAAGACCACGAAAACGATGGAATGACAACTTACTGGAGGCACATTGAAAAACAGACAGAGTCATGTCTATATAAAAAGAAGAAGAAGAAGAAGAACAAGGAGTGCAGACTTAAATTCAATAGAGCATGTATGGAATAATCTGTATGGATCTCACCATGGACGTAACCATGGTGAGTTTGAAACCATAAATGATTTGGAGCAAGCAGTTCGTGACGAATGGAAGCAAACCCCTCAAAAATACTTTGCTGCCTTAATCCGAAGTATGCCTGATCGAATGAGAGCCGTAATTAGGGCTCGTGGAGGTAATACACTCTACTAAACATCATTTTCCATAAAAAATGTTTATGTTTAAAAATTTTTTTTTTTTGCAGATTTTAAAATTATTTTAATTGTTTATTGTTTTTGCAGTGTAAAATTCTATAAAAAAACTAAGTTGTAGTAAATTTAACTTTTAAATTATGTTTATTATTAAATACTTAATTGGGAATACCTTTAACTTTTAAAAACACCAGTTTTTACAAAAAAATCGGAGTGTCCGGTTAATTTTGCGCCTCAGTGTATTTGACATTTACTTTTAAGTAACAGTTGCATTGAGATAAATTTGTTGGAAAGTATTTATAAAATTTAGTAGAGGTGCCTGCAACATTAAGTATAGAAGATAAAATTGATTTTTTTTTTTATTGTGGGATAACAATATAAAAAAATAGAGATTCAGCTATTATTTTTAATAAGAGAAATCCCAATAAAAATATGAATCATTCCACCGTTACGAAAATAGTGAATAAATTTAATAGTACTGGAAGTATAAAAAATCATTTTGATGGAAAACTCAAAAACCTGGTTGCCGATAATAATGTACAGTTTGAAGTAATGTAGTCTTAGCCCAGTCTGGTTATGCAAACATCATCGATTTCACAGCAAAATTTTTCGCAGATATCTGAAGCTTTTAAGACATAGGTGGAGGTTATTAGATGACGAATAAATGATAAAATACTCGTATTTTTACCCGTTTTTTTTAACAATAATTTATGGTCATAATTTGATTTCTTTGTCTTCAAAATTTTTCTCTTTTATTTTACATAAACAATATTTATATCATTTTTTTATATCAAGAATATCTTTATTTTCCCGTTTTTTAAATTAAAATTGATAAATAATTTACGGAGATATTTGTAAAAAAGCAGTTTTTTTGCATTAATTGATAAATTTTGTTAATTTTTTTTATTAACAAATTTAATACATTTGAAAATCAAGGAATTACCGTCTTTTTAATTTGTGCGAAATTTCCTTCCGATCGGTCAAATAATTTAAAAGTTATTTAATTTATTTATTCTTGCGGCTAAATATTTAAACTATTGAACTTGCTGTATTAATGACCCTAGACACATTTAGCAAATTTCATAGGATTCGTTAAGACTTAAACTATCTCAGAAGTTAAATGCATATTGCGTTTTCATCGAAATTATTTACAAAAGAAACTTTTAAAACAGAGGTACGTTTTTTATTTATAAACAATTGTAATAACTTCTATATTTTTTTAGCTACAGACTTATACGTACAACCGTTGGATAGCTGGTAAAAAAACTCACATTAAAACAAACCTTCTATAACCAATAGGAACGAGGTTAGGGACTATTTTTTAAAAAATCATATCTCCGTTATTTATACATTAAAATAGTAAAATTTGCACAAATTTTGAATGAAAATCTAAACTTTGTATTGAAACTTATAGCTATGAAATTCAATAAATTTTTCGAAACATTCGAAAGATCGACATAGGAAAGTGGGATCAGTTTCAGCTCCGTTTTTTTTTTTTTCGAGATCGGAACTTCAAATTAAAACACGTAGGAAATATTTATATTATCTCGGCTTTCCTTGCAGCTAGAAGCCTCTTTATTAGTTCGGGGTAGCTGGTCGAAATATGAATAACTACATATATTTTACTGGCCGGGAAATATGGGAAACCTCGGAAAAATTTAGTCCAGTTGAAATTCACCCTAACAACTTAGTTTTCTTTTAATTTGGATGGAATAGTCCGTCGCAGTAATAATAATGATGACAAAATAGAATGATGAAATCTCGGAATATCCCGCACTGACACACTAACTGAAGTTCATGTAGCATTGTACATATATCCTTGAGGGTGTTTAAGAACCAAATTATGTCGTCTGCGAATTTCAAATTTGTTAATCTTCTACCGTCAATGTTCAGGCCTTTCTCTATGGCGAGAAGGTTATGTTAGAAACAGCAGAGTTGAAAATCCTTAGAATAATCAATGATTAGACACTATAGGACAGAGCTACAAGCATACATATAGGACGGAAATGCAAGGTGGAGAACATCAAGTACTGGATAAGAAATAAAAGAGTAATTAAAATGGAACAATTTTATAAGCCGAACGATAACAAATAGAGTAGTAAAGATGGCAACAGACGATTCCCCATTAAGAAGACGATTAGTAGGGAGACCACGAAAATAATGGAACGACTATTTACTGGAAGCACAGTGAAAAACAGGCAGAGTCATGTCTATACAAAAAAGAAGAAATAAAAGAGGGTAAGTTATAGTAAAAAATGACTTTGTCGGTATCACAGGGGGCATACAGATGGAAGAAGGGATTAATAATATATTTCTATATTTTATGCGCTTATGTCAAATTTCATTTAACATACGTTTCAACTCCACACTATTCACAAAAATAATACCCGCTAAAACTATATTATTATTCCCCATTAAGAATATCATATCTGTGATTTTTACAAATAATAGCATGAATTAGGTTAATGATTCTTCTTCTTCTTCTTCAAGTGCCCTGTCCGTTGCGAACGTTGGCTATTAACATGACAATTTTGATCTTGTTTGCGGCGCTTCTGAATAGTTCGACCGATGTGAGCCCGAACCACTTCCGCAGATTTTGGAGCCACGAGTGTCTTCTCCTGCCTGGCCCTCGCTTACTGTCTATTTTTCCCTGGACAATCAATTGTAGCAGACGGTACTTATCGTGTCTCAATATGTGGCATAGGTTAATGATACATACTTAAAATATTTTTTAAAATGTAATAATATATCGGTTAAATTAAATAAAACAAATCCTTTTGTGGCCTTCTAAAATTCAAACTGTTAAAAATTATTACCGTAACAAATAACAAAGTAACAAGAACCGAACTGTCTTAAAAAAATTTAAATGATTTAGCCTACGTCAAAAGTTTGAACCACGCCTGTTATTGAAATATTTAATGTACTAAAATTGTCAAGGCTTAATTTTTTGTTACAATTAATATTTGCGTTAAATTATAGATGAAAATAAAGCCTCTCCTTGTAAATATCAAAATATATAAATATCGCTTATAATTAAGACGTTAAGAGTAGTTGCAGACAAATTGCTTCCGCATTGTATACAAATAATCAGATTAAAAAAATTAACATACATATTTCTTTTAAAGATCTGTTTGTACAAAGTCCCAACAGTTTAAGAAAAATCCTAATATCTGTAAACTGAATTTTGTTAATTACAAAAACATTTTGAAATATTCACATAAAACATTGAATAACAATATCCAAGATATACTACACCCTAAAACCTACGACGTACATGAAACAAGAGCGAATTTTAAGAAAAACATGGCAAATAACTCACGCAACAAACACGCAAGACAAAACTAGATTCACTTAGGTAACACGTCTACTAAGAGTAGTCTTTATTAACTAAAAAAACGATAAGATCATAAAAATTCCCCAATAAACTGTCAGCAACATAAAAGGTAAACGGCCTTAATGAATAAACCCTCCCATACGTGAAGAAAACCGCGAGCAGGCCATAAGTACTAAAAATAATGCGAAAATAATTGCCACACATCTTGCAAACGTCTACCAACCGTTTTCTAGCTGGAAAAAATTAAATTTTTATCCATTTAACAGTTTTTTAAATCTTTGCATCAGTTACAACTTGTAGTTTAAGACAAAGGAAGTAAACAAAATAGTATAAAAATTTGAAGAAGTCATAGGCTTTGATCTTATAACAAGTAAAATTATAAAACAACTACGCTGTAAATGAATTGTGCTTCTAATTTCATCATTAATTGCAGTCTTGTGAACCACATATTCTCCACTACTGTGAAAAGTTTCAAAAACCATTTTATTTCCCAAACCAGTTAAACCACCAACAGATGATATGTCATACTGACCCATTAGCTTGCCTACAATAATATCAAAAATCTTACAGAAGCTGATACTGTCAAAAATATAACCATTTCTATTAGATTATAAAGTAATCCCTGCTGACCAGTTTGGGTTCAGACTTCAATACCCAACCATAGAACATTCAGAAAGAAACATAGGTAGACTACTTTCGATCCTTATTTGCTAAAACTGAAGATAATGAACCGCCAATACCGAAGGTGACGACAATATTGAAAATAAAGCGGTAAAGAAAGCAATATTAGAATTAAAAAATAGAAAATCATCAGAAAAGGGCAGAATACTGCACGAATTTCCTAACCAGCTCTGACCAAACAACAACTATTAAAACAAATCCAAAAAATAATAGAACAAAACAGAATTCCTTAACAAAGAAGATCCAGTATCCTAATACCTGTCTTTAAATAGGGAGACCAATGGTACCCGGAAAATTACAGAGGCATTAATTTATTAAACATAGCACCAAAATTAACAACCAAAGTAATATCAAATGAACTGAATAAAATTATAATACTAGTAGAACAACAAGTTTTAACAAATATCATGCACCGACGCTTTATTAATAATGAGGCAATTATAAGAGATATCATGGAAATACAATAAACTAGCGTTTCTATGTTTCGTGAAACTTAAGAAGGCATTTGACAAGGTCAAGGCTTCTCCGCCCCCAATTTCCATTTTTTCTGTCATATGCAGTTGCCCCTTCTAAGTCTCTTGCCGCCATTGCTTCATCAATATCGTTGCGCCGACTTCTCCGTGGTCGTCCTCTCTTTCTGTCATCATTGATATTTCTTTCCATTTTCCTTTCGTTTCTTATGTGTTCGTTTCTAACTCTCTTCAGTTTCGATCTACTGCATCTTCGTCTTAGATAATCCATTTCTGTCGTCATAAGTTTGTTTCTATTAGCTTTGGTGACGTCCCATACTACCGAACCGTAAAGTGTAATACTTTGGACTATACTACCATAAATGTGTTTTTTGGTTTCTCGTAGAATTGTTTTTTGCCAGAGAAGAGACTTTAAGGCACGGGTCGCTGCTCTGCCCTTCTTTATTCTTTCTATGATTTCCCAGGATTGCACGCCTTTGATTTTGTCGTCATCCAAGACTAGGTTACATATTTTAACTGATCCCACTGAGAGATATTCACATTTTGTCATATTCATGTTTAGACCTGCCACCTCATATTCTTTTTGCAGTTTTCTTACCATATGGCTAAGATCGTAGCTGTCTTCAGCAATTACTACCTTGTCATCCGCAAAGAAGAGTGTATATAGCGTGTTTTCTTATACCGTTATTCAAATGTTTCTAAATTTTTTTACTCATTTTACTAAGGATCTGTTCAAATAGATTTTAAATAAGGTGGGTGACAGCAGCCTTGTCATAGTCCCTTTGTTGTTTGAAAAGGAGAGGTGATTTTTTTGTTTTAATTCTTGCAAAGTTTATTGATAGTATTTTTGAGTGGAGTTAATAAGAATTGGGTTTATTTTCAAGTTACCCATTTCTATCCATAGTTGGGAGATCGGCACACTGTCATATGCTTTTCCAAATCTATTAAAGCTATATGGGTTTCTCTAGTTTTCTGCACTCGTTTTTCCATTGCAATTTTTAATGTAAAAATATTATCCATAGTGGAGCGTCCAGCCCTAAATCCCGCTTGTTCTTTGGGTTGTTTGTCTTTATTATCATTTTTTATCAGGTTTCATACTACCTACTTTTGAGTCTCCATTCTTCTGGAATAATTAATATTATGATCGAAAATATTTACCAAAACATCACAATAGAAGTCAAAGTGGAAGAAGAATTAACCAACCCTATTGTAGTTGGCAATGGAATAAGACAGGAAGATTCCCTGTGATTGTTTAACCATAATATGGATGAAATATTAAAAAAATAAGAACCACAAAAAGTATACCAAATGGAAGAAAAGTAACTTAAAATAATCTGCTATGCAGATCACCCAATACTAGTTTTTTAAAGTAAAGATAACGTGTGCTGCAATACTTTAGTATAACCGCCAGAAAATTTAATAAGTTAATTTCCCCAAAAAAAAACAAAATTTATGGGTATAAAAGCAAATTTACTAAGATGCAAATTGGAGCTGAAAGGTCAGATAATAGAACAATATCTAGGCATCACGTTATCAAACTACGTAAAGCTCGAAACAAAGATAGAACATCAAGTAAATAGAGCAAATACAGCCGCATGTTGCCTAAATGAAACTATATGAAGAAATAAAAATACCAGAAAAGAAATGAAAGGTAGAATTTATAAAAAAATCATCAGACTAATAACGACATAAACAGCAGAAACACGACCTAACACCTAGATGACAAATAGGATGTTACAAATAGCAGAGATGAAAACACTGGCATTGGAACTGATGGCAAAAAACTATGAAACAAAACCATACGTACAGATATACGACGTAGATGCAAGGTGAAGAACACCAAGCACTGGGTAAGAAGTAGAAGAGTAAAACGGAACGATTATATAAGTAGAATTACAATAAATAGAGTAGTAGACACGCCAAGAGACGATCTCCCAATAGGAAGATGATCAGTAGAAATACCACGATAACGATGGAATGGCAACTTACTGGAGACACATTTAAAAATAGACGTCATATCAGAGTCATATCTATGTAAAAAAAAGAAGAAGAAGAAGGAGAAGAAGAAGGATATACTTACCAACAAACAATCATACCAGAACAATCAACTACGCAGACTAACTAAACCTTCCCAAATCTGTTCCTTAGTATTCGGTTATGGACACCTTGAAGGCAAGCATAGTTACTCTCTCTAATATAGCCTCTAATATATATTTGTAAAATGCTACCTTGTTTTTGATAGTAATTTATCTAAATAATCAATATAATTTCTTGTATTTCAGTTTAATTTCTTTAGTTTTATTTTTGAAATGTTCTTGTCACTTTAATTTGTTTCCCAATTATAGCCCTAGGTAAATAAATGTCTTCTAATATGAGATGATTTTTTTGTTTAGTCTAATTAGGTGAATTTTTTTTTCTAAGGAAAATTTATATGGCCAGAGCTTATTAATTTTTATGCACATTAATTTATTATTGCAATTGTTTATTTGGTTTACTGAATTTTGGAGGTGTCTAGTTCTTTCTTCGAATGTTTCAACACTGCAGTTATTATTGCAGTGAAAATGTAGTCAGTATAATGTTTCTCGTATCAGAATATAACAAATATAAAAAATAGTAAGAAAGATATTTGTGTGTACTATTGTACTTGGTTTCCCTGGTTTGGAAACTATGAGTAGATCAGCTGTTTTCCAGGTTATTGGTAAATATTAAAGCCTGTGCTGCCTTTATAAGGTTTGTGATGTTTAGTATGATATTCTTCATAGGGATAGCTATAATATTTCTTAGATTCTTATACTTATTGTACCTATTTGTGACGAATATTGGCGATCATAATGGACAGCAGGAGTGTGACGTCACATCTGTCATAACTTTCCAAACAAAAGTTGAAATGTCAAATCTCAAGAGTTTTTAATTTCTATAAAGTTAACATTTTGCTTCCTCTGCAATTTTTTCTTTTAAGTATAGTGTTTTCTACGATAATACCATCACAATTCAGTGTTCTATTTCTATGAAATATAGTTTAAAAGAAAGAAAGTCTAACCTTACTTTGTTGATGCATTCATTTTATTGCTATTTTTATAAAAAAAACATTCTTTATTATTTACACAACCTTGTAAAATTGTTGTAGTAACTAATAGAATACTTAAATATTGCAAAAAAACGGAAAGATTATGTAAAAAAAATTAAAAAATAACGAAAAATACAAATTATCCACACTAAACAACCTTTGTTTGGAAAGTGAAACTGACAGATGTCAATCAAATCTACGTCATCACTCCGGCGGTTCATTGCAATATTTTTTTTTATTTGCAGCAGTGCGGTAAAGCTGCACATATATTTTGTTAATCCAGGTTCTGAGTATCTTTTTAACAAGCATGTCCCTCTTCTTTCTGGATTTCGCTTCCTAGCTTTAGCTTTATATAACGAGATTTGATAGTAGTCAGTACTTTTGTTCTTCTGTATTTTTCTGAGAACCTTCTCATTTGTGATTCGGTTAGCCCATAGGATCTTAAGTATCACATTCTAAGTGCTTTCAATCTGCTGCACATATTTTTATTTGATTCACAATTCAATACCATACAAAAGAGAGAGAAGACGTAACACCGCAGCATTCTTACTATTATACCAAGAGAGAGATTGTGGCTTTTGAAAAAGAACTTCATCTGGTTGAAGGTAGATTTAGCTTTTCCGATGGGCTCTCTTATCCCTTGGTTGTTAATCTATTCTAAATTTATTATGGTGACAAGATAGTTGTAGTGCGTCACTCTTTCTACTGGGATTTGTTTGACATAAAGTTGACCTGTTATTTTTTTGTCATTATAGTAATAGTTAGATTCTTCTTCTTTACGTTTCTACTGAGTCCATATTGTTGACTGTAATACATAATTTTGTTCATAAGGAGTTGTTGGTCGTCTAGGTCTTCCGTAAATACGATGGTGTCATCTGCGTATCTCATAATGTTTAGCCGGCACCCGTTTATGCCATTTTCAGTTAAAAATACAGCCTTGACCCATTCCACGCAAGATTTTTACATATTTGGTGTGTTTATCTTCAACTCTTTAAAAAATAATTTGAGAGATTTGCAGTCTGATTCCAGTAAAGAGTAAAGATTTCTTTCTTATTATTTTTAGGTCTTGGTTATTAATTCCTGCTACTTCTAGTATTTGCATTATCTTGGTGTACTGTACTAGGGATGGAAAACATACCGGTTTTAACCAGTTTTTTACTTCGCAATAACCAGTTTTACCGGTTGTTTTTTGTCCCGGTTATAACCGGTTTTTTATTTTTAAAGTAAAAACCAGTTATTAGGTTTTTTAGTTTTATTAGTATTATTTAGGCATTCTTTTGGATTATAATCATAATTATTATTCTCAAGTAATTATTCCAAACAAAAACATAATTCAAATTTTATTTTATTTTATAAATACAGAAGCAAACTGAAAGTGCAAACTCATATCAGCCAGAAACAATTAAGTTTTATTATAATATTTCGTTGAAAAGGCATTTGTAATCATAATATTTATATAAGAAGTGATCTTGTACATTACATATTTTTCACACTTGACTGTTGACATTGAAAGTGGTGAATGGCTTTTTCTGATTACCAAAAATAATAATGTTCTGACTATGAATATCGAATTATCGAATACGAATACGAATCTCCAAGGAATTCCCTACGTTTTCAAAACAGTACAGGAAGTATTAAATGAGGTAATGTACCTATTAAACAAATATGCAAACGTGTTAAAATTAATACATGATAAATATTTTTTGATTGTATTATTATTATAAGATGAATTGCATTATCCAATTAATTTTTAAGTAAAATATTTATGTTGATATTATTTTTTTTTTAAATCCCATTTGAAGATTCTGTGAAATATTTTATGTTGAAATGGTTGGGGAATTTTTTGGATTTGGGAGGAGAGGAAAATTGGTGGGTATTTTAAAGTATATAGAAATTATTTCAAAGGGTAAATTAAATTTGCATCATTTAATTGAATACAATAATTGCATATTATATTCTACTCTCATAATATATTCAATGACAATAGAAGCTGAATTATTTCACCGCTCTCTGTTGAGCAGTAGTATAAGAATTTTGGTTTACTGTTCTCTACATCTGACTACTGAAATTCACAAATCTTTGAGATTCACACAAATCAAATGTAATTTCGATCCAAGTAATCAAGTAATTTTCATGACGACATTGAAGACCAGTTATACTTTTGGAGTGCCTAAATAAATCTAGTAATAACCCGTCTTCTTTTCATCTTCAAGTTTCGAATTTTTTATTTTTACCATGTCGAAATCGTGTGTGTGTAATTTATTTTCCAAGCGTAGCAACATGAGGCACAGTGCTCCATTTGTTTGAAAATATTAAAACCAGGAGGCACGACGAATTTGAGGCAGCACCTAAAAAATAAACATCCAAAATATCTGGAAAATAAGCCAAAGGTAGGCTCATTTTTTTGAAAATTTTAAGTAAAAAAATTAATAGGGAAATTTGTTTTTGTTAAGAATAAAGAATTGGCGGACATCGGAACTTTTTTGCATAGAGGCTATCAGGAAGCATCTTCGTCTGCTTCTGAGGCGAGTGTGAGCTCTGCTTCATTTTACACATATTAAATTTAGCTGTCACAGATGGCCTAGAAGATATAAGAAATGTAGCATTAAAAAATATAATAAACGAAATAAAAGCCATAGTCACTTTCGCTAGGTACAGCAATCGCTTCATGGAAAGGTTACGGATGGAGCAGAAACGGGAGGGCAAGTGAAGTGAAGCTTTTGGTACAATCCGTACCAATCAGATAAAATTCTGTCTTAAATATGCTTAAAAGATTCACACTAATGTCCCCACCTTCTTCTTCTTCACGTGCCATCTCCTTTAAAAAGGTTGACAACCATCATGGCAATTCGCACTTTCGACGGCGCTGCTCTAAAGAGGTCAGCAGAAGTGCAGTTAAACCAAGCTCTTAAATTATTCAACCAGGAGATGCGTCTTCTTCCGCGACTCCTACCCTGTATTCTTCCTTGCATTATTAATTGCAACAAGTTATAACGCTCACCCCTCATAATATGTCCCAGATATTGCAGTTTTTTGACTATCACTGTATTTAAGACCTCTTTATCTTTTCCTATTCTTCTCAACACCTCGACATTCGTGACTCTATTTAATGTCCCCATATATAGCTGCAATACTGGCAGATCACTCGATTAAAAAAGCACCAAGGATGATTTCTGGTTCAGATATAAAACTAATCACTGAATTTGTAACAATTTGATTACCTTTCGACGAGGCCACAAAGGAGATCTCGGGTTTCCAGTACATTACTGCTTGTCTTGTTATCCCCGTTGTGTCTATTATAGAAAGATCTTTAAAAAACCTCAAGCCAAATCTTAATACAGCCCAAAAATTATGCAAAAGCTTATAACTAACCTTCAAGAGAGGGGCACTAAGCTTTTACGAAACCCCCTGCTTTGCCATGCTACAATCACCAACCCGAGGTTCAAAAAACTATATCTGAATCCGTCTATAGTGGAGACAGTCACATGCAATTTAGGCTCGGAAGTTAGGACGCACCATACCGAAATCGGAAAACTTTCTCCTTTCTGCTCCTTCTAAAATAAAGAAGCCAAAGTGAGTTTAACATTAAGCTCTCTTTAGTCATCACACTATCTGGTGTTGGTGAACAGTGGTGTCAGTTTAAGTTCTCAGGACACACGGATTCAAAGTTCTTTTCCAAATGAACTGACTCTATATCTGCAGCAGCCTATGCTGCCGAGATTAAGTGTTCCGTTTTCATTATGGGAGCAGAACAAATCCTGTATGCCAGGCTTGGCTTTTATAGCTAAAAATACATGTCGTTGGTAGGAAGATCGGGAGCATCAGAGAGACTGGTGTCACCATTGAATGATATTGTGTCAGATGAGAGAAGCCGCTTAACCGACCAACATAATATATGAACGAGTTTTATTCAATAGGCTTCATGAAAAATACTGGCCAACATAACGTTAAATTCTTTTCATATAATATAACCTATTTGTTACCTTCTAACCTATACTTTTTTATTTATATTATACTTTAATCTTACGCTATATTATATTTAATGATAAATCAATAAATATATAATAATAATAAAATAATAAATAAATATAATAACTAATATAATAAAATGGTTTTATTAAAAATTGTGTTTTATTTATATTGATATTGATGTTCTTTCGATAATACTAATTTTGATCATATTGATATCGAGTCGAATAAAGTATCGCACACTAAAGTGCATTGTAAATGTAACTTTGTAACATATTTGATTAAAAAAACCGAAAACCGGTTTTTGGAAAAACCGTTTTTTCTGCCGGTTATAACCGCCAGGTTAAACCGTAAGCAAAAAAACCGGTTTAACCGAAAACCGCTGTTTTTCTCAAAAACCGCCATCCCTATACGGTACTCGTTCAAACGCTTTGTTGTAATTAGTGAGACAAGCGTATACGTCGCAGTTGAGATGTTTGCATCTTTGAAATAAAACTTGTATCAAGAACAAAGCCTCTCTCGTACCAACTGCAACCCGGAGTGTTTGTAGGAAATTGGACTTTCGCATATTTCTCATATAATTAAGTCAATTCCCAGAGCCTTTTTAGGAGTAATATTATTTTTAATTACATTGATTACTTCTTTAGTTATAGTAGCCTTTATTATTCCTTGATTAGTAATGTTCACAACGTATTCAGTATTCTTATCGTTAACGTTTCAGGATTGATCATTGTTTTCCATTTTGTGATTTTGAAATACATTTTCGAAGTATAAAGCAAAGAGCTATTAGAATTGGGGATTAGCTACCAGACGATATAAAGATAAAAAGAGGTGTATGACTGGGATGTATATTGTCCACATTATTGTTCAATACATATTCAGAGCACATTATGAACCTAGCGCTAACGGACATGGATGAGGGAATACTTATAAACGGAGAACGATTGAGCAACATAAGATATACTGATGATAATGTCATTTTTGCAGACAGTCTTGAAGGTCTGCAGACACTTGTCTCCAGGGTGGCATAAGTAAGTAGCATCTTTGGGATTGATTTTAACATCAAAAAAACCAAATATATGGTTATAAACAAAAATAGGATACCACCTGGTCAATGACCTACTTCGGAACATACTTGAAGGTAAAGTGCATGGGAAAAGAGGTCCAGGACGAAGAAGAATATCCTGGCTGCATAACCTGTGAAAGTGGTTTAACTTACCCACTACCGGACTTTTCAGGGCAGCAGTCAACAAAATCAGAATAGCCATGTTAGTGTCCAACATCCGTAACGGATAGGCACCATAAGAAGAAGAAAGAAAAGAGATTTTGTTTTTTATGACGTGCTCATGTTTCATCTTCTTTTCTAATCGGCGGAATCTGTTTAGTTGGTGTATTTAATTTTGTTTACATTTCTACAACGAGTAGTTAGTGGTTTGGTAATCTTTAAGTTTATTTATTTAAGGATTTATTGATTCACTTTTGATTATATTATCCTATTTCTATTTTTAACTATCGGTTGATGCTGTTGGACATTTTTATGTTAAGCAATTCTGTTTTATACAATGTTTTCCTAGGTTTTAGTTTTCTTTGCACCAGTCCTTGAATTTCTTTGGGATCATTTTGGTATTTAGGTTTTATTTATAATTTGATTGGTGTTGTTTCATGCTATTTGTTGTAATTTGTGGTTAGTTTTTCTGCTTTTTCAAGAAGCAAGATAACTTGAATTTGTAATATATTTTTATTTGGAAATAAATAAAATTTTTACAACTAACTTTATTTTGATATTTTTACTTCCAGATAAAGAGTTGTTTTCAAAATACTGAGTCACTGAGGTAACTCAGTACTAACACGGTTTCAGAAAAATACCAATCAATTATAACTGTTTTATAATTCTTTGACTTTAATAAAACTCGAATATTTTTATTATTTTTATTTGACAAATCACAGAAATATTATCTTGGATAATTTTATTTATCTCTTCTTTTTTGAATTGATGTAAAATAGTTCTAATATTGCAATAAATAAATCAATTTAGTGCCGGTAACAATAAAATTTACCAAGAATGTGATACTACTGTTTGGGCGTTTTCTGAAAGAGTAGTTTTTGTACCTATGACAGGAACATGTTGTGCAGCTACTACAGGAACAGATTGGATATGTTCAGCTAGTACTGGTACTGATTTCACAGCTACAATTGGTTGAGATTTTAGTATAGTTCCAGGGTGAATAATCGATTGTTCTTGTCCTGTAATAGTAGTTTTGGTACCAACAACAGATGCAACGGGCGACAGTTCTTTAGCTGTGACAGCTGCTTTGGTTTCAACTACCGGAACAGCAGGAAGAATAGCTGGTTGTGCGTGATGAAAAATTGTTGCCTTCTCGTGTACTAAGGGAGCCACTGCAGCTAAGGGTTCTAAATTAAAATGGACAGCAGGAGCAATATGAGCACTTACTAAAGGCGAAACTTGACTAGCGATAATAGGTTCTGGTCTGATGAAAGCGGCATTTGTCTTTACGAGTGGAACATGAATAGGAATTGCTGATTCTACGTAAGTCGTTTTTGGTAATGTTGCAGGATGTACAATGGATTGTGATTGTTCGGATTCCGTAGTTTTGGAAGCAACAATTCCAGATTGGTAAGCTATAATAGGCTGCGATTTTGTGGCTACTACAGGTGCACCTATTACGGGTTGAAGGTGTCCACTGACTAAAGAGGTTTTTGCTCCTAATATTGCAGAACTGTGAACTGCTACAGGGGCAATATGTGCGTTTACTAAAACATTGTTTTCGTCAGTTACCAATTGTCCGTGCTCCAATATACCACTTTTTGATGCAATAACGGGTATAGCGATGGGTGACTTAACCAACGCGACTGGTTGAACTTTAGTTTCGAGTACAGCTGGTTCATCTGCTGACTTTAGAACAGCTGCGGTATCAGGTCCCGATACAATAGCTGTTTCTCCATTTGCTACAATTTTTGCACCTTGGGCAACCGCAGTTATAACGCTGCCATCAGGACCAACCACAGTTGTTTTGGAACTTGGGCCTTCTATTATCTCTGATACAGGGCTGATAACTCCAGCTGTAGCAAAGGCAATAAGGTGTAGTATATAGAGTGCTCCCTAAAAATAAAAAAAACATGTTTTAAATGTAATAATGCTTAACAGAAAATTAGAAGCTAATGAGACAAAAATTTCATGTTAAGGTGAAAACATAATATTTAATAAATATTGCAACTTTTAGATTAAAATTATTTAATTCTCATTAATATACGTATTATTTTCTACTTGCTTTCTCCATTTAAATATTTTAGTGAGATGTATTAATGTTTTGTTGAATGAATAATATACGTGGATTTTAAGACTTTTATAGATGGAATGGAATCCTAGACGCTGACAATTAGCTCTGTACAACGCCTAAAAAACTTTTAAAAGAAGTTTTAGCCCGTACGAATAGGGATTGTGAACTTGTAGAACTAATTAAAAACGCAAACATCTTATCTTGGCCATATATTCCTCCAAATATTTTTGAAAAAAAGAGCATTCTTCGGTAGACGATAAATGGCACATTGTCATGACTGCGCAATATCAAGGACTGGATTTGAGTAAACCTGCACCGGATAGAGGGGCGTTTGCAAAAATCATCGCCAACCTTTATTATAGACGGCACCTAAATAAGAACAAGACGGTAATAGATAGCCAAATAGCTAAGTTAACAGCACTTACTCTTCTACATCAAAACATAAAAGAACAATGAATGATTATCCGGAAATAAAAATGCTTAGATAGGTAAGTGTAGTGACAAAAAGCAATAAAATTAAGAATGGATTTATTGGTTGTCTTAATGGTGTGGTACCAATTTATACCAAAATGACATGACATAGGATAAGATAGTTACAGCATATTTAAGGGCAACATAGTTATCATATAATACAAAGAATTGCTGGCAAGGGGTGCATACGCATAGGCGCATGACAAATTAGTTCATTAATTTGTAATCTCAAATTGATATTATATTTCTGAATTTGTACAGTTTCACCAGGTATAATTGTTAAACATATTGATTAGAAGCTTAATTACAGTTATACAGAAATACACTTAATTGATGAATCGTAGCATTTTAGTGAGATTATAAATATAGCTTCGGGACTAGTTTGGGACGCAGTCTATTATAAATTTTTCTTTCGAAACAATTCGAACTTTGAACTATATTTGAATTTGTCCACACTCCGTAAACATCGTTTACGATACTGCCAAAATAACAACGAATGACATTTTGAACACTTGATTAGGGAGACATTAATTTAGCAATGCAGTACCCTTTTACTTATTTTATTCTAACTTATAGTTGTAGATAGATTAAAAATATTAAGACTATTGAACACAGTTAAACTGGTATTGAAAGAGAGATTTCAATAAAGTAAAATACAAGGTCCTGTATTTAAAAAACAAAGTGACTAATGATTTCACAAAAATAATAAAGTTACTGCCTACTGCCAACAAACTGTATTGTACTGCTGCCAATCACTGAGTACTCTAAAAACCTTTTACACAAAATCATAACTTTAAACTTTGTTTACATTTTACCAGAAAATACAATTAAAAGTCTAACAGACGCGGAGTAGTAGGGATGGCTTCAGCTCTATTGTTTACAATATTATACCCTTACTTTAAGCCGTTTTTTGAGGTAATTTTGCAAAATACTTTGTCATGCCAGAATCTAAATCTGGATTAAAATATTTGGAGAACTATAATAAAAGCGCAGTTTTAAAATTTGTAAATGACATTTTAAATAAACGTTTGACAAAAAAAGCTGCATCAAAAATATGGAATTTTGAAAAAATGCGGATTGAATGAAATAATGAAATAGGGAAAAAACTAGAGCCGAATATAGATGGTAGTGACGACGAAGAGATTTAAGGGAAACAAGATGAAGAAAAAATAATTTCAAAATACTATCTTGCCAAAGATAAAAAAAAACAAAGTGGAGTAAGATGTGTCCAGCGCCTACTTCAAAAACTCGTCCAACAAATATTGTTTTAAAGTTATAAGAGTAAGAAAAAAAGAAGCACTTGTGACTCGTTTGGAAAAAAATATATAAATGTTTTGGATGGTTTGGAGACAATAATAGGGGCTATTGGTTAACTATTTTTTATCTCGAGCGTATAATTGTGTTTACAATTATTATCAAGAGCTGCTAAAAAATACAAAATATCTTACAAAGTTGAACTAGAAAGAAAAACATTTTTGGTAACTCACCAAATGCAATTAGTTTGGTTAATAAAATTGCTGCTAACATGTTTCAAAAAAATTATTATAAATATGTTATTATGTAATAAATGTTTCTGTGAAATTTTAATATAATTTTGAAAAAGTTTCTTAACAAAAAAGCACTTGAATTTATAAATAAGTTAGAATAGCGAACAGTTACAATAAGCCTCAATGTCAAAAATGCCAACTTAAAATTTTTATTCTTGATTAAATTGCCAAAAATAAAATTTTGTTTTAAAATTCTTTTTTGTTTAGTAAAAAAAGAAAGAGATTTATTCACCATTGATATATGCCTGGAAAAATGTAACAAATATATGTAAAATTAAAGCAAAATGTGATATTTTACTGGTTTCATATATGAACTAAAAAGAAATAATATAATTATAAATTTTGCTTTGATTTTGAATTTCTGATCTTTTGTTTAAATTATTATCACTTTTGCCAATTCAAACCATTTCTAAGAAATTCCTTTTGAATTTATAACTTTCACTACACAAAATTTTAATGTTATCACAATCCATAATATGGTCATACTACTAAGTTTTGACTAAGTCAAAACACACCATTAAAAGATGTCACAAACGAATTTTTACTATCTTTAAAAACTTTAAAATATATTTTGTCCATTATTTTATTTACACACAAATATATATTTTATATGTGTGTTAATATTGTTGAGTGTCATAGCTTTATACAAATAATCTCAACGATTATGTCTTGAAAAAGGAATTAAACAATTCCGAAAGCTAGACCAAAAGTCAAAAGAGTGTTTCTGTAACATCCCGACCAAAAGTTCTGACTGCAGCCCTAATAAACTTTGTTGTTATATATATATATATATATATATATATATATATATAATATATATATATATATACAAAATATCTTACAAAGTTGAACTAGAAATAAAAAAATTTTTGTTAACTCACCAAATAAAATTAGTTTTATATATAAAACTGCTGCTTACATATTAATTACAAAAAATAGTATTACAAAAATGTCCTATTCTAATAAATGTTTCTCTGAAATAAATTTTGATAAAGTTTCTTAACAAAAACAATTGAATTTGTAAACAAAAATTGAATAGCTACAAACCAGCCTAAATGTCATAAATACTAACTTAAAAAATTTTTTATTTTGACATATTGTCAAAAATATAATTTTGTTTAAAAAATTCTTCTTTGTTTAGTAACAAAAAAGAAGAACATTTAGATAGATGCCTGAAAAAATGTAACAAATACATGGAAAATTCAATATGTGATATATTACTGACTGCATATATAAACTACATAGAAACAATATAATTATAAATTTTGCTTAGATTTTGAATTTCTGATTTTTGTTTAAATTATTATCACTTTTGCTAATACAAACCATTTCCAAAAAAGTTCTTTTAAATTTATTATTTCACTACATAAAATTTTAATATGATCAAAATCCATAATATGGTCTTTGTCTATTACATGCTCTGCCAAAGCAGAAGATGGTTTCTTAATTCTGCTGTATACGACATTTGTTTGATCTAATTTTTCTATAGGATATTTAGTTTTGGAATATAAAGATGAAATGGTTTTGATGTTCTTTGTTGCTATTTTTATATTGTCAATAACCTTTAGTGTTTGTATTAATTTAGGAGTTAATGATGGTATAAAAGGTAGTGAATGATAATACAGTGTAGGAAAAATTTTATGGTCGGTATGGACCTTACGTGAGATGGAGTGAGAAACAGCTGTTTAGAAAAGAGAGGTATATTAGGTCCGCCCTTTATATCGCCAAACGGTGGCCAAACATGCATGCCTGGAAAGGGGAAGTTCAACGTTGCCAAACTTATTGGATTTATTTGACCTGTTGTTTTTTTTTGCATTTGAACAATGTTCCAAGATAATCCAATTTGGGCGAAATTGATTTAAATGGCAGCTTACTGTTTTTTTTATTGGGAATATGCCACAAGTTTACTTTACAATAAGTGTAATATAACATTTTGATTTCCACTTTGGAAATCGTTTTATATACCTAAATAAAATTTATTAATGTTTCGTATTTTAAGTACGATTTCCGAATTAAAAATCTAAACATCAAAATAAGCTTATTTTAAAGTCACATTGTGCCTTATTCCCAATATGAAATAATAAACTGCATACAATAACACCACATTAAAAAATATTCACACACAATAATTTATTTGGCAACGTCGTCCGTCTGGTTAGAACACCGAGTAACGGGTAGTAGAGGTGGTCGTGGTAATTTTATCGTTAAGAGCGTAAGAGCGATTAATATTTTTTAAATGCATTCATTTTTTTCGAATCCTGATAAAACTAATAAATATTCTTGAAAAATTTAAACGCAGAATGAACCAATACATTATTACCGAGGCCAAAAGTCCCTGAAAACTTCTATAATGTTTATTTTAATAAGTTATAAGGGTGAAAAAAAAAATTAGTGTGATTTTTAATTTCAAATATCTCATTCAAAAAACTTTTTGTTTATTCTAAGGGACTTTCGGCCCTCGGTAATAATGTAATCTTTTATTCTGCATTTAAATTTTTCAAAAATATTTGTTAGTTTTCTCAGGATTCCAAAAAAAATGAATGAATTTAAAAATTTAAATTTTTGTAAACAAGTAACTATGATTGTTTAAAAGTAGTTTCAAGTAAGAGAGTACCTACATAAACAAACATAATGGCTATTATCGTTTATGTGTATATTTATTGAAGTGAAAGAAACTAATGATATATTTATTATAACTTGAAAAATAAACTAAACAATACAAATAGTAAATCGTACTTACATTTACATTACACGTTATTATTAAATCGCGAATAGTCTAGATTGACATTAAAAAACATAAGTTTTTCTACTATACCTACTTCTTATTAACCGTCTTCTTTTTTTATTTCAAATTAAACCAGATTTTGAACATGTGTTCACATTTACAATACTGTATGAATATAGGGGTTAAGTTAGGATATACATGGCGATGGTTTTTCCACCGTTGTAATGGACTCTCGATACAGGTATACGTGTAGATGAGCCATCTCCAATTAATTGATCAAAAATACACCATGGATTTAAGTCATCTTTATTGTTTTCTTTTTCTTGTACTGGTTGATTTTCAATAGTACAATCTTCTTGTTCGTTAATTATAGAAGTAACCAGCTTCTTAACTTTTTCTTTTATTTTTTTATCTTCATTTTTATCAGAAAAACCCTGCACGTTAAATGGTGAATCCATAAATGTACATAATGACAATATGCCACTCTGTTCTATCCCTTTAAATATTTTTGCTAAACCCGATATTAGTAATTGTACTACGTCGGATACTATGGATGTAAGGTTACCGTTTGCTAAAATTTTCTTGCAAGATTCTTGCAGGCCGCGTACCATAACAATCACTGAACTACCCTTCAAGTATTTTTGGTCACTCATTGTACTTGTTATTTCTTTAAACGGCCGTAAAATTTGGGAAAGCTGAGAACAAATAATCCAGTGTTTTTTATTTAGATTTGGTCTAAGTCTAAGTCTGTATTATTTAATACCGATGTGAAACGGAAATACATGCCAGTACACCGAAAATATCAAAATACAGAGAGGAGTCCGCCACGGTTGCGTGCTGTCCCCACTACTTTTCAATGTTTACAGTGATCGGTATTTTAAGAAGCGCTCTCTGACTCAATAGAAGGTATATCTATCAATGGAGAAGTTTTGAATAACTTACGTTTTGCAGACGATACAGTAATAATTACGGATCACAACAATGATTTACAAAACCTAATGCAACGCCTTAATGAACGCTGTCATGAGTACGGACTGAAGATAAATTTAAAGAAAACTAAATGCATGATCATGACTAAATCTGCACAAATATCCAATTGACTATTGAAGATACTGCAATTAAGAGTGTTAATAACTATAAATACTTAGGAACATGGATAACATCAGATGTAGACCAAATCAAAGAAATTAAGACACGTATTGAAATAGCACGTACATCATTTATTAAACTTAAAAAGTTTCTTTGTTGTCGGGATATAAGGTTAGAACTACGCCTGAAAATGCTTCGATGTTACGTGTTCTCTACTCTTCTTTATGGTCTGAAAGCTTGGACACTAAAACAAGTTCATCTGAATAAGTTGGCCGCCTTTGAATTTTGGTGTTACAGAAGAATCCTACGAATATCATGGATTCAAAAAATGTCAAACATTGAAGTAACTAGAAGGATAGGAAATGAGGCAGAAATAATATTAACTATTATAAGACGAAAACTTGAGTACTTGGGACATGTGATGAGAGGGCAAAAATACGCATTATTACAACTTATTATGCAGGGCAAAATCCGAGAAAAGCGAAATGTGGGAAGACGAAGAATATCCTGGCTTAAGAACTTAACGGAATGGTTTAAATGCAGTAGTGCAGACCTTTTTAGAGCGGCAGTCAACAGAGTCGGCATAGCCATGATGATTTCCAACCTTCGATAGAAGATGGAACTTAAAGAAGAAGAAGTGAAGCGGATTGCCTCTTCTAACTCAGTCATTCTTTTTAACCTGTAATAGGTGAAGTTCTACCTAGTTTCCACGTCTTGGATTGGCCGTTTGGGAACTTTGTTATGTTGTAATTAAGCCTTTCTGAAGATAAGGTACTTTTTTTAATGTTTTTTGCAGAATTGTCGAAAAAAGGACTTTTTATTTTATCTATTATCAAATCAGTTTTGACATAACATTCCTGAAGTAATGAATCTAACAGTTTTTCTTGTTGGCGGTTTATATCCAGGAATCCACCCTGCAAACTTTTTAAAATCTGGTTCTTCACCTATAGAAAACGGATGAAACGAGTCTTTGCATAAGTTTAGTAAATCAATAAGTTTAGTCAAGAAAAAGAAACTGATAAAGATGACTTAAGTCCATTGTGTATTTTTGATGAATTAATTGGACATGACTCATCTAAACATACAACTGTATCGAGAGATATACAAGAAGTCGACATGTATTTGTCTAATAATATATTACCCACAATAAATTTCGAACGGAGATTGGAACTGTCCATTACCGTGGTGGAAAAACCATCGCCATGTATATCCTAACTTAGCCACTATATTCATAAAATATTGTAGAATTGTAACAACCAAGGGGAAATATGATTGTTATCTTTGTCTATTCGCTGAAAATATGATTTTATATCTTCGTTAGATATCCTGTTAAATTTTACCATACCGACCATAAAATTTTTCCTACACTGTATATGTTCTGATTGTTGGATACAGTGTTTTGACATTTAGCAAAAAATGGTGTTAAGTTATTCATATTTAATAAATTAGAAAAAGCATCCTATGTAGCATATCTGGAGGATAAGAGTTTTCAATTAAATTATTTTTTAACAAATGAAGATCTTCTTGTAGATATTTTGGATGAGAAAGTTTTAAAACACGTTCCTTTAATCCTGTTATAAGGTTCATTTTCATCTTATTTGAATGATTAGAGTAATAGCTTATAAATCTATTACTACATATGGATTTTCTGAACCAGATGGTTTTCAACATATTGTCTGTATTTCTTACAATTCTCATGTCAAGGAATGGTAGAGAATTATCTACCTCTTCCTCAACTGTAAATTGTATATGTTGATTATGATTGTTGAAAATGTTGACTGTTTCAAGAATTTTGTGTTTAGGAAGTGCCAAAACTAGATAATCTACATATCTTTTGATAAATGGAATGAAAAAAGTGCAATTATTGATACAATCACTAATAATATCATCCATGACATAGCTACTTAGAATGGGTGAAAGACTAGATTCCATAGGGCTACCAAAAATTTGTTTATAAAAAACACCATTAAATATAAAAATATTGGAATCAAAAACAAAGTTGATGAGTGTTTTAAAATGTAATAAGTCAATATTAGTATGTTGCGAAATCTCATTCCAATGTTTTTCAACACTACTTATGATTAAATTTAAAGGTAAATTGGTAAAAAGAGATGTTACATCAAAACTAACTAAAACATAATTTTGTGGTAATTGGAAATTGTTAATGAAAGAACTAAAATCAAATGAATCTTTTATGTAAAAATTGTTGTTTAAATTATAAGCATTGGTTAAGATGTCAGTGAGGAGCTGTGTTATTGGTCCATTTGGAGGGCATAGATATGAAACAATTGGTCTCATAGATAAAGTTGTTTTATGAATTTTAGGTAGAGCATAAAACCGTGGTGCAATAGAATTATAAATTTTGAGTTCTTTTGCTTTTTTATTATCAATAAATTTCTTACTGTTTAATTTTGATACTAGACAATTTGCTTTTTTTTGTAAAGTATAAACAGGGTTCCTTCTAAGTGTAGTGTAATACTTAGTATCATTTAAGAGTTCTCCAGTTTTTTTGTAGGTAATTCTCTCTATACATTACAACAGTTACGTTACCTTTATCGCTTTTGACAATATAAATTTCAGGATGGTTTTTAAGAAAAAGTTTAGTTTGTAAATAGTATTTATTTAAAAAATGATCTTTGAGTTCTTTATGTAAAAAGTTTGTAATGACGTTTGTACATTTAGATCTAACAACATCCTTTTGATTGTCATTAAGTGGTCTGATTATTGATTCAATATCAGAAAGTAAATAAGGAACTCTAATATCAGATTTGGAAGGACATGAAGATGTTAGATTCTTAAACCATTTTTCTTGAAATTTTATCTATCAAAAGCTTCTATTTTTAATTTATTGAACTTATTAATTTGTATTTTTTTGGATTTTATGAAATTCTGTGTTGTATTTAATTCTTTGTCTACAATTAAATTCATTAAATCTGTGGAAATTTAAAATATTATAAGCCTTGGTACGTAATTCATGTAATTTTCTTTCAAAAAAGTTAATATCAGCAAAAGCTTAATCTCTAAATTAATTAATTTTTTTCTTTTATATATATATATATATATATATATATATATATATATATATATATATATATATATATATATATATATATATATATATATATAATAGATATACCTATATAGTGTGTCCGTATAGTATGGAATAAATTCGATATTTCTTAAATGAAAAGCCTTTTTAAAAAAATCTAAAACACGTCAATTTTTAAATTTAATGTTTTACATTTTACAATAAAATTTCAATATACAAGGTGATACACATTACAGTGATGACGTCATCGACTCTTTTTTAAATGTAACACCCTGTATTTCAGGACCTTTTTAGATCGATAAAAATAAACTGATTTTAGAAAAGTACAATACTGGGGGTCTAACGGATATAATTTGAAAGATATGCGCTTAGAAAATTAATTTTTATTGATTTAAAATATTAATAAATCATAAATAAATTATAATGAATAACTTGAAAGTAATCCAGTAATTAATATATGACTTTATCTTAAATGTTCAAATTGTAGCCCTTGATGTATTTGTCAGTAACATAAACGTACAAATTTTTGTAAAACCTTGTTTATGCTTTCTTGAGAAGTATTATTTATTTTTTTACGAATCCTTGTTTTTAAGTAGTTCATATTTGCAGGTTTCGTTTTATAAGCAACATTGTTTAAATGCCTCCACATAAAATAATCCAAAGGATTGAGGTCTAGCGACCTCGCTGGTCATTTAATATGTCCATTTCTTTCAATCCACCTGTTCGGAAAAATTTCGTTTAGGTATCTTCGAACATATACAGCATAATGCGGAGGCGCACCATTCTATTGAAACCATAAACTTTTATCAAAACCTCCAAGATTAATTGTACCGGGGAATGAATTAACTAAAGTAGATACGAGATACCCTCTTAAAAACTGAAGGTATGCTGGCCCGTTTAGATTACCTTCAAAAAAGTAGGGTCCGATGATTTTATTTCTTACAATGTTATCCCATACGTTTACCTTTTGCGGCTATTCTGTATGATGTTCCTGCATCCAGTTGGAGTTAAATCCATTTAATGTAAGTGTAGAATCATCAGAAAAAAATTGTATTTTGAACCAAGAGAAAGTTTTGGTGGCATTTATCCATCATTGTTTAGCAAAACTGTATTCTTTTATCTGGAATATCCTCGTTTAATTCCTGTACAAGTGTGCATCTAAAGGGGTGCCATTTTTTAAGTTTAATTAACTTGTCTGCATGTCTACATTGTTTTGCAAGCATCGATATCACGACTAACTTTACAAACAGAAACGTGCACATATTTTTTAAAAGCAAGTAGAATCTAATGTTGTCTCAAAATTTACAGAGGGAGGACCTGATTTGCGTGCATTTTCAATTGTACCAATTTTTCGAAATTTCTTTTTAATCATGCTTACTGTTGACTGCGTTATGAGTATTTTTTGATATTTGTTAATAAATAACCTACACACTTCCATCTGATTCACGATTTGTCTCCATATCCAATCATCATGATTATTTCAATTCTTTGCTTTACACTCAAATTCATTTCTACTTCAAATTAATTCTAAGCAATAATACAGAGGAGGCTCTGTTTGCAATGAACGTTCTCTCACAGAGATGCTTAGACATGAACCAAGAAATTTACGCCTGCTTTATTGATTTCGAAAAGGCCTTTGACAAAGTACAACATGAACCACTAAGACAAGTTCTAATAAAGAAAAATATAGACAGCCGAGATATTCGAATTATATGCAATCTATATTGGAATCAAACAGCAAATGTCAAGGTTGAGGGCAGACTAACAGAAGAAATTCAAATCCGTCGAGGAGTCCGACAGGGATGTATCTTATCGCCACTTTTATTTAATCTGTATAGTGAAGCTATCTGTGAACAAGCACTCGAGGAAGAAGATCTTGGTCTGATAATAAATGGTGGGGCGATCAACAATATAAGGTATGCTGACGATACAGTTTTCCTAACGGGAACGCTAGTAGAACTACATTATCTCGTTCAAAGTCTCAATATATACTGTAACAGTTACGGCTTGAAAATTAATTTGATAAAAACTAAATTTATGGTAATCACGAAATCAAAGAACATCAGAGCTAATCTTGTAATAGACAATACAACGATTGAGCGTGTGCCCTGTTATAAATATCTAGGTGCTTGGATCACAGACGATACTGATCAAACAAAAGAGATTAGATGTAGAATAAAAATCGCTAGATCAGTCTTTAATAGAATGCGCAAACTCTTTTGCAATCGTGATATCAATATAAAGTTACGAATACGAATGCTGCGGTGTTATGTCTTTTCTACCCTGTTATATGGAGTTGAGGCTTGGACACTAAAACAGTTGACCATAAAAAACATCGAAGCTTTCGAGATGTGGTGCTATAGGCGCATTCTCAGAATATCATGGATGGACCGGGTCACTAACACGCAAGTACTCCAAACTTTAGACAAAAGATGCGAAATTCTAAATGAGATAAAAACTAGAAAGATGGAATACTTGGGGCACATTGTGAGAGGTGAAAAGTACGAACTTTTAAGAAACATCATGCAGGGCAAAATTAAGGGCAAAAGAAGTGTGGGAAGAAGAAAAATATCGTGGCTTCGTAATCTACGTAAATGGTTCGGGTGTAGTTCGATGGAACTTTTCAGGCGCGCTGCTAACAAAGTCGCAGTGGCCATGATGATTTACAATCTCCGCTAGGAGTGGCACGAGAAGAAGAAGAAGAATAATACAGAACATTCACGAATTAATACAATTATTGTACTACTTAATTGCTATTAAATGTTACTAAAATAATTACATTTTACTAAAAACTAGTAGTAGGCTACTTTTTTGCAATTGATAAATAATTTATTTTCTAAGCGCATATCTTTCAAATTATATCAATTTGACCCGGAGTATTATACTTTTTTGGAATCAGCTCATTATCATCGATCTGAAAATGTCGTAAAATATAGGGTGTTACATTTAAAAAAGAGCCGTTGACGTCATCACCTTAATGTGTATCACATTTTATAATGCACCTTTATTGTAGAAAGAGGAACATAAACTTAAAAATCGACGTGGTTTAGATTTTTTTAAAAATGCTTTTCATTTAGGCAATATCGAATTTATTTCGTACTTTACGGACACACTGTATATACGACTATATAAACTTTTCTTTATTATTTCGTGTACTTTATATTTATAGAAATCTGTTAAGCATTGCTGAACGTTTAATACTAAATATTTAAAAAGCAAGAGAGCAGCAAATTAAATAAATTAGGGATGTCTGGTAAAGAGAGCACTTCTAAGATATAAAAAGTTATAAAAGAGGCTCTCGCATAATTGACGACGCTTTAAGCAATTTGCATAATTTATGCAATAATTAGTCTGAAGATTCTTTAAAGACCTTATAAAGGAACGGCAAAGATGGTTCTCACTAATTTGGTAGTTACCATATTTTAGATAAATAGAAATGCACATAAAGAAACTGGGGGTGACATCAAGGGACTGAAATATAATTAATTTTATGGAAATATATTTAATGTGTACTAAATATACTATCCTCAAATAAACTCATCTAAAAAAGTCCCTTTGAAAATTCTCTTTTATGATTTTTATACAGGGTGTCCACAAACTCTCCTGATAAAAGAAGACCGAAGATTCCTCAGATAATTTTACGGCAATTTAACCTAATTCACCTAGTCCGGAAATGCTTCATAAGGGAGCTAAAGCTCTTAGAAGATGGCGCCTCGTAATTAGTTTTATGTTTAATACTTCCAGAATGCTTATATTTAGAAAAATAAAAAACGATTATTTATTTTCCAAAGTTAAATCGATTTTATCAGTTGCCATCTTTTAGTACTGGCATTGATTATAAACCACTACCTAGATACCTTACTCTAAGGTAAAAACGAATTCAGTGTTAAACTCCTCCCACTTACACCTCTTTGCCCCTCACGCCTAAGTACTACTTGACTGTATGGTGGCGACATTCATTGAAATCTTTGCCAATATTGAAAAATAAATTTCAGTTCCCTGGTCCGGCAGTACTCTAGTGCATTAGAGGACGATATAAGGATGGCATTCAGCATTTTCACAAGTAATTTTAACGTGCTTGTAATCTATATTATGAAAAGATTTTACTTCAGAAAAAACGCTAAAAATTGGTTAATGAAAACAGTAAAGGTTTTCTAAAGATTATTTATTTATCAACACAATACAAAAAAATAACAAAATATAAAATATATAATAAAATTAGCAGTGATAAATTACATCTCATGTAAACTACTTTTTTGTAACTTTTCAAAAAAATTAATTTCCAGAATTGATGCAAACTAAAATATTTCAAGCTAATATACAGAATTTATTTCCAGATTTAGTCCATTCACTCACGGTAAAATATTGCAAAACCTCATAAGTTTAAAGAATCGCTTGAATTGACATGAAATTTGGCTTACTCCTAGCTAAGATGTCAAAGGAAAAATAGATTATGCTTTTGCCCTATGGATCAGTATCACCCCTTATCGGGAGTGAAAAAATATATGTTCAAGATAAGTTCGCAAGTGCCTAAAATCAGTAATTCTAAGCAACTTTGGTTTTATAGAGGTTTTTCACTATGTCAATACTTTTCGAGTTATTGAAAAATAGGTTCTTATTCGTCAAATTCCATGTTGAATATTTCAACGTGAAATAATAAAAAACTGAAGCACTCTTCGACGAAAACTCATTACAACTTTTTTAAAGTGTTTTGAAAAGGTTTATTTTTGTTAAGTTTCTTGCATCAAGAGTATGCAGTTATGACCAAAATATTCAGAAAAGCAAAATTTTTTTACTCTTTGTTATTTTTGGTGTCACTAATAAATTTTAAGTTATTTTGAAAAAAAAACATTGTTTTCAAAATTAAAAGATAATTGTTAAAAAATAAGTCCTTTAAACAAATGAAACTTACAAATCAATATAATAATATAAAATAAAAACAATGACCAAGATATTTATTAGAGAAATCAGGACAAGCATTGAAATTGCAAGACAAGCATTTATAAAAATGAAAAAAAAGTTTGTTAATCGAGATCTTATCTAGTTTTGATGGGAAAAAAGCCACAATTTTACTCAAAAATGGTTTTATTAACGTTTCGACGCCCAAATCGGGTGTCGTTGTCAAAATACAAAAATTATTAATGAATTAAACAAAACTGTTGTTGCTTAGTAAAAAAATGCTTCTAATAATTTATTTAATCTGACTCATTTATATTGGCAATTCAGACATATATTATACATTTTAAAGTAGAAGACTTTAAAATGATATTGCCAATATTTATGAGTTGCGTTTCTGGGACTATATTTATATTCTAGCGCGAGAATTTTACTGTCACCATTGCATGTGGTTGTCTATTTAAAGACATATTACATGTTATGATTTTTTTGTGACGGATATTCCTGAGTTGGGTAGATTTAATGTAATCGAATTAACTATCTTTCAACAAAGTCGTCCCAGGAACGCAACTTGTAAATATTGGCAATGTCATTGTCACTATTTCATTATCTACTTTAAAATGTATAATATATGTCTTAATTGCCGATATAAATGAGTCACATTAAATAAATTATTATAAGATTTTTTTTTACTAAGCAGCATCATTTTTGTTTAATTCATTAATAATTTTTGTATTTTGACAACGACACTCGATTTGGGCATCGAAACGTTAATAAAATCGTTTTTTAGTAAAATTGTGGCTTATTTGTCATCAAAACTAGTTAATTGCAACAATGCCACAAGAAAGTAGCTTTAGAACAAAATCGAGATCTTCCTCTGGAGCTGAGGATAAGCGCATTAAGATGCTACGTGTTCCCGACTTTGATACATGGAATGGAAAGATATACGCTAAAAGTAGACAATATACAGAAGTTGGAAGCATTTGAGATGTGGTGCTATAGAGGAATTTTAAAAATAGCTGGATCTAACGAGTTACAAATGCAAAAGTGTTAAGGTTACAATGTTACAAAAGGATTGCAAGGTGATAAAGAACATCAACACAAGAAAGCTGGAATATTTAGGTCACATTACCGAAGGTGCGAAAAGCTTAAATTGTAATGTAAATTTAAGGGTAAAAGATCCATAGGTAGAAAAAGAATTTCATGGCTGAGAAACTTAAGAGAGTGGTATAGTTGCAGTGCAATAGATCTTTTCAGAGCAGCTGCCAATAAAGTACGGATAGCTGTGGTAATGGCCAACCTTCGATAGGAGAAGGAACTTCGACAAGAATAAAATAGAAATTTTGTTCTAATAGTAACATTGTACTACAAAAAATTGACAATTTATCTAGAAATGGCAATATAGAAGTTAATTATATTCTGTGCAAAATAAGAAATTGTATAGAGGTGAACTAAAATCACTATGATCTACTGTTCGATCGCATACTTTTTACATTTAAAAATTTTCTGAGGACTTTCTGGAATTACGTCATCGAGGTTTTAAAAGCAAGTAGTGCTGAGTACCAAATGCAATCGATTTTGACTTTAACAAAATACCACAAATTACAAACAAGTACATATCTTGATAAAATGACAGGGAATTTTCAATACATAAATAGATGAGGGCCATCTGTCTAGGAACAATAGATTAAAGCTGATAAACGGACAGGATTAGAAAGTTTAAAACATCACTAATTAGATTATATTTCAAAACAATGTAAATAATTATATTTGAATGTTAATTCTTTTTAAAATAAGATTGTAAAATTAAAATTTTAGGAAAAAAAAATTTATTATTTCTTGTTCTCAAGAAGTACTTTCTTGTTGACAATATCAAAACATTTTATTATTAAAAGCCGAGAAGAATTTTCTGAGGAAACATACATATTTATATAAAAGTGCTATAAAAATGTTCCACTGCAAAATGATGCTAGCAAATTACCCTCTGTTTTAGGTCACTGATATCCATCAATATAATATCAATATTGCCGCAGTTTTTTTGCCAAATTTTTGTGCGCTCTACGTCTTCAAAACATCCCGCGTAAACACATTTATGCGATACACAGGCCATTTTATCTAAAATGTGAGTCCTTTTTTTTATAGAATTTGGCTATAACTTGTCACAACACTTCATACAGATAATACACTTATAGGGTAAATTCGGCCCTGACACCACTCCTATCTCCTCGCAAGTCAGAGAGAGAATGAGAATCTCGATACGGTTTTCGAGTAACGCCATCTAGTTTTTGATACGTCTTTCGGTTACCACGAGGTGAGCTATCTAGGTAGTGGTTTATAATCAATGGTACTGGTCATAGGCCTCTATGAGTGGGAAAACCCATTTACCTGGCAAACTTAGTATAGAAATCCTAAAAATTGTAGATGAGAAACACATTCATGTTTTAGTAACACTCTTGAATCAAATTTATAGTTCAGGCATATTACCCAAAGAGTGGTTACCATCGATTTTTATTTGTCTTCCCAAAAAGAAAACCGCAAGAGAGTGCAGCGATTACCGCACCATTAGCTTGATGTTACACAGATCGTTATGATACAAAATTTGGTTTTCGCAAAGGCCTAAAAATGCGTGAAGCTGTTTTTTCACTTAGTATACTGATACAAAGATATTTGTTTAATAACAATTTAACTGTTTGATAACAATTAATTAGTGAATGAAATGAGGTTGAATGCTCGAATAAATGAACTTTAAAAATAAGGCTATTATCGAGCACAAGTTAATTAAATCTAGCCCAAGTACTTTCGCTTAAAATAGCATCTTCAGGGGCATTTCGTTAAAATGTGAACTATCCGGCAAGCATAGAATGTGGAAACATTAAAAATAACATAAAATTGTACAAAACACTACACTAAAACGAGGACAAACAGTTTAAAATTACTTAAAGATTCTACGCTACATTCTCTGTCAGTATCTGGAGGGATAATGACAGAGATTAGATACTGACATTCTCCAGATACTGACAGAGAATGTAGCGTAGAATCTTTAAGTAATTTTAAACTGTTTGTCCTCGTTTTAGTGTAGTGTTTTGTACAATTTTATGTTATTTTTAATGTTTCCACATTCTACGCTTGCCGGATAGTTCACATTTTGACGAAATGCCCCTGAAGATGCTATTTTAAGCGAAAGTACTTGGGCTAGATTTAATTAACTTGTGCTCGATAATAGCCTTATTTTCAAAGTTCGTTTAATTAATTAATGTCCTAAAACCAAAAAATATTAACTACAACGACCATAGGATCATATCAAATTTATACTACAAACAGTGAGCAAAAGTACGTGTTAACGAACAGCTATCAGAAGAAATTGAAATTAGACGTGGAGTGAGGCAGGGATGCGTATTGTCGCCAATTCTTTTTAATGCCTACTCCGAAGAGATCCTGAAAAACGCTCTTGAGGGTTGAAACAGGTGAAATAAATGTAAATAGAGTTTTCATTAACATCATTAGATTTGTGGACGCCATCATTACAGGATCTACGGAAATTAGTCTATCTTACGCTTCAAAACAATTATCACTACAACCTGACAACCCTTTTCTTACTCAGTTATCATTATCAAATATCAATATAAGAACACATCTATCAATTCAATTAGGGATCAAAAACATTTTAAACTCTATTGAAATTTTTAACTTTCTCTCACCACATTCAGCAAACGTAAACACGCCACCTCCCTGGTTAATACCTTTGCCTACTTTAAATTTAGAACGAACATCAAATTATAAATCTGAAACTAATCCACAAACATTTATAATCAATTCTAATAGAATACTTTCTTCTTTCCTGAATATATCCAAGTTTACACAGATGCATCTAAAACAATTTCTGGTGTAGAATCATCATTTGTTATAAGAGACATAATAAAAAGTTTCAAATTTGCCACATAATCCACTGTGATAACTGGAGAAATATATGTAATATACAGAGCTCTAAATCACATACACACAGTCGAATCAGATAAATTCCATATTATTACTGACTCAATCAATTCCCTCCATATATTGTCAAAAATGTACACCTGCAACCCGATTGCTAAATTAATTAAAAACATGATGCATCATCTGGAAAACAAAAGATTAGTCTTCGTGTGGGTACTATCACATATAGGCATTAATAACGGAAACGAACTAACTGATACAAATTCTCGGGAAATAGCAAATTCCCCAAATATTAGACCGATAATAAAACCATTAACACAAGATCTCAATCCGTATTTTAAACAATGACTGATATGTAATTTGACTAAATGTTGGAAAGAAAAATCCTCAAAGTTAAAAAGAAATTAAACCAAATTTTGGACGATGGGGTAACAACGTCCCTAGCCGTATCTTTTAGGTTGTATTAACCAGACTCCGATTAGGAGACAGCAAACTTACACATAAATGTCTCATGAAGAAGGAACCTCAACCAAATTGTACGAGTTGTAACGTGCCGTTAAAAGTGAAACACGTATTAATGGAGTGTCCCAAATGTAGTGCTGAAAGACTAACTAATAAAACTCCATCAGTTATAAGAGATATTTTTAGTGAGTGTACCAGTGAAAAAAGTGTGAAATTTTTAAGAGAATATAACATATTGAACCACATATAAGTATGATATTGATAAATTGATTGATAAAAGAAACACTAAAAGTAGAAAGTAAAATCCGAATACAAAACGAATTAACGGAAACAATAGATGTGAAGAAGGGACTACGCCAGGGAGAGCTCTATCATGCATATTATTCAACATCATACTTGAAAAAATAATAAGAGACACAACAGTTAATACCCGAGGAACAATAATTAATAAAAGCGTGCAAGTACTAGCATTTGCAGATGATGTTGACATAATCGCAAGATCAAGAAGAGAAATGATAGAGGCATTCACTCAAATAGAACGAGCTGCAAAAAATAGTGGTCTTAAAATCAATCAGACAAAAACAAAATATATGCCTGCAAATAAAAACGCACAAATAAGGCAGCTGCCAAATTTAACAATAGGAGAATACAACATTGAGGCGGTAAAAAACTTTACATACTTAGGATCCCTAGTTACGTCTGATAACAACGTTGCAGAGGAAGTGAAGAGGAGAATATTTATTGCCAATAAATGTTACCATGGCTTAATTAGGCAACTAAGATCAGATAACGTCTCCAGAAAAATAAAATGCCAAATATACAAAACCTTAATAAGACCGGTACTCACATACGGTTCAGAAACCTGGACACTCTCTAAAAGGGAGGAAACGTTATTAGCCACCTTTGAAAGAAAAATCTTGCGACACATATATAAGGGCACAAAAGAAAACGGGATTTGGCGGAGAAGGTATAACTTTGAACTATACAACATATACCAGGATCCGGATATCATAACATTCATTAAAATAGGAAGGCTACGTTGGATTGGACATGTGGAAAGAATGGAAGAAGGCGAAATACCAAACAAAATATTCAAACAAGTGCCAGTAGGAAAAAAAAACAAGAGGAAGACCGAGATACGTAGAACAAATAGAAAATGATATAACAACATTAAAAATTAAAAACTGGAAAAAAAAGCACGAAACAGGTCAGAATGGAGAAGAATCCTTGAACAGGCCAAGACCCAAAAAGGGTTGTCGAGCCAGTGATGATGATGATGATGATAAGTATGATATTTATTTTTTATTTGTGTAATTATTATTGTTTACATTAAATCCATCCGCTAATAACCAATATAGTTGAAGCGACTGCTTTTAAATAAAAAAAAATAATAATCTTTCCGACGATCTAAAGATATTATTAGACGAAAATTAACATAAACAATATTATAAATTTCCTCAAAGGAACGGATCTTTTTAAACTATTTTAATTTAATTAAGCAATTATTGTACCTTAATGTAACATGCAGCTAATTACCATTAGTAGTTGATGCGACTGATATTATATATCATAAAAACTTATTGTAAATTCATAAGACTTAAAAGGATTAAAAGACTTAAAAACATCCTAAAAAAGGATAACCACTAGAATAATTATAAAAGTACAAGTAAAAAGCGTAAGACGGCTAAAAATCGAACTGGAAAATAAAGTGCTGGTCACGAAACCACACAAGTCATGCTGAAATTTAAAAAATCCGAGTCCTGTAAATAGTAATGCGATGAGGTTAGTTTTTTAACAACACAATAAAAATTTAAACAGTTTTTATTAATTTGTGCCCTTAAATTAATATTTGACGGATTGGCAACTGTTGATAATATGTCATTATTTCTATTGAGGTTTATTGATGGATTTTTTTTTTATTATTGATTTAATGCCTCGACAACTATGATCATTGGCATGGTACAATCAGGTACCTAGTGTATTTTCATTCATTAATTTTTAATAAACGAAAATTTCTCCACCCTGATGAGATTCGAACTCACGACCTTTAGGTTTAAAGGTAGGCGCTCTTACCACTGAGCCACAGAGGGGGTTACTTGATGGATTTGATTGACGCTCTAACGGCAGTTAAAAAGTTTTTACCATCAATGAACAAAAGTGACATACCAGCCTGCTACTCAAATGAATACGATATCTACACTTATTACAATGTACTAATTATAAAAACATTATTAAAAAAAACTAGTTCCCATAACCTTTGGGAATATTATAATTTTGTAAATTCGTATTACTACAATTACATACAAATATTTACAGACGCTTCAAAAAAATCATAACCTTTAGGCAGCCAAAACCGGCATAGGAATACACATACCAAGTATAAATTATTCCTTTTCTGGAAAAATTCTTTCACTTGTTAATATCTGTACAGCTGAAATAATAGCTATTCAAAAGGGTCTAATGATTTGCGAGTAAAAAATTTTGATAAAGCTATAATATTTACGGACTCATTGAGCGCTACTCGTATAAACATTAATAACAATAATATGATTTTGTTAAACTATACTATTTAAATAAATATGGAAAGATGGGAAAGATAGGAAAAGATGGAAATAAATATGGGAAAGATATTAGATTATGTTGGCTTCCTGGACATAATGATATCAAGGGAAATGAAATAGCTGACAAACTGGCAAAGATTGGAGCTGAATTAAATATTCCGGCTAAAATTCGATTAAGTAACTTGGAAATCATGCCATTATTAAAAAATAAAATATGTTTTATGCATCAAAATAATTGGTTAAATTCTTTTCAATATAAAGGCTTTTCAATATAAAAACTTCAATATAAAGGCAAGTGGTATAATAACATACAATAACAATAACATACAAAACTTTTTTTCTAATAAACCATGGTTTGACACAATTGTATACATAGATAGGCGGAATATTACTACCATTATTAGAATGAGGACTGGTCATTGCCTGACAGGAGTACATTTATATAAAATCAACATTCGAGATAACCCATACTATGAATGTGGGCAATTGGAAACACTAGAACACATATTATAGGAATGCCAATAAACAAAATAAAACACTATGATGTATATCAGGAGCAGATCAAAATTAATATTAAAACCCCAATTAACATACTAATGCTTCTATGCGATATTAACCCTGAAATTATCGAAATTCTTCTCAGATTCCTACAGATCAACCATATAAAATTATAACTTTCATAATAACCTATCTAATATGAACATTTAAACCAATTATAAGACAATAGAAAACATAAATAAAATGTAGATATGTAGATAAAATGTTTATATTCACTGATAATAGGGCATGAGATATATTTTCAGACTTACGATAGTGGCCCAAAACTTAACAAAACAAATGTACTGGCTGATTATTCAGTCAAATAAAAGCCAAAAAGAAGAAGAAGAAGAAGAAAAAGAAGAAGAAGAAGAATCTATTAAAGTTATCTAAAGTGTGTATACTGTTTTGTTTTAAAAGAATATTCAATTTATTTAAATGTATATATCTTTGTTTCTTATATGAATTTTGGTATACTATATGTAAACTAAAAATAATTTGATCAAAATCAGAATTTGATATCACATCGAAAAGCAAATCTTCAATACTTACAATATCTTGTTCAACCAAAAGTAAATTAGATCTATGAAATTGTAACCTTTCGAGGACAAACTGGCTCTATGTAGAATGTTTTCAACCTTCTGCTTGAATATGCTGGACGTAACTTCAAGCCCTTTGGTATTAGGTTGTTGTCTCTACATCTTCGTAAAAATTTGATTGAATTTTGACAATGTGCGAGTTTCTTGTAGAGAATTTCCAATCTTCGAAAATTTTGATTAACACTGGTTCCATATCGTTTTCTTAATATTATTCTGAAGCTATTTTCTTGTGGCATTTTAAAGTAATTACTATTTAAATGGGAATAAGCCACAATTAAAGATTAAAGTACATTTATTGACGTTTCAATTTCCACTTCGGAAATTTAATTGTGGCTTATTCCCATTTAAATAGAAATTACTTTAAAATGCCACAAGAAAATAGCTTCGGAACAGTATTAAGAAACCTCATAAGGAATCTACGTTCCTGTAGTTGGCTGTATACCATGTATTAAAAATTTAATTAAAATCCTTTGTAATAGGTATTTATTTAAGGCCCAAACGGGCTAAGTTAAAAAGACAAAACGTTTTCGGAAACCATGTTCCATCATCAGTGTCTAGGACTACATGAATGTAGCCACCAAGATTAAATATGTGGGTAAAAACCCATTAACAGATGTTTAATTACATTTAGTTTTAAAAATATGTTATAATAATTTAAGATTATAGAGTTACCGATGGATTAGGTAAGAGTTGCACTCATACAGTCCTCGAAGACATACCGTCTCAGGACTAGCAACTTCAACGTGGAGTCATATGTCGCCATGTTACCTAATCCGTCGGTAACTCTATAATCTTAAATTATTATAACATATTTTTAAAACTAAATGTAATTAAACATCTGTTAACGGGTTTTTTACCCACATATTTAATCTTGGTGGCTACATTCATGTACTCCTAGACACTGATGATGGAACATGGTTTCCAAAAACGTTTTGTCTTTTTAACTTAGCCCGTTTGGGCCTTAAATATATACCGATTACAAAGAATTTTTAATTAAATTATTAAGAAACCGATATGGGCCCAGCGTTATTCAAAACTTTCGGAGATTTGAAGTTCTGATTTTGATCAAATTATTTTTAGTTTACATATAGTATATGAAAATTCATATAAGAAACAAAGAAATATACATTTAAATAAATTTAATATTCTTTTAGAACAAAACAGTATACATACTTTAGATAACCTCAATGGAAATAATGACATATTAGCGACAGTTGTCAATCTATCAAATAGACAGGATTTCCGAAGTAGAAATCAAAACGTTAATAAACGTACTTTAACCTTTAATTGTGGCTTATTCCTATTTAAATAGTAATTTTTTTATAAATTAGTATATTTTAACTTAAATACGTATTATTTTTACAGTCATTTATAAAAAAACTAATGTATTTAAAAACCATTGTTATTAAACAAAATTAAAACTTACCAAGAAATTCATTGCAACTTCGTAATTTATTGGTAGTATATTTGACATTGTGTACTCGTAGCGTCGCTTTATATATACAAGAATAATTTGGGCACGCAAAAACCTTGCTGCCCCTGAGATTCTTTTGCTGATGTTTTTCAACTTCCTCTGCTGTTATTTAAATTGTAAATCCTTTTTTAATGATCGGTATATTCTACAGATGTTTTGACATTTTATTACAAAAAATAAACTTTCGATATATGATATAAATTATTTCAGATAGAAGAATAACGTCCGTAATACAGTACAAGCAGTTCTAAAAAGAAAGTTTGTTTAGGTACTGGAAAATATCGTACAAAATGTTTGGAAAAAAAACTTGATCGAATAGTAAGTAATAATAATAATAATGATAACTATGTCAAATAACTTTCTACAACATAAAAAGGTTCTGAAACTGTTTTCTGTTGTGGCATCTCTAACTTATATATTATATTACTATGGGATTAAGCTACAATTGACTGCAATAAAAATTACATTTTATAATAATTATAATTTGACGTTTCGATTTCCACTTTGGAAAACGTTTTCAAGCAAGAATATTTAAAAGTAGTAAGATGTTATTATAAATAAAAAAAAGTTATGAAAATTTATATGACAGTTATTTTTTTCCAAGTGACGGTTGACTTATTTGTCCTCGATCTCGAAGGCATATAGCCATTTTGTTAGTTCAAAACTTTGAGGGTAATACTAGTCCCTACGAATGAAATCAAATTCTGATTGTTGTATGTGTCTATTATGTATTATATATTGATGTATTACGTCCATACGTATTATATATATATATATATATATATATATATATATATATATATATATATATATATATATATAAATTAAGGATCACTCAGACGAGTGGTGGGTTTTTAGCGGTCAGAAAGTGGAGAAAAAAGACAAAGTTGATGGCTACTTCATCTATTTATTGAAGACGTTTCGCTTTCTTAATCAGAAAGCATCATCAGTTCATCTAAAAAGAACAATATGAAAAAAACTACACAAGCATGGAAAGTTGTTACATGTGTTACCTTAAAAAGATATGTAGTAGTCAGTGATATTAAAAAAATAAAGAAGCTTAAATAAATGGACATAATACGATTATGATGTATAAACATTTAATTGAACTAACTACAATTAACAATTTGTTAAAACTTAGCACAGCAAAATAACATGTGATCTATTATACATGTATAAGTAATAAAAAACATTGACATGAGCTTGAAGAACTAAGAACATTAAAGATGCACTTCCAACGATATAATAATAATTATGATTTAATTTTAACTTTAGGCAACAATATTACCGTGATTAATATTGAAATTTAATAACGTACTGTATAATGAAATTACCACTCCAGGCTTGTAGACTGCCACCGGTAACATGGCGTTAGATTAGAACAAAAGCGCCAAACAACGTGAAAGACAGCCACCTTGAGGTCATGAAATTATGACAGATCAGCAAAGTGAGGTACCAACCCTAATAATAGAGCGGTATATTTAAAGAGTGAGATGAGTTTGGGAGATAACCTGTTTGTAAGAAACCAAACAAAGAGAGGAAAATGTTATTAATAACCCCAATTTCCCCCCAGTGGTCGGTTAAGAAAAAAGAACAAACAAGTGAGGTCAGTCCAAAACTCATATTATATAAATCGTCAACGTTTTTATTGATAAATAACCTTTAACTATTGATGATTTCACTAGCAATATTTTGGAAAGGTTTGAAAAATATCTTAATACTCTTGCATTGTTTTTAGATCCATTGGCTTTCCATTGTGTCACACATAGTATTGTGCTTAGAAAACTTATTCATTATAATTTTTATAGTGGTGCTATTCAACTAATTGATTCATATCTATCAAATCATGATCAATATGTTTACTTCAACCAGTGTGATTCTCAAAAATAATCTTTGTTGTTTGTTGTCCCTCAAGGCTCGGGTATGGGTCCAGTATTATTTCTTATCTATATTAATAATCTAGTTTACTCTTAAAATAAAACAGAGGTAATGGATTTTGGGAACAGCTATGACCTTGAACATTTTACATAAACTTGTGTACTAAATAGGCATAATGCATAGCCCTTGTCAAAATCCAATACATTAATAATATAATTACATATCTTCGATTCTAAATTATTGTAAAAGACTTTAAAGAGTCTGAGTAAGAAGAGAGATATTTAGTTATATTCTTTGTGGCATTTTCAAGGTCATAGCTGTTCCCAAAATCCATTACCTATAACACTGTTTTATTTGCTGATGACACTACTTTCTATGTAAGCTATTACCCTTCTGAATTCGACACCCTTAATTATCAAACATCTAAAAAAAACTTATTCAATTGGTTTTTACTTAACCGTCTCTCTTTGAACAACTCTAAATCACAAAGTATTAATTTACTTTAAGATATTACGCTTGTGTTGGAAACGTTGGTCTACCACAATGTATAACCGGAGCGAAGTTTGTGGGAATATATTTGGATACAGGATTAACCTGGGAACAACATTTAGTTAATCTATCGAAAAAGGTTTCCCGACAAATTTTTTTCTTCTGGACCCTTGTACAAGTAACTTCCAGGGAAACAATTTTATCAGCTTATCATAGTAATTTCCATTCTCATCTGACATATGCCATTCTCTCCTGGAACCACTCTTGTTATATTGATAAAGTGTTTTCACAACAAAGAAAGTGTGTTCGTATTAGGTGTGAGATCTATTATAGAGCAGACTGTAGAAACTCCTTTAGAGCTTTTGAAATTTTAACTTTACCTTGTGTATACAGTATGCAGTATCTGTTTCACATTAAATAAAATCTTGGCCTATACAATGCGCATGTAGATTTTTACAATTATTCCACCAGATTTAACAATAATCTTATACCAGAATTTAGCCAACTTGAGTGATCCAGAAATCGTTCAAGGTATTTAGCCATAAAATTCTACAACTTAGTTCCAGCTAGAATAAAAGCTCTTAATTTTCATAAGTTTAAAGCAAATATTAAGAGTTACCTTATAGTAAATGCCTTTTTTACATCATGAGGAATGAGGAATATTTTACTTCCAATTTTAATTTTTTGTAATTGTCAACAATATAACCTAAAACCCTGTATCTATGTTTTATGTTTTATATTTATATTTATGTGCCTATTAACTATATTGACATATTTTTTATCTTTGACTTGTAAAAAATACTTTTGTATTCATTTCTTACCAATAAACCATCTATCTATCTATAAAAGTAAAAAAAAATGGTAATGTAAACTAAATATAGATAAAGGGTGCTCACCACTGGGTGTAGCTCCTACTGTGTCACTTTTCCGTCTTTGAAACATAATGGGTGAAATGCATAAAACGTAGTAGATGCTATTGCTTCAGCAAATAGTACCTAGTTTATAGCATTTTCTTTTACATAAAAGGAGGTGCTTTGTTGAAAAGACACAACCGAAGTACTTGCTACTGACCTGAAGGATCTATTACTAAACGTAACGCCAGCCGTAGTGCCCTTGTGCGCATCAGAACTAGTTTTTTATGTGGTTTTTTATATGCTTGTGTTTTGTGAATAATTATTATTAGAATAAGTGAGTAGTGAGTAAAAATAGGTGGTTTAGATTCCGAAGCGACAAAAGAGTTAGGCGAGGACAAAAATGACCAAGTATTGTTTGGTAATCTTCTTGAAAATTATCAAATTTTATTTGATAAAAGAATGATCCCAAACATGAAAAGGAAGCTGTGTTAAAGAAATTAACTGCTGCCTGTAATGAAAAAAAAACCTAAAGAAATTCAACAGCATGAAAACAAAGGTTAAAGAAATTGTTGACGTAAAAAAAACTGATAACAAAAAAAATCGGACTAACTGACTGGCAAAGAAAATTCTATGAGTTATGAAACATTGGAGAAAATCCAGTCTTGCACAAGGTACCAGGTGCTTGTCAAGCCGATGTAACAGAGGAGATTGCCAATTCTGGTTGCCAAAAACTAACAGCCAGAGCTTCCAAATATCCTAGTGCGAAGAAGGAGTCGCTGATTGAACTACAGAAGACCTGTTTACGAAAACAAATTGCAGCAACAGAAGCTCAAATTTCTTGTGCTTGAGCTAAACAGTCTTCGGCAGAAGCTCAGGAACGAGCCGCGAATGCATTGATAAAGTTTTCTGAAGTTGGTGAGCAATTAGTCAACCATATGGCAGTTCAACGTGGTATGGTACAAAGACAAAATTTGTATGTAGATATGTATTTTATAAAAACAAAGTTATACACTAAATATAAAATAAATATGTTATTACGTTGTATTTTGTTTAGTATTATTAGAATAAAAATCAAAATATTCGTTACGAATTTTTATTAGACCCTGTACATATGGTAATAATTATGTGTTAGTTGGCATTACGAAATAGAGCCTCTGCAACCTCATTTCTACGTTGTGTGCCTCGATTTCGAATTTGTACTTGATTTCTTTCAGGTATCTCTTCAATTGCATCTTGCACTACGATTTGAACTGGATCAAAATCACGGTACGGATCCTGCAGATGTTTTGATATGTTGTGAAGTACAAATGCACTTACAATATGTTTTGGACTGTTTTCAGTTTTTAGGCGAAAAATATACTGCAACATTGGAAAACGCCTTTTCAACTGACCAAAACAGCGGTCGATGACACAACGTTTCTTTTCAGGATCTCCTAAAAATGTAATATTTATCTTTTTCAAAGTTTACAACTTATTTCTAAAACTAACCTAAACTTCTCAAAAATATCTTCTTTTTTCGAGGGGGTGACAAGGCTCCACCTCTTGTCTCTACGGAATTATCATCGTCAAAAAAAAAAATGACTAGCAAGCCACTCTACATTTTCTCTGTTGAATCTAAAACATCAAATATGAAAGTAACCTTTTATAAAGATTTTATATTAATACCTAAATATATATACCTACATATCCAGTGCGCTGAAATAACTCTTACCTCCCTGCTTTCCTACTTTCTCATTCAAAAAATCAAAGTTATGACGGTCACCTGAAAAAGGAAGTTTTGCACCTGCGAGCGTTTTGCTTATATACTAAAAATAAATGAGTTCATTTATATATTTATATTTAATATATTCAGGGGGGTAACACTTTTTTCAGCGCACTGTATGAATAAAACTGCACGATTCATGATAATTATCTAAATATTTTACGATAAATATCGTCATTGTATATTCCTCCTGGTTTGTAGATTTTTCTACGGCGAATATTCATAAATGCTGCCATTTTTTAACAAAAAACACCATTGTCGAAGTCGTTTATCCACCAACTTCACCTAAACTGAAGCAAATTCTATTAAACTAACAAATACTTCAAAAGCGTAGTACGACCTTCTCTGTATCTGGTAAATAGTAGCAAATACTATGGGGGAAAGCAAAATGCTTTGTAAGTGTAGCAAGTACTACAAAAATGTAAAATTACTTGAAGCATTAGCAGATACTACGTTTTATGTATTCCACCCAATGTTTATTGGTATATTGAAAACAGATTGAAATAAGTAAACAAACTTAAAAAAGTAGTTGTTTTTAAGTTTTTTGCGGGTTTACCATATGCTTTAATTTCTAATTTTTCGTTATTTCCAAGCAAACAGACGTGTTCCTAATATTTGACACAAATACAAAAATGTTAAATAATACTTTTAATAGTTATTGTACTGCTTATTTTATATTAATTTCACGCTTAGTTTTTGTTATTTTTTACAAACAATAAAGTATGTATAATTGTAAACAAAAACAATTTCTCGAATTACGAAAAAACAATTCATTTTGATTCTTTGTTGTCTACCTAAAACTTGTACCAGAAATTCCAACGTCACTGATGTTCTTGAACCGAAACAAATGAACATTTCATGCTCATTTATCGTAGTTAGCCGTGAACTTCACGGAAAACCGAGACCGACATCAACGTTGGCTGACCGCACCCGGCGTAAAACCGGACACAAGAAGACATTTGCATTTTAATTCAAAGACAATAAACGTTCCCCAAATTTATGGCGTAAAACAATCGCAAAATCCTTTGTAAGGCCCTTTGGAGAGCCAATTGTTTTGAAGGATTTTCAGCGCTTCCTATTACAAGCGTTTATTTTAGAGGATAATAAAAAGTTATCTGTTGCTTGCTGTCACAAAGTCGGTAAATGTTATTTTGTTAACTTTAAACATTTTTTATCGATATTCATTTTATGCTGAGTTTTTAAATATTAACATAATACATAGTTACTAGTTTTGTGTACAATATAATTATTGTTAAAATTGTAATTTTTATGCGTAAGAAATGCTTTAAATATGCACATGCGCCGAAATATGTTAAATTATTCGCTCAAATATGTCAAAAATATGCGTCGTTCATACTATTTGTGTACTGTTATGCACTATATTTTTGACGAATTTTTGCTTTGTGAAATCAAGAAAGGGTGGTAGAGCCACAAAAGGTACCGTAGAACGAGGTGTCTTTGTTAATTTTTTTCATATTTTCTTACGTAACTTTTGAATGGGTGATCCCAAAAATGTGGAAAAATGTCCATTGGGATTCATCTTATGTCTATGTAATTTATACTGTTAGTATATATATATATATATATATATATATATATATATATCTTTTGAGGATTTTCTCAAAAAAAAATAAGTAATGGTATATCAAAATCACCCATTGATGTTGGGTCGCTTTGATACCCTATTTTAAAATAGCTTGGACGATGCATAAAAGCTGTAATGGTGTCAATATCAACCCATTTTTAAATCTATCAAGCCAATTTTTAGATATTTTAATTTTAATTTTTGGGGTGACTTTGACAGCTGCTATAGGCACAATAATTAGTATATAATAAATAATTTTACAGGTAACTAATACTTTATTCAGGTGAAAAACATTTTAGCAAATTAGTAAAACAGTATAAAATAGTAAAAAAAAGCCAAAAGAATGTATTTTGAACGGAAACAAAATCAAAGTTATTTATCTTTAACATCAACTCTGCCAGGAAATGTACATGTAGTTGCTGTTTCATTTGTTTCAACCGATGGGGTCTTTAGAATTGCTAAGATATCATCGAAAGGAGCGTTAAAAACGTCGGTCTCCACAACTTTAAAATGTTTATGGGTCTCATCCAGTGATTTAAGTCCAATGAGTTCGTATTCGTCAAAAGATAATTTCTCTTGTATCCTTCCGGCATATACGTAATTTTTACATTTTTGTTTACCTGGCATAATTTTTACAAGCACGTAAGTTCCAACATTCAATTCAGCAAGGGAGGGTTTTGTATTCATCTCATCTTCATATGATTGGTCCTCCACAGAATCTTCATTTTCAATTTAATTTTTGCTTTCACTATTATAGCTGTTTAACTCGCTATCGGAGGAGCTGTCATCTGCCGTTATATGTCGACTTACACTTTTACCAGGTTGGATATGAAGTTTTTTTTTACTTTGCCGTTTAGTAACTTCTATCTCGGACTTCTTATTCATCAGATAGTCTGTGAGGCTGTCGTTAATCAGAGGTTCTACATAATCAACATCATGGTTGATTGGTGTAATCTTACTCAAGAGTTTATTTGGATCGAAAGGGACCATGCCACAAGCCTCGAACCCATTCTTCAAAACTCTCTTAATTGCACCACTTTTTTCCAATCTCCACATTTGTACTCAGTTTTTGCAATTGTCTGATCCATTAATTCCAAGCATTTTTTTAATAACGACGGAAATTGATCTTTAGGTACACCAGTAATTTTTGGGTGTCGCAATTTAAATTCCGTCAAAACTTTTCGCCAAGAGACTTTCATGGGTTTAAAAAAAGACACATCCAAAGGCTAGCATATGTATGTTGAAATACTGGGAAGGCACGCAAATTCAATATTGTTCAATTCACACAATTCTAAAACATGATCTGAAAAGTGAGACGCCAAGTTGTCGCCGCTCATAACTGTTTTACCTTCCAGCCGTCTTGCGTGGGGTAATAATATGGTCTCAAACCAGTCTGTAAAATAAGTTATCTCCATCCACCCATTTTTTGTTCGGTTATATCTAGCTCCGCGCAACATCCACTACTACAACAAAGAGAGCCCTGTAGACCTCCTAATGTCCATGCATCCCATATATGTTCGCTCCTATATATTATATAAGGAGGAGTAGTGTACCATCAGCAGCACCGCACATCATTATTGATGTGGCGGCTTTACTATGATTAGTGATTTGTTCTGGATATTTGGTCCCTCTTCTATAAAGCAATCTTCTTTTCCCGGATCATCACTAACGTTGGTTTCATTGTAATTGAAAACGTGTGATGGAGGGCAATTTGAGAGAGTTGTTCTTAAATTATTGAAATATGATTCTATCGTTTCTTTTGTGACACCTGCCGAGCTCTAGTAATGTTAGACGCAAGTCGTTCAGAGATTTGCTGACTATGTCTCTCTAAAAAAAGTTTTACCCAGTCGTTACCAGGACTTACCCCGTTTTTAAATTTAGAGATAATTCTTCCAGTTCTTTCTAAATAACTCTTAGTGAAAAGTTGTACATCTAGCGTCGATAATGGAAATCCCCAATCTGCACACTTGACAATGCAGGACACGATTGATTTTTCCTCCAGCTCGGTCAACGCAGTTTGGCCCCCTGGCTTCTTCACATGTTTCCCTTTGTATTTATTATATAAAGTACCATACGGAATTTTAAATCTTTCTGAAGCGGCTTTAACAGACAAGTTTCCGTTTACTATTTGAAGCAGAGCATGTTCAAGAGTTTCGTCAGAGAAGTTCTTGTAGCTTCTTGATCCCAACTTTCGTTTATAAACTCGCGGCATTTTTTTTTCATGCAGATAATGACGAAATCCTGAAAATAATTAACGGTTTGAAGTTTCATTAAGCAAACTATAAAAAGAAATAAAGTATCAAAGTCACCCCGAAAAATGTACCAAGGTGACGCCGGATAAGAAATCATTCAATTTCATGGAGTAGTTACGGAAATAAGTTAGGTTAAATATTTTAAAATAGTGACAACTAGACCTACATTAAGGCAACATACACAAAATTACCTGCAATTCTATTGTAAGAGCTGTATGTTTAAATTTAGTAACACAATATAAAATCTTCAAATTCAAACAAAAACTTCAATGGTGAATTTACAACCGTATACTTTTGATATTGGCCACAAACACCTTTTGCTATAGTGAATCAACATGTGCACTGAAATAAAGTTCAGACAACCACCATAACGGACGAAACATTTGGGTTGTATACTCTCTTGAAACAAAATATTCATGGTCTATCAAAGTCACCTTATAGAATCAAAGTCACCCATTCTACGGTAATTTAAGTTGTGATTATAGATTAAGTAATATGATATAACAATAATAATATATGTTTGATGGCCCAATGTTATCACTAAATAAAATAATAATAAAATAATTATTAACTCTTGAAAATAGATCTGCCTAATTTCGTATTGTACCAATAAATGATTAAATAATTTTTTAGATTTTTACCAGTAAAATTTTGTCTTCTATTGGTTAGACTATCTCCATGCCAAAATGTTTTTTCGACGTAAACACGTTGACGTTTTACCTCAGGGCTTTTAAAACCCCCTCGTAGGGGGGTAAAAACGCAAAAAAATCGATTTATTAAAAATCTGTACGTCGCCCGTAAAAAAAAATCGATATTTTTCTTCGTTCCGCATCACGTGGCCGAGCTACTCAAATTACCAGATCATATAATCTGGGGTACCTCAGGGTAGTGTCCTGGGCCCATTTCTGTACCTGATATGTACAGCAAACGTTTCAACCAGCAATGATACCTTCTTAGCTACTTTTGCCGATGACACGGGAATCTTGACAGTGGATATTGACCCTAATAAAGCATCACAAAATTATTTAAACCGATTACAAAACTGGCTTAAGCGATGGAAGATCAATGTTCATGCTAGAAAATCAGTACAAATTACTTTTACAATAAAATCTACATGTCCACAGTTTCTATTAAGACTTTTCTCATTCCGGTCAAACCAATTGTCAAATAATTGCGATTGCATTTGTATGAAAAACTTTCATGAAAAACCCACATTAAAACTAAAGGAAGTAACTAGATCTTAAACTAAAAAATATGAACTGACTAGTTTAGTTAACAACTAAAAAGTCTCAGTTAACTCTTAAAAATTAACTATGTAATATAACTGCTTATGTACAAAGCTATACTGATACTAGTTGAACATATGGAATATAATATAGGGGTGCAGTAAACCTTCAAATACGAAAATACTTCAAACATTCCAATCAAAAATACTTCGTATGATAAGTAAATCTCCATGATATGTATCCAACTATACACTTCACAATGATGTGGACATCTCGCTACTTAAGTACATACTAATAAATCATTCACTAAAATATAAAAATCGCACCACTGATCACATAAACCAACTGATAAATAATTTATTCGAACAACCATTTACTAAAAGAAGATTGAAGAGAAAATACAAAGATGAAACCACACTCTATCCAGGTGGTGGATATATCAGCTACAATGAGACGATTTGTATCTCATCCTACAACATAGCGAAAACAATATTCCACTGTTGCACATTTAGTGGTGCTTCCGGAGGTAGTCAACCAGTTTATTTAATTCAATCGTATCTAAAGTGTTCTATTTGCACCAAAGTTACTCTACTCTAAGATATCAGTTGTAATTTGTTGTTACACTTTAAGCCGGCCACTCACGGTACAGCGGCGTTGTTCAACTTCATCGAGTTCGACGAATTGACAAGGATTTTGATCGTGTGTGACCGTGCATCCAACAAAATCGTACAATTTGATCGCATTCAGACTGGCCTGTCTGCGGCAGTTCTGCAGAGTTGATTTCATCAATTTGTTGAGCGTGTGTGACCGTGGTACAGCGGCGTTGTTCAACTTCGTCGAGTTCGACGAATTGACAAGGATTTTGATCGTGTGTGACCGTGCATCCAACGAAATCGTACAATTTGACCGCAGACAGACTGGCCTGTCTGCGGCAGTACTGCAGAGTTGATTTCATCAATTTTTGAGCGTGTGTGACCGTTTACAATTTGTCGATACTGCAAAAATACATTTTTAACTACACACCATGATATAACGAAACAGGGTATGCTCACACGCATCTATTTTGAACAGCCAATCGCTTTTACGACCAAAATCCGCCATTTTGAAGGCGGCAATTCAAATATGTACAAAATTGATAAAAAATATTCATTAACCCAATTAATTCAGATTTAAAATGATCTCAACAGACTCTTGCTAAAATAATTTTTACAATTAATTTAAAAAATTAATATTATTCATTAATCCAATTAATTCAGATTTAAAATTATCTGAACAGACTCTTGCTAAAATATTTTTTTTTAAAATCGAAACAAAACAAAAAAATTTACTTTTAAATTACAATACATTGCAAAGTAAGGTTAAAAAATGCAAAACACTTAGCTGGACGGACGTAAACAAAGCAGACGTCACTCATGTAGAGGTGATTGATCCAAGTATTTTTGTGGATCAGGTTAAACTGATACGCGTATACAAAAATACCTGTTAAAAAATACTGGTTTGGAAATCAGTTTGTTATCATCCGTTTAATAGATATCTAAACATAACGATAACATTATTTGTATTTTGTAAGATTTCTTTATAGTTATTAAAATGACTGTTTAACTTCAAATACCTAAATTACTGTTATTACATTACATTAATAATACATCTGTTGATATTTATCTAAAGCTTTGTAAACGTTAAGAAATGCACCATAAAAATTAAGGACAAATGCAATGAAACAATTAAATTATTTATTTTTTATGTTATTTGTCATCGATATTTGTTGAATAATCCACTGATCGACAAGCTTATAATTTCCTGACGAATATGAATAACAACAAATTAATACGCATAACATGATTATAATAAATTTTAGCAGTACTACATGAACAAGTAGAAACTAAATATTTGCAAATACAATTTTAAATATTTAATAATATATTTATTTTTGGCAATGGGGATTTTATAGATATGGATGAATCAATTTGGCAATGTCAACTTGTTTGTGGTAAGCCCATGATTTTGTGGGAATAACTAGAAAATTATTTGTATTGCTGAGAAATTAATTAATTTCTGTTTCGAAATCTTAGTACATATATATATATATATATATATATATATATATATATATATATATATATATATATATATATATGTTTATATATATATATACATATATATATATATATATATATATATATATATATATATATATATATATATATATATATATTTATATATTGTTCGAGTTTAGTTCTTGAATCTTAATATATATTTTAGGGATTTTCTTGGGCTTAAGTTCATAAAAAAAATTGATTTGATACTACGACATTTTCATATATATTTCCGACGTTTCGGCAGGAAATCCATGTCTTTTTCAAGAAATAATATTGACTAAAAAAACATTTCATGACAAACATAATACGGTTTAAAAGTTAAATTTTTGACTTACCAAGCATGTAAAATACGGTACTAACAAGTCAACGTCACAATTAAAATAATATTAAAAACATAGGACATACCCACAAGTCACTACATGTAAAATGTATTTTAAATCTAATGTGTTTATTGATGTTGGTTTGTCGTTTAAACAATCAGTTATTTTAACATCATAGGCGTTCTGAGATTGTTTTTTGTGTTTTTAAATTAAGTTAAAATATATTTTGTTTAAATTTTTGACATCTTTTTTATTATTTATGCCGTTGTTATTTTTTTATTTGTATAGACTCTAGATCTAGAAGCTCTCTCTTCTTCTTTGGGTTCACTTTTTAGGATCTTGGTTTTCTCAAAATCAAATTTGTTTTTTTTTCGTTTTCATGTTTTGTGAGGGCGGTTGAGTTTTTTTTGTCATATTTGTGGGAACGTATTATCGAGTTAAGTAGCTGACTGGTTTGTCCAATATAAACTCCATCACAATTTGAGCAGGGAATTCCATATACAACATGCGATCTTTTTAATAGAGGGTTTTTGTTTTACAAAACAAATGAGTACAGTACCCGTACCATGGACGTATAAATAAAGATCTTCATTTATACGTCCATGACCCGTACTCGTTTATATTGGTGATAGGGATCAGTTCCACAAGTATAAATAAAATACATGTTTCAAAGTAACTGGTACGTGATCAGTCACCATCCCTACATGCATGTGACGTATTGAAAATTTCCTTATATCATGCTACACACTTGCTTTAATCATATAGAAAATCGACATGGCTTCATTTAGTGAGAATTTTTTAAGAGAGTTTTTTGAATTATATAAAGAACAAGAATGTTTATGGCGAATTAAAGTTAAAACGTATCACGATAGAAACGCCCGAAAACAGGCAATGGAATAGCATTTTAATATTAAAGTTCCAAGAAGTAAACAAAGATGCGAATGAAGAGTATGTAAGAAAAAAAATAACAATTTTAGAACATCCCATAAAAGAGAACTAAAATTAGTATTGCAATCAAGTAAATCGGGTGCAGGGACAGACGAGATTTATAAATCTAAATTGTGGTATTTTCCGTTGCTTTCTTTTTTAAATGATCAGGATGTACCCCGAAGAGCTATTTCAAATCTATCTGATGAGAAAGAGGTAAGTAAATTGAAAAAAAAAATACATTCTAACAACTTTATTTTGCCAACTAACACCCCCTTCATTATTAAAATATGCCATAAAATTTTCTCTTGTAATTTTTGCGACCTGTGTTGAACTCTTAGCACTAGAACTGATTTTTAAATTGGTTAAATCATCTGAAGTAATTCGCAGTCCTTGTGTAAATATTCCAGATTCTTCGTCTTCATAATCCAAATGGTGTTGAGGAGTATATCCTTTTGGACTTTTTTTACGCAAAAAATTATGTACAACGCAACATGCCATTACTATTTTCTCAATAGCTTTCACGTTAACCTGTATGTCTGTATGAAATATTCGAAATCTAGCAGCTAAAATTCCGAATACATTTTCAATTATGCGCCGCGCACGTGACAATCTCTAATTAAAAATGGTTTTTTCTTTTCCTACATTTGTATGAGGAAATGGTTTCAGTAAGTTTGGTCCTAACGAAAAAGCATCATCTCCAACAAAAACATAAGGTAGAGTTCGTTCGCTAGGTTCAATTTTTGCTGGTTGAGGTATGTTTAGAGTTCCGGATACCAATTTCTCATAAAATTTTGTATTTTTTAACACACCTCCATCCGAAATTCTTCCATTGGTACCAATATTGCAGTACATAATTTCATAATTTGCATTCGCTATAGCCATAAGAACTATACTTTGATATCCTTTGTAATTGTAAAAGTAAGAGCCTGAGTGAGCTGGTGGAATAATTCGAATGTGCTTTCCATCTATAGCACCTAAACAGTGCGGAAAGTTCCACATTTTTTTAAACAATTTTGCAACATTCTTCCATTCCTCTTCATTTTTTTGGAAACTAAAAAAAAACAGTATTTGTAAAAAATATTCAATCTACCTAATACATTAAAATGTTTATATAAAAGGCGAAATGGATATTAAGTTCTGGCAACAACATGAAACCACGATAATATAAGTTTACTCATTTTTTTAGGTGACTAATTTAAGCAGCCCAATTAGCGATGACAATTTTTCACCATAACTGCTGACAATGAAGATTCACAATTGTCTCAAGACTCGACACTATCAGTTAGTAGTGCTACTCCTTCATCTACCAAAACTTCATTTATAAAAAAAACGACTGCGAGCAGCAACAGATCCCAGGATGAACTTCTTATGACAATAAACGAGAAGTTACAACAGTAAACGCCAGTTGTTCAAAGAGAAAAGGATAGATTCGATATTTTTGGGGATAATGTAGCCGTAAAATTAAGGAAGCTTCCTAGTAGTCAAAGAATAATCGCAGAAAAACTAATAAATTACGTTCTATTTGAGGCCGAAAGTGATGTTTTATGCAGGGGATGGCGATTGCAGCCACCATCAAGCATTTCAAGTGTTACCAATAACTCTCGAATTCAAGATAATTATTTTGGCAGCACGGCGACAGGTACTACTTATGTACAATTAGAAGCTCATAATGTCGGTCAAAATAATCCACTATATTCAGCATCTGAGGTTTTTTCCACTTTTAACGATAACAATAATAATTAGTAAGTTTAGTTTCGTTATATGTATTTTTTAACTACTTTTGTTTTTTTTATTAATAAAACATTTTTTTTTCTGTTAGCTTGTATGTACACTATAGTATAATAGTTTCATTAAAATATAAAGAAGATTCATTACCGTTTTACTTACTTTCAAATATTCCTCACGAAGAACTGAATAAATAGCACCACAAGTTTCAGGTATTATTTTGCCTAATGCTTGGGGGGAGATGATAGTAGAAAACTTTAAATCTTCATAGTTTCTTCCAGTCGCCAAAAATCTAAAAAATAAATAAATAGAATATTTTGCATATTTTTTTCAAATACAATTAAAAAAAATTAAAAAGTGTTTTTAAAATGTATTTTTTTAACTTACCTTAAAGTTGCCGAAAGTCTTTTATGTGGTGATATTGCAGGACGCATTATTGTGTCATTTTTTGTAATGATAGGAGTTACCGCTGATAGCAACTCCTCGTAACTAGTTTCATCCATGCGAAGGTAGTTTCTTAATCGTCTGGATGTAATCGCAACTCAGCTATTAAATTGACATGACTCAGTGCATCCCTTTTCATAAGCCATTCTTTGCACCAAAATCTACGTTTCATTTTAGGTTTGTTTTTACGCTTTGTTATACACAAAGCAAGAGACGCTAAAATGATTGTTTGATCTGACATGGTCGAGAACCGAACAAATACTGCGGCGCTGTACGGTGTGTGGGCGCACAAGATATGCCAACAAATTGAACAACGCCGCTGTCCGATTTTGTCGAACGACACCGTTGGACCGTGAGTGGCCGGCATTAAACTTGTTATCGAAGATATTTCAACGTAGGAAGCGAGACGAACCAGTTGCTTGTCATCCAGGTGTGCGTAATGCTCTTGGTTATATTTACACAGTTCAACCGATTTGTGACGAATACTATTTACGGTTATTGCTGGTGAATATTCGTGGACCGATATCAGTTTGAACTATCAAAAGTCATCATTTCAACAGCCTAATTTGCTTGAAAACGATGATCAATGAAACATGACAATTGCTCAAGCAATTGTTTTTGAACCTCCAAATCTAACACCCCCATTCTTTTAAATAACTATTTCGGTATGTCTTCCATCGAATCCACGTGAACTGTGGAGCAAATATAAGAATACATGTCATATGAAATTTTACATCGATTTTGTGCCCGTTCAGGGAATCCTATATAGGTGAATGAGAAGATACATAACGAGCCTTTGCTTTTGATCGAAAATATTTATTACGTCATGTGCAGCAGTTTGTTAGTCAAGTTAGGAAACCCATCGTTAAGTTGTGAATTGAGTGACGATTTTAATCGAGAATTAAATAAAAAGTGAATATGATCGAAATGCATTGAGCCATTTGCCGACTATCGGTAATGGCCGTATTTATTATGAGGAATGAAATCGTTTTTGCCGAATTTTTACATTTCGTTTCAACGAAGGACGAGTTTATTAATAAAGTGTGTTCAAATATAATCACTAAACAAAAAAGTTACTACTGATTAAATGATTGAACGATTTTAGGAGCAAGTAATAAAAATACAGATGAACTAAACTTTTAAAACAAAATTGTTAGTACACTGCATTCCTTCAAATCTTCTGACTGTGTAATAATTAATAAAGACGTATTGTTCAGTGGCCTACTACTTTACAATTTACAACTAAAGGTTAACTAGATTGTCAACATACTTAGAAATTTATACCAATTAAAATTATGTAACAAAAGGCATTTGGTGATGTAAAAATTCAAACAGTATGATAAACGCGAAGATATTAAAAGAATGAAAGAAATTTGTTAACACGGAAGTTGTCAATGAAGTTGAAATTTTTAATGTTTGTGCACTAAATATTAAAAATAATGGTTTAACTTGTACATAAAACGTAGTATGTTGATGTGTAGATAAACAATCAACTTTGTGCATTCTCACGCCTGGCGAACTTAACGAAAAATATAGTATATCATAAAGTCCTCCACTGAAAATAATCGACTCGAGCGCAACCCTATCTGAATTAGCTTTAGTTGAACTTTATTCAACTTAATTAATTTAATCTTAATATAAAAAAAGTTAATAGAACTCCGCTAATAATTTACGTGAGTGACATACGTCACCCACTCCATTAGTTTTACTTACAGATTTAAATTGGTAGGTGTCAGGATAAAAAGAGGTGTGCAACAGGGATGTATATTGTCCCCATTATTATTCAATACATATTCAGAGCACATTATGAACCTAGCGCTAACGGACATGGACGAGGGAATACTTATAAACGAAGAACGATTGAGCAACATAAGATACACTGATGACACTGTCATTTTTGCAGACAGTCTTAAAGGTCTGCAGACACTTGTCTCCAGGGCGGCAGAAGTAAGTAGCATCTTTAGGCTTGATTTTAACATCAAAAAAACCAAATATATCGTTATAAGCAAAAATAGGATACCACCTGGTCAATTACTAGTTAACCAACAACCTATAACACAAATCAGCAACTTCTGTTATCGAGGTGCAAACGTAAATGAACAGTGGGGCTAATCGACGAAAATTAAGATAAGGATCGAGAAGGCAAGATCAGCTTTCGTCAAAATAAAAAAATCTTTAACAGCCACGATATAAAATTGAAAAAAAAAGTTCGTTTATTAAAATGCTACGTATTCTCGGTTCTTTTATATAGCGTGGAATTATGGACCTTAACTGAAGCATCTCCATAAAAAGCGTTGCAAACTGCAATACTTGGGCCATATAATGTGCAATGCACAACGATATGACCTACTTTGGACCATACTTCAAAGTAAAGTTCATGGGAAAAGAGGTCTAGGACGAAGAAGAATATCTTGGCTGCATAACCTGCGAAAATAGTTTAACTTAACCACTACCGGACTTTTCAGGGCAGTAGTCAACAAAGTCAGAATAGTCATGTTAGTGTCCAACATATAGGCACCATAAGAGGAAAGGTATTAGTACCTTCCAAGCAGTATGTAAGTGAATGTATAACGTGATTGTGCACAGAAACAATCCCATAGTTACCAAGCATTTGCATAAGTCTTTTAGTGGTAGACGACTATCCCCCACGCCACTAACCGTGTTCTCAAGTTTGCCAAAGTAAATTTTCGATTTTGGTCTTCCAACTATACTAATATATAAGCACATATTGATAGTACAGTTCACGTCATATAAAATTGGTTCACTTTTTTTCCCCATGTAAATCTGTGTTCAGACTTGACACAATGGTTCATGAGTCAATTCGTTGTTGCTATCACAGATAACGGAATTGCACTAAATCTAAATAAAAAAAAGAACGATTTAAAAATGTTTTTGTATAGGTATAATTATTATCCTTAACAACAAAAAACCGCATCTAATAAATTTAACAACCAGGGAGAGGGTTGCGTTAATGGCCAAAATCTTTGGATTTAAAACATCCTTGTAATTTTATAATGTGTCTGTCGCACAACCCTCCTTTTAGTTGATTTAATATAATATTTTTGTTGAACTGGCAACGTTGCCCTAGAAATTAGAATAACATATGTAATAAGATCAACTTACACAACTTGAAAAACCTGATTTTCGGTTATTAGAGTTGTACCAGTTTTTTATAACGCGAGCGGTACTTTCGAAGCCGACTCATAATGATATTAACTCGTGATTTTTACCAGATCTCACTTATTTAGAACAAAATTGAGAATTCGAAAAATCGTAAATTTGAAAGAAGTAACGATCCTGATGTTTGGTTGAAAAGGTTCGAGGAGTTGAGTGAGAATGAGGATAGAGCTAATACTGACGACAAAAGTGATTTTAAAGAAGAAGACCACGTGACTGAAAGTAAAAATAATACTGCTTCCGAAGAAGAAGCAGATGAAACTTACAAAAGTGATAATAGTGGAAGTGTAAGTAAAGAAATTGACATCAATGCGAGTGAATCATGCGAAAGAGGATTACGTGGGCAAAGATAGAATAAAATGGAGGAAAATAGGGTCTGTAAAAACCGTACGAACTCAGTGTACATAATATTAACACAATAGTTCATTGCACTAATATTTATACAGATAGAATCCGTAACAATTTCCAATGGTATCGAAATACACAACATACAGGTTCAGTGGAAATTCGAGCATTTATTAGTTTATTGTTCTTCATAGGTTCTTTCCGATCGTCCATTAAAAACAGTTTTTGGGATAATTCAAAGGCAAATGGTCTTGAAACTAGCTACTTATCTATCAGAATCCAGATTTCGCTTCTTGATATGATGCTTATCGTTTGACAGTGTTATTGATAGAAATAAGTGAAAAGCCATTGACGAATTGGCACCAATAAGAGATGTGCTGGAATTACTTTGATTCAAGTTTCAAAATTACTTTTCACCAAGTGAGTACCTCACAGTCAATGAACAATTTCTAGTATTTGGAGGTAGATGCAGCTTTAACTAGTACATATCAAGTAAGTTAGCTAAATACAATCTAAAAATATTTACATTAACTGACACTAAGACAGATTACACGAAAGCCTATATAGGTAGGCAGCCAGAAGGTCCTTACAAAGTAAGCAACTCGGAAGAAGAGTTGTGTTGCGTTTAGTTAAACCAGTATCTGGATCATATCAAAATATCACAGGCGATTACTGGATCACCAGAATTCCTTTGACTAAAAGGCTTTCTACAAAGGCTTCTTTGTATTAGGTTTTTACAAATGCTGCGCTTTGGTGTCCTATTGTTCAAAAAGAACAATGTTGTATTAGTTTTATCCACATTCCATTTCGTTTCATTCTACCGTTAATATAGATCCAGGGGAGGTAAAATAAACCTGAGGTCGTGACTTTTTATAATATGACCAAAGTTGGAGTCGACCTGATTAACCAGCTTTGTCAACACAATAATGTTGCGCTCTACATTAGACGTTGTTCGATGGTACTGTTCTAAAATATGGTAATCATTTTCGCAATAAATGGTCTTTGCATTTACAAATATCACCATTTTATGAACGAGATGATTCGGTTCTTGCAAAATCTAAGTTGAGAGTTAATCAAACCTCATTAAGAACAAATATCTCAAAATACAAACATTTCAAGGCAGCTACGACAACATGCAAAACTGCTGCTTGGTATTGAGGAAGATGAGCAACCAGCCGAAGCTAGAACCGAATCCCGAGGAAGATGTTATGTATGTGGAAGGGTTCGGGACAAAACCACCAATAAATTGTCTTCCAAATCTAAAAAATGGGTTTGTGATTACCATTTGAAAGAAATCTATATGCCATCTAGTTTTGTTTTAAAAATTTTTTGGTTTTGTCTTAATAAATACACTGTACTGATTATATCTCCATAGAAAATAAACTAAAAGCCACAAAAATGGCAAATAAAATATGGAAGACATTTTCCCCACGCCAATAAATATGTCATTCTAGGTCACGTCACAAACGGAGGGTTAATAGAACATTTATTAATTCTAAGGCGCCGGCGATGTTCAACGGGACAGCTAGTCTACCATAATTTTGAATTTTTATTGTGTATGTTATAAAAATAATTCCTAGTTGTTAATATTATTTTTAATATAAACTTAAAAATATTGTCATGTATTGGTTTGCCAAAAATTATGGAAAATAGGCAATGAGAAAATTAAAAGCATAAACCCCTAGGAATATGATAAAAGAATGGTTTTAACAAAACCACACACACACACACACCGAAATAAAAGCACGTATCAAAATGGAAGGCAGTACATTCGTCTGAATGAGAATCTATTTCTGATGCATAAAACCGTCTAACTAATTAAATCTTTGCATGCAAAAATTTTACATACATTTATAAAATAGATGCAGCGGCATGAAAGATTTATAACACAAAAACTTCGGTTTTTATTTAAATTGTGTCTAAACCGGAAAAATTAACCCTTAGTCCAAAATTTATCAATTTAAACTATTATTATGTGTGTGTGTCTGACACGCAGGGGTAGGAGGGGTAATATCGCGCGGTTAAGCAGAAATATCCAAGAAAGTTACATTTTACAAAATAAATAGTTGACACATTGGTAAAATGCACAAAAAATATGGTTGGTTTAAGATGCTATAAAAATTAAAGAATAAAATATGCAGGGTGGTCCTTAAATAATTGTACAAAAAGAAACAGTAGATTCTACACTTTAAAATATTAGGATTTCAGTCAAGTTGCTTTAATAAAATATTGATTAAGAAAGATACAGGACGTTAAACTTGAAATTTAAAATTATATTTTTTTGCTATAACTTTTATGTTTGTAAACTTTATGTATAAAAAATTATAACTGAAGGCTTTTGAGTATGAGGAATTATAATTTGTTACATACTTACATATAGCTGATAGAGGGCGCCACATAGGCCACATATGCTGCATAAATTTTTACTTTTTCATTATTCAAGTTTGTGCTATTTGTGTGAAAAAATATTACAGATAGATTATTTCAACAAAAAAAAGGTATATCTGTTAATAACTTTAAAACTAAACAGTTTTCGAGATAATCGCATTTTATAGATTAGCTCCTTAATAATTCTTAATATTATGATATTTGTGCCTCAAACCACTGAATACCTGTTATTAAGCATAATTAATGGTTCATTCTTATACAAACAGCTTAAAGATAGTTATGTTATACCACAACATGCTTTCTTACTGCTGCTAAATGTTTTGTGTGATTTTATTGGATGTCATCATTAAACAACTACTGCAGGCGTCAGAAACGAAAATGCCACTGAACCTCTAGAAATCATACGAACAAGCTGAATTTTGCTTGGAATGTCAATTTTGAGACTCCAGAAAAGATAAAAAGTTAAATACTCCTACTTTCAGGTTTGCCCATAAAACTCCCCTCTTGGGGAGGGACGAAAATATTTTAGTTACTAAGAATCAGTCCGCCGTAAAAAAATGTTCCAAACAAAAAATGTAGTTGAGTTAATTTTAAACAAAAATATCCATTAGCACTTTTTCTGAAGATTTAACCATTCTCTCGGAGACAACGTTTGAAGCGACCGGCAATTTTAAATGTCAGTTACGCCCATTAAATTTTTTTAAATAAAATTTGTATCAACTTGACGGTAAAAATTCGATCTTTTGATCAGAGTGTCATATCGACAAAAATCAAAATATGTTTTAAGTAAAAGCACTGCAGCTTTCGTAACAAATTTTTGAATTTTGCCGCAAGTGAAATCAGTTGTTATAAAGCTGTTAAATACAAATGAACGTTACCCGACTTTTGTTATTTTTGTTGTAACTCAAAATTTTGATTTTGAGTTACAACAAAACACTGAAAACTTCGTTTTTAAAACTTCCACAAAGAAAAGTTCTAGAACTTCTAGAAAACCTAGAGCGTGCGAAGTCCAATTTTATTATACGTTATTATTTATATATATATATATATATATATATATATATATATATATATATATATATATATATATATATACAATACTTCAATATTTGGGTGTGCAGCGGAAGATGGGACAAAGAAGTACTCTTTTTAGTTAACCAAGCTTTCGCAAATCTTTATTTACAATATCATCAGGGTGCTACAATAAACAGAATTAGTATAAATTACAGAGTAAGACTTACTTTGCCTCTTACACTAATTGAGGTTAGTTGTCTTGATGTTTATTAAATGAAACTGGCAACTCATTTAACCCCTACAACTATACAACTATGGCGAAAACTATCCAAAAATTGATTTAAAACGTTCTTTAACATACATAAAACACTTGGAACACACATACATAAACATTTAAATAAAATTATGTTAAAATAGTTACAAAACATGTACGTAGTCACAATATAAAATTTTGGTTATAAATATTCTTATCAGAAACAAAAGAATTGCTTGTGAATTCGTTGTTACCAACTTAAAACGACAGAACGTCAGATCTTAAATGATAACGATGTAAAGGTGATAGTATACCTGATAGAAGCTGAACTTATTAAAAAAGAAAAGATGAAAAGACTTATTTTAGAAATAGGAGAGATATTGTATATCTCATACATAATTAAACTTATATTGTTGACGATGAATTGTCTGTATTAGTAGATTCATGTTTATCTAAAGTTAACAATAATGAATATAAGTTGCTTAAATTCTTGGTATCTGTCTTTTTATTAATGGTTTCTTGAAAAAATGAAAAATGAAAAAAGAAAGCCATCTCGAGAAACAATCTTTTTGAATAATTGCTCTCCGAGGATAGGATTTTTACATTTGAAAAATCGAAAGAGTGTCCTGTTGTGTTAACATGTGTGGCTAGGGAACATCTATCAGGGTGTAACCTAATGTCACTCTTGTGAAGAGTTAAACGGCTGGAAACTTTTTGGGAGGTGTGACCTATATAAGAACCTTCACAACCTAAACAATTAAGTTTGTAGACCACATCACTTTTATCTAAGTCTGGTACTTTATATTTCAATGACTTGTACAGAGATCCCACAACTAGAGTGCTTTTATAAGCAATTTTTACATTTGGTAGGTATTGAGCAAAATACTGGTCAATTTGGGAGTGACGTCCTTAATAAATGGAAGTGATGCACAAGATATATTAGGAATATTGTTAGTCAGTGAGTGGGAAACAGAGGTAATTTTCATATCACCTGTATTTTGGGAACGGTTTACTTGTGTGTTGAGTATAACAGAGGATGTGTTAAAGATGATATTCCTAAGTAAGGATTCGGGGTAAGAATTATCTAGGAACAACTGTAAAAGGATGTTGAGATTCTTCTTTCTAAAAATAGGGTCAGCTAGTTTACAAACTCTTGTGGTCATTTGTTTTACTAGATTAATTTTCATGCTTGACTTGTGGTAAGAGTGGTAGTTGAGATATCTTCCAGAGTTACACTTTTTTCTATACCAATCAATTGTAATGATGTTACCCAGTTCCCTGATTAATATTGTGTCGAGAATAGGAACCGATTGGTTTTAATCCTCTTTTTCAAGAGTAAATTGAATGTGGGGGTCATAGCTATTGAAAATATCTAAGAGCTCACTTTCTAAACCTTGTGGGCACGACATAATAATGTCATCAACATACTTTTTAATAAAAGGAACGTTAAAAGGAACAACCTGGAGAACAATATCCAACAGATCATCCATTACATATGCAGCTAGAATTGGAGAGATACTGGCTCTCATAGGAGTGCCAAAGGATTGTTGGTAATATTTGTTGTTGAAAGAGAAGCAAGTGGAATTAAATATGTTTATATAAATATTTATATATATATATATATATTATATATATATATATATATATATATATATATATATATGTTTATATATATATATATATATATATATATATATATATATATATATATATATATATATATATATATCGCATTACGATCGCCATCGTTTTCTGTCCATCCATTTGTCTTCTTTGATGACTCTATCTCTCATTATGTGTCGTATACTTGCTTCCCAGGCAACTGAAGGCCTTTCTTTTCTTCTTTTTTGTTGTGGTATATAATTTAAAGCTTTGTTATGATCTTTTAGATACACCACACGCTCTTCTTAGAAAATCCATCTCTACTACTTCTATTCTAGATTGATTTGATATGCACTTCGCCTGTGCCGCTGGTAAATAATCAAACTCCTTGTGAAAAAAATGACTTTATTAAATTAACAATACATAAATATAACGCTAATAAGTATTGTTTCGCTCGCTGGTGTCCACCGGCCTCGATTTCTCGTATTTGAGTGCTGTCGTCTTTGGGGTGCTTTTAGGGGCTCGCCTTAACTTCACATATGGCATAATATATCTTCCTACGCTATTATGTTGCCGGATTGTAAAATGAATAAAATAAACTTGAATTAGATAGAGGCGTAAACATATCCTTTTTCTATCTTTTTTCGTGACCTGACAAACTTCTGCCCCAGAAGTCATAACAGGCTCTAGCAAGGTTCGATAGATTGTCAATTTCGTTTCTTGTCTAATATCTGTAGACTATAGTAGAGAGTTTAGAATGTTAACTGTTTTTCCCTTGCTACGTTCTGTTTTCGATATATCTTTTGGTAGTGCCTTGTTTAGGTATTATAGATCCGATATATTTATATTCATTGCATCTTTTTATGTACCTAATTTTTAACTCTAGATCTTCTTCATCATCTCCTATTTTAAGATACGTTATTACTTACTAAAAATAAGCAATAAAAATCTCAAAATTAATTTTATTAACCTCATCTATGCAATTTTTAGAATAGTTTTCTTTATTTAGGATATTATTATAATTATTGTATTTTGACTAATTTAAAGTGATTTTTCTAATTTTTCACAAAAAAATGTTTTGTAACGTACTTTACTATTTACAATGTTCTGTCCATTTATATTAACGTTAATATATTCTAATGTTATATTAATAGTACAGGCTTGGGTTAATAATCTCATAACTTTAAAGGAACATTATGCTTGAATTTTAATTTTTTTTCAATATTGGACTATAAAATTTTATTGCCAAATAAAACTGTGGCATAAAGTTTTCTGAGTTTTAGTATTGTATTTTTTATTTATAGATTTACATTCTTAATAATGTTACACGTTATTGTTTGAATTTTAAACTTTGGAACAAGAACCGAATTTTTCTAACATAGAGTTATTCCATTAAAATTTTGATAATTGAAACATTTACAAGAATAATAAGATCGTTGGTAATACCAGTTTTTATACGGTTAATCTAACATTATACAATATATAAAATTAAACTCATAAAATACAAATTATATCCACCGTATCATCCAAAATATACCGCACAATAAAACAAATGAAATTAAACTCATAGAATACAAATTATATCCACCGTATCATCCAAAATATATCGCATAATAAAACAAAATCCATTTATATTTTTGGTTAATAATATATTTATCAAATCAAAATTAATCAAAATTTTAATTATGATTCATGTTACGGAATAATATTATATATTTATGTATTTATATTACGAGATATACAAATTACGCGAATAAATTTACATTTTTGAAACGAAGATCTACAGAAAATGCAATTTATGTGTAAGTTGTTTAAGTTGACCCAACTAACAATGCAAAACGTGAGTTCATGTGTTAAAATTGAAGGAGAAAACTCTACGTTCTTTGACATTAATAATAGTCTAGGGCAGGGGGACGTGATGGCGTGTCTCCTCTTTAATATTGCCATGGAAAATGCAATCAGACAATTAAATATTATAATGAATGGAACTATTTTTAATAGATCGACGCAAATTCTCTCAATCGCTGATGATACAGTTATAGTGAGCAGAAGTATGAGAGATATGGTGCAGTGTTTTACAACGCTTGCGGACGAGGCAAGCAAATTAGGACTTCTGGTAAACCAGAAAAAAACAAAATATATGTTGGTTTCTAAAAACCCACGAAATATTCAACAGAGAATTTAAATTTAACAACTATACCTTTAAGCAAGTCAAAGAATTCATATATCTTGGATCTCTAGTAAGCGCAACAAACACGATAAGCGACGAAAAACAAAAGATGCTTAGCAGTAGCAAACAGAACTGTTCACGGTCTTCAGAAACATCTAAACAATAAAAATATAAAACGTGCAGTAAAGCTTAGAATATACAAGACCTTAATAAGACCGGTTTTGATATATGGGGCTGAAACATGGACTTTTCCTGAAAATAATGAAAGATCATTTGGTATTTCTGAGAGAAAAATTCTTAGAAAGATTTTTGGGACCGTAAATGAATATGGGTTATGGCGTAGAACAGAGTTTTCCAAACTTATTTAAACCGTGACCCCTTTTTGCTAAAAAATTTGTTCGCGACCCCCAATTTCCCCCCACTCATTTATTCAATATTATTTGACAGAAATAGCGTGCCTAATTTACAATTATCTGATGGTTTCTCAAATTAAATTTTACTTTATTGTTTAAGTTTAAATCAAAAACAATTATTTTATTTTAATACCTCCGTTACTCGCGCCTATTTCAGGAACGTGTCAACTCGCGGGGTGTCTGCAGGACCCCATTATTTTAGCTCACTTTTTGTTTAAAGTAATAAAATTCAAACTTTTTTTATATTTCAGGTATATAATGTTAAAGGTTTGTCACAAAATAGAACTATTTATTTCAGCAAATATTGCAGTTTACATGTTAAGTCGCTGAATTTTATAAACATAGATTTTAGGAATAAAATTGCACACAACTGCAAAAAGCAAAAATAAAAAAAATAAATAAATAAAGTAAAAAAGGTGAAAGCAAAAATTTTTATTATATATAAAGAACAATAAACAAACTTGAAATAATTTTACTCTCCTTGGTAGCATGCATCACATATTGTGTTCATATGGCTTAGGCACACATTTTTATTGCAATTTTTGCAACCACTCTTACATTTAATGTCTTTTGCTCGTGGACATATAGTGCATCTTGCCTTTTTTATTGGCACATTATCATTGTTTGTTCCTGCATTACCTAGGACTCTTTTCAAAGAGTTTGGAATAGATTATATTTGTGACCTAGCTTCCATCTGTGGTTGTACCAGAGTATATCCAATCTCTTCTAGAAAATTCGATCTGGGAATTTTTTAGTATAATTATTAGAGAAATAAACGATGTGGGAATTAATTGCAGCTGTATTTAACAAATGATAAAATATTCTCAAGGGCCAAAGACAACAAGTTCTTGACACATTATATGTCTGGCATTTTTGGTCTTCACTATTAACCCCACTCTTGGTTTTATTATAAAATAATATTATGTCAGGCTTATTCACATTTGGAGAAACTTCAACTACAGTATTGTCATTTATGTGCATAGTTGATAATAAAATTACATTTTTATTTTGCTTTGAGCAATACGAAACGAGAGTTATTGGTATTTTTTAATGGAATCCAAATAGATATCTCTTTTTTGTTTTTTCTGATTGTACCCACTAACGATAATGTATGACACAGTAATGTTTCTGCTAATGGTATGCTGGTATACCAGTTGTCCGTTGTGATATTTCTTCCTGAACCGAAGAGTGTACGATACAAACGCTGCACAATATCAATGGGCTTATAGCTAACTTGGAAAGGACCATATGGCTGCTGTCCAATATAAGGTTCAAATTGTAAAGTATAAAATGTCTTGGAATCACATATAGCGAAAAATTTAAGACCATATCGTGCCGGCTTGTTTGGTAGATACTGTAGAAAAGAGCATCTACCCCTAAAATTTAAAAGTTGTTCATCAATGGTGGCGAATTCGCTAAGCGAATAATTTGCGAGGCAATTAATATTGAACTGATTATAAATACTTCTAATGGGAGCAAACTTGTCCAGCAATATTCTTTCTTCGCGGGTATTTATATTGTCAAACCTTAGACATTTTATGAGAAAGTAAAAACGGTTGTAACCCATAGTTTTTGTAAAACCTTTAAATTCCAAGCGTTGAAATATCCCACAAATCTTTGATATTCCTATGGCTGGATTTACAAATGCCAGATAATATTAGTAATCCAACTAAAGCACGAATTTCTGTCTCATTGGTTTCTTTTCAATTTCTCTTACGTTTGTAATTGGCCGAAAGTTTACTAATAAATATGTTGGTACTTTCTGTAACTTCTTTGATTATGTCTTCAGTTATAAACAAATTAAAACATTCAATAACAGCCTTACAGTTTCTGGCAATATTTATTGTTCCTGGTCGATAGAAAATTAGATTATGACTTCTAGTTCTCACCTGCTCACGATTCTTCTCCTTTGACCATTTAGTGATTTTGTCTTTTCCAAGATAAAAACGATTTCCGTCTTCTTGTTCGTCATCACTTGTCAAGTCCTCGTCATTAGAAGTTTCAATCATAACTTAATTCTCACTATCTGGTTCAGAATCACTTCGTATTTGGGTCAATTCTTCATCTGAAGGATATTCTTTCTCTGATGGTATTTCATCATCGCTCGTACATTCATCAAAAAGTTTGAGTAATCGCGCTTGTTCGGCCTCATATTCGCCTATTTTTTCTAAAAATAATATTGGAACTATTATATAGACAAAGTACTTGTTCAGACTACCATATATGTGTAAAAAGAATAAATATACTTACAGGCAAAAAATAAATATCGATTAACAAAATGTAACTTAACTACTTGCGGGGTATTTGCAGCACCCCAAGCACTTGCTTACGGTACAACGACTAACAGTACACTGATCAGATTCTTCCAGGTGGTAAAGACGACGAATATGTGCAGCTAAACAGGCGCACGATGACAATGATATTATTGCGTAGAAAATAATAACAGTTATATACGCATGGGGTGTTCACAACACCCTGCGCGAGTAACGGAGGGTTAATACAATACAAAATAAATAATAAGAAGTCGACTGCATATTGTACACCGCGACATATTAGCTTGTATCTACGTCGCAAAACTCTTCCATGATAATCGCAAAAGCGCTCGCTACTAGATGGCACTCTGGAACGTTCTGGTAGCCTCTTTTTGGCTTTATATAAGCGGCGATGCGCAACGACACCTCAGTTCGAATCCAAGCAGCCTATGGTGGCGAACGCGGTGTTGAGTAATTAGTAAATATTTTACGACTTACGTATTCCCGTTTACGTATTTACGTCTACGATAAACTATGAATTATGGATAAGTTTTTATCTACGTCTGAAAGTGGCAGTAGCAGCAATAAAAAGAAAAACAGATTCTACATTGATGAATACCTTAAATATGCTTTTACCGTTATTTACAATAAACCACAATGTGTTATTTATGGACAAGTTTTGTCAAAAGAAAGCATGAAGCCATCAAAGTTACTTCAACATTTAAATAGCAAACATCCAAATAAAAAAGACAAGCCCGGAGAATTCTTTGAAAGAAAGCTTAACGTCCTTTACAAACAGCAAGACAGTTTTTCCTTGGCAATCACTACTAATGAAAAAGCAATATTAGCAAGTTATAAAGTTGCTTATCGTGTTGCCAAAACTAACAATCCGCACACAATTGCTGAAAATCTTATTTTTCCAGCAGCTGTTGAAATCGTACATATAATGTATGGAGAAAGAAAGGCTGCAAAATTAAATACAATACCTCTGTCAAATAATACTATCCAATGAAGAATTAGTGATATGGCAGAAGATATTCAAGCGCAAGTTGTGGAAAATCTTAATAAATGCACGTACTTCTCTCTTCAAATAGACGAATCCACAAATATATCTAACTGTGCCCAATTCATTACGTTTGTAAGGTATGATACAAATAATGGCATTGAAGAAGATATTTTATTTTGTTCCCCATTGGAGACCAATACCACTGGAAAATGTATTGCTATATGCACAGATAACGCTAAAGCTATGACAGAACATAAATCTGGTCTTTTCGTCAAATTACAAGAAATAATGCCTTATGCCAAATGGAGACATTGTTTTTTACATCGAGAAGCTCTTGCGTCAAAAGCTTTACCTCATGAAATGGACTGTGTTATGAAAACCATCATTAAAGTTGTAAATTCCATTAAAGGAAAAGCTTTGCAGACCCGTATTTTAAAAAAAATTGTGAAGACATGGGTGCTCTATTTGAAAATTTTCTCTATCACACCTATGTAAGGTAACTTTCAAGGGACAACGTCTTAAAAAGAGTATTTCACTTAAGAGCAGAGCTTTTAATGTATTTGAAAGATGAGAAGTTCCCATATGAAAATTAATTTTCCGATCCCATATGGCTTCTGAAACTAGGTTTCCTTGCTGATAGTTTCGAGCAAATAAATATTTTGAACAGTAATTTACAAGGTCGCGACATTTATATAATGACAGCCACAGATAAAATTAAGGCGTTTCTAAGAAAAATCAATATATGGTCGACCTCATTTGGCCAAAAACAACTCGATTCATTCCAGTGCCTTCAGGAAATTATGGAAAATGTATCCAATTACAGTGCTACAAATTTTGAACAAGTTTTTGCTGACATGCATGTTACTTTGCCCAATTTAAAACAACAGCTCTGTGATTATTTCCCCGAAGAAATTCAAAACAGTTACGACAGTTGCAGATGAATACTAAATCCGTTTTTAGCCGATTCCTTTTAGCATGTTAAAATACCAATAAACATGAAAGAAAAAATTGAAGCTCCAATTTTTTTCCCAGAACTTGGACCAATTTTGGACCGAACAGATATACAGATATACTCGCCAACTGGGGGAATACCCCCAGTTGGCGAGTGAAGCTGTAAAATGTTTGGTTCCATTTGTAACATCATATTTGTGTGAGTTAAGTTTCTCGTTATGCCTGAGCCACCAAAATATTAGGGTAAAAACCCTTTAAAATACATAAGGTTAACAAAGATTGTACATATTGTTGTTATTAATATTTGATGTTTAATATTTTATTACATTTTACTTTAGGTAACATTACACCCATGCTTTAGGTGAGTTCCAGCGTTCGGAGAGTAAACCTCTTCAAACGGACTTCAGCTGGTAACTGAAGTTACTTACTAAGTTACTAAGTTGCTGCAGTGTGCCTCAATTCTTGTGGTAAAACCTGCAGTGACATCATGAAAATATTAAAATTAATCGAAAAATTCGACGAATTCAATGATAAATTAACTATAATAATAACAATTGTAACTTCCTTTCTTTCGCAAACATTCACGTTTGATACTGAATTAGATCCGAACCGCAACATTTACTATTAAAGAAAATTAAAAAACACTAGCAGGAAAACAACTTTTAAAACATAATATTATGCTAAATATTATCTCGTTTGGAAATTGTCAGTGAATTAGGTCTAATAGGAATACCATAGGAAAAAAAAACTCGTCCCCAGAATCTACTAACAACTAAGCTTAATGGTTCTTTTTTATCGTATTTTTATTAGTATTTAAGAACATAGTCAACTCCTGAGTGGTGTAAATCTCAAAGAAATTAGTGAAATTAAACACATTTGTTATTAAAATTATTTATTAAACACGTTCTATAATATTGTTCTCATGTCTTTTTATTTTTAAATGACTATATAAAAGTTCTATTACCCAAAAGAAACTTTTTTCAAATATTTTTAATGAAATTAATAAAATTTGTAGTAAAATTTGCTCTAAATAAAAAACACCTTTATATTACTGTTGTCAATTTATGGTAAAATAACCAGCAAATAAATTGTAAGGCCCAAAAGAAAAAGATGCTAAAAATTTTTTAGATCTTTTGTTTAGATTTTATTTTCAATTTTACGATAAAAAGTAATAAAAATTAAGTTGTAGAAAATTTAATTTTCTACAAATGATTTTTCTATGGGGTTGCTAATTTACGAGATACAGCGCGAAAGCCCTTAGCCCATCTTTTAACAAGATGGCGGTTACAAACTTGAAATTAAGCTTACACTAACCACCCCAACACATCAAAAAAAATTGCATTCTCTTAAAAATGTAACCTTTATATAGCTTTTTAATGAACTGTAAGTCAAAACAGATACTTGTGGAGAAATATAATTGGGGAAATTGTAAAATGGGAAAATGTGAAAAATATAAGTAAAAATACAGACAGAAATTAAGATTTTTTATACTTTTTTTGATCAGGGACTTTAGTACTCCAACGCTGTTTTAAAATTAGATTAAATTTTTCCATATTTTCGTCTGTTACAGAACAAACATTTATACAACAATTATAATAATAAATAGCAAATAAGAAAAATTTAATTCGTTATTGGTATAACAATGATAACCGATAGATTTTTCATGAAGATAAAATAAATAGGTTCTTATTTTAATCAGATTTAATTGGATTTCGTGTAACTAAATTGCATTTAAAATGCTTAATTGAATAATAATAAAATTCACAATAAATGCTCCCACAGATCTGTGAAAAAAATTTAAACATTTACATCCTTATCCTGGATATATTTTTTGGTAATATAAGTTGCCATCTGACGTTTTAAATTTGGGTGTCTCCAAGGTCTACGCGTGTGCTCTAGTTAGGTATAAATTAATCCTTCTTTCGAGTGACCACTATCAGTTGTATCTCCAACGGAATCAAATCAACTTAAGACAACATGAACTGCTTGGTAAGAAAAATTTTAAAATCGAATTATGTATAACAAATTTTAACTACATTGCTTTTTTTTATTATACAGTTATAAATAAACAAATTCCATTATAATAATTTCTTTTAATAACTAATTCTCATTTAAAAAAGAAGCATTTTCATTAATTGTTTGGGTATAATTAATAATTACTTCTAAAAGTAAAAAACCTTTTATGTTTGTTCGTTTTACCGTTTTTGTTCGAAATAATACAAATTAAACTCTCGTTTTGACGAAGTTGTTGGATTTTATAGCTTCAACCGCTAAGTTGAAATTCAATTTCCCTCTTGTAATTTAGGAACTTGTTATACATTTATTGATTAAATAATTTTACTATTTCTTTTTTCCTGGTTTAAAAATTTACGTTTTTATTTGATAAAGAAATCAAAATGGGAACATTAAAGTTTACGTTCTAAAAAAATTTTGTAAATTTAACCGATTCAATTTTTCGATTTTTCGATTTTTTAATTTTTCAATTTTTCGATTTTTAAATTTTTTGATTTTTCGATTTTTCAATTTTTCGATTTTTCGATTTTTCAATTTTTCGATTTTTCGATTTTTTGATTTTTTCATTTTTAGATTTTTAGCTTATTCCTTTTATTGTCTTGGTTATATTTTTGCTTTTCATACATTTTTTATTCTTTCTGAAATTTCTTTTAGAACTCTTTGGCATTCAAATTTTAAAATTTACACTATAATATATCCACATCTTGAGTATTAGTATTTTCCATTTTTTTTCAACTGTTATGATTTCGTTAGATTATTTAGAGTGTATATTATTGATTTTATTTGTTTGTACTATTTTATTTAATTACTACTTAACTGGGAATAAGCCACAATTACAGATAAAAATACGTTTATTGACGTTTCAATTTCCACTTCGGAAATCGTTCTCAAAAAAGATTTCCGAAGTGGAAATTGAAACGTCAATAAACGTAGTTTTATCTTTAATTGTGATTTATTCCCAGTTAAATAGTAATTAATTTACAATGCCACAAGAAAATAGCTTCAGAACAATACTATTTTCTTTGTTTTCTTTTTTTTATATTTCTATTATGCATCTTGCTGTGGGATTTCGATAGGTATAAATTATTATTACCATTATTACCAAGATGTCGGTATTGGCATTTTAAAAGTTTTCTTTTAACATATAATTCACAACATAAAACTGAAAAATTTGTTCTTTTTCTTAACGTGTCCCATTCCTAAGGACACTAGCGATCATTATGGCACATTTTACTGTATCTGTAGCCGTTCTGAAAAGTTATATTGACGTTTTCTCACTCCATTGTCTCAGACTCTTTCACCAGAACGTGTGTCTTCTCCCTTGTCTTCTTCTACCTTCCACATTCCCTTGTATGACCGGTCGCATCAATTTGTATTTATCGTTTCCTAGTGTGTGACCAAAGTATCTCATTTTTCTTTTCTAAATAGTGTTGAGCATTTCTTTTTTCATCTTTTTTCATTTTTCGTAGCGTTTTCGTATTTGTTATGTGTTGTGTCCATAATATTTTTAACATTTTTCGATAATACCACATTTCAAAGTTATTGAGTCTTTTCTTTATCGCCTCTGTAATTGTCCAGGCCTCAACTACATAAAACAGGACAGAGAACACGTAGCATCTCAATAGTCTAGTTCTAATTTCAATGTTGAGTTTTCCATTGCATAATATTACTTTCATCGTATTAAAAGAAGTTTTAGCTATCTCAGTAAGCCGTATTACTTATCTCTATCTATCTCGTTCTTCATTTAGTTCGCAATCTAAGTAATGAAATCTGTGCACCCTGCCTAAAAGTGTTCCCTTAGCATTAACACAGTCTTCCTCAATCTTGTTCTTGCTTACCTCCATGATTTTTGTTTTATTTGTATTCAGTGCTGTTCCATACCTTTTGCAGTATTGGACAATGGGATCAACCAAGATCTGTAGTCCTTCTCTACTGTCCACAAGGAGTATTGTGTCATCTGTGTGCCATCTAAGATTATTCAGAAGTGCCCCGTTAATAAATGTACCTTCATTGACGTCTTTTGATGCCTCTTTACACAATTCTTCTGAATATATATTAAAAAGTAAAGGGGCAAGCAAACATCCTCGTCTTACTTTACGATTTATAGGTATTTATTTCGATTTTTGTTAGTCTATTCATAATATGGCTTTCTGATATCGGTATAGATTCTCGCTTCTTTGTCATCTAATTCTGTGTTCTGCAGTATTTTTGCCATTATTCGGTGTTGTACTTTGTCGAAAGCTTTTTAGAAGTCGACTAGACATATGAATACGTCGTAATTGACATCTTGACATCGCTCGATTAGTGTTTGTACAGTAAATAATGCTTCTCTGGTGCCAAAGAATTCATTTGGTAGTAAATAATAATTTTAACATATTTTTTTAGCGTTTAACTCAACGTTTAACAAAATACTTAGCTTTAATATTGAAATAGAAAATAAATGTGTGGTTTGGTTACATTATTTAATGTTAGTTTTTATTTTCGTTAGTTTTTTACTGGTTTGCATGTTCTATATATATTCTATATCGTAACCGATACGTAGATTCTTTGTTTAGATTTTTTTATATGACACTTTTTTCAACCGTCATCACCATCTTTGTCTTTACAATCCTTTTATGGATCCTGGTCTTCTCTACTATGTGTCGCTGTTGCCGTTTTCTAATTTTTAATATTTTTAAGTCAGTTTCAACTCCTAACAATTCAATTCGTAATCGGCCCCCGCTTTCTTTCAACAGGTGTTTCTGGGATTAGCTTTTTATCAATAGTGTTGTTTATCATTGGTATTAGGTATCCAGACCATCTAAGTCGCTGTATTTGAATAAACGATACAACGTCTGGTTCATTAAAGACTTGGTATAATTTGAAATTATATATTTTACGTCACTTCCTTTATTCGTCTATAGCTTCAAATATTGGACTAAGTAACAATGTATGTGTAAAAATGCCTTGGACTGCCTTCTACAAGGCAATATTAAATAACAAACATGAATAATATATAAACATTCTTTATCTCAAAGTTCTAGAATTCTTTCCCTGTATCCTGACACTGGCTTTAAAGTTAGACATTGTAATTCTCGGTTATCGAATAAGTTTTTCTGGTATATCAAACACACGCAAAAATTGGTATAGTAATCATCTCTTGACACTCTCGTATGCTGCCTTAAAGTCGACGAATAGATGATGTGTTTTAATGGTAAATTCTAATGTTTCTTCAAGGATCTGTCTTATTGAATGAATCTGGTTAATTATTGATTGTTATGGAGTGAATCTGACTTGGTATTTTCTAGCTATGCCCTTTGTGTAAACCTCTAGCCTTTGATAGAGAATATTTGCTTGTATTTTGTAAGCCGTTATTAACAGGGTTATACCTCTGTATTTGTAACACTGAAACTAATCATTTTTTAAGTAGCAATCATATCACGTCTTGAGACAATTCACAAGGTATTATCTCATTTTGTCAGACAAGAAGCAAAAGTTTATGCAGTTTATGTAGCAAGGCTATCCATTCATGTAAAGGTCGCTACAAATTTGATCAGTTCCTGATGATTTACCATTTTAAGCTCAGTTATGGCTAGGCAACCTCTTCAATAGTAGGTGGTCTTTCGTTTGACTTGAATAGATTCCAATCAATTCGATCTAATAGGGTGTTACCTACTTCTTCAATATGATGGCCATTAAATTTTGCTTCAAAGAATTTAACCCATCTGTTTAAGAATGAGATCTTAATATTTAGGATATTTTTCTCTCCGTCTTTCTTTATTTCTTAGTTTTCTGTTCTTAATTCAAATTCTTTACTTATTTTGTTTATATTTCTGTGGAACTTTCAAGTTTCGTTTTGATTTCTTAGCCAATCTAGGCTTTCTAGCTGCTTCTATTTTCAACCACCTATATTTATAGTGTTCTTTAAAAATAATAGTAAATTAGGTATTGCTATAGTAGTTTATATAAAATTATTTTAGTTAAGCACACTATCAGTTATTTTATTGTCAAACTTACTTATTATTATTATTGATATATACATTAGGAGTTGAAATATTAAATAATATTTGTTTTTTAATTTTTATACAGGCCTTTGTAGCTTTCTTCGCTGCTGTAGCAGCCACCTATGCTGCTCCTTCAGCCACCATCGTGCAAGGACCTAGTGCCAGATCTACTTTGGTAGGTGCTGACGGTAGCGTGATCTCCTCTGTAGCACCAGGAGCTTCAATCGTTGCCGAAGAACACCCAGGAGTAATTGCCCATACCGCCCCAGTAGTTGCTCATGCCCCAGCCGTAGTCTCAGCTTACTCTGCATACAATGCTCCATTGGCCTACTCTTCCCCTCTTGTATCAGCTTACTCTCATCCCGTCGTCTCAGCTTACTCTGCTCCAGTATTATCAGCTTATTCTGCTCCAGTAGTATCAGCATATTCCGCTCCAGTAGTATCTGCTTATGCAGCTCCAGTTGTCGGACACAGTTCCATTGACACGGTTGTAGCCGGACCCTCTGGAACCATTGCCACCTCCAGGCATGGTGCTGGTGTTGTTTCAGCTCACGGACTTTATCTTTAAGTATTTGTAAATATTTGTATTATTATTGTAAAAGAGTAAATATATACACAAAGTAATGTATTTAAGAGTTAATTTATTTATTTTATAATAAGTCAATAATGCTATGGAATGTTCTAGTAAAATTAAAGTAAAGAAGAAAATCTCCGTGGTGGACTGTTTACCATAGGCAGAAGTAAAAACTTCTTGTGTATAATGCTATATTTTTAATTAAAAATAATTTAAAAATTTGGTCAAATGCATAACAAATCTTTAAAACGTTTTCGGTCAATCCAGACCATCATCACTGAAAAAGCCCTAAAGTATATTTCCATTTTAAAATGACAAAAATCATAAGGTAGCATTTTGACTGATAAGATACAAAACATGCGGAAAATACTTACGTTGAAAGTCGTCTAGCTACCTAATAGATGCAAAAACAATTTTCTTACATGATAATCATTGTGAATTATAATAAAGCAAATAAGTAAAAAGAAATAAAATATGACTTGCTCACAATAAATTTAATTTTATTACCAAAACGACCGGATTTGCTTTCTACACTTTGCAATGCATCTTCAGGTTAATTGGTACCAAGTAAATTAAATGCTGAAATTAGACAAAGCCCATATTAGGGCGTTGTCTTATAAAGATAAAGATAAAAATTACAGTAATTATGCCAATAATACCAATATGTGTTTATTAATATGAATAAAAATTGATTAAGCAGACAAAGTAAAAACCCACAAATTGGTATAAGATAATCTATTGAATTGTAATAAATAAGTAAATAAGCAAAATACTACTTACAATCTGGTACCAGAATTATTAGTTAATAATTCGGAAAACATAGTTCAAACTATCCTGTATTGCTGATGATGGGTGATCTTCGGATTTTATTGTAACTGCTTGATCATTACCAATTTTATTTCTTTTTACCTATTTGAAATCGACTCACACAAGCAACACATTCATGATTTGTATAATATATCAATTACATTAGGTCGATGATACAAGATTTAACACGAAGGGAACATACATCTACCCTACTCGAAAGGGTGGACAACTTATTCCAACTAATGGTACCAGCCGACTGATTAAGCTGGGGAGGACGTAAAAATGTTTGTTGAAATTAACAGGTCCTCAGGAGAATAGTTAGTGGATTTTTGGAGACCACTCAAGACGTGAGTCTCACGTAATAATTCATAGAAATGTTTTTGTGTAAAATTTGATTTTAAAGCACCATAGTGTTGTAATTATAATATACAAAAAAATTCGGTTAAAAAGATAAATTTAATAAATAATTAATTATGAAGTTAAATTGTTGTAAATGTATTGCCCAAGTAAAAACTTGGGTAATAGTGTGTAATGTGATAAAAAGATGGTAAGGCAGATTAACAGCTATTGAGAATAGTTATTGTGGATACTAATTAATAAAAGAGAAAGAGGTTAAAAAATGATATTCATTATTGATAATTCTCGTGAATTTGATAGCGTACTATGTGGGTGGCTATTGGCTAATTTAAAGAGGATACCGTAAATTGGATTAAATAAATACTTATCCTTATGTGATAAATTAATATTGTAAAAATTGAAGTTAAGATTTATCGAAAACATGAGTCTGTTTATCAAACCAGACTGATTTAGAATCAATGTACTGTTTTAAAAAATTAATACAACTACATAAGATGGTATGCAGAATAAAATTTATTTTACTGGGAGTGGAATTAAGTGTGAAATTATTGGAACCCAAAATACATATTTATTAATTCAATAGGCATGAATACAGGGTATTTAGAACTCTCCTGACAAACGAAGATCGGAGATTCTTCAGATAATTTTTACACAATTTACTCTAATTCAACTGAAAATGCTTTCTAAGGGAGTTAGAGCTCTTTCAAGGTAGTGTCGTCATTATTATTTTTTTTTAATGCCTTCTGAACGTTTTAGCACTAGTTGGCTTTGACATATCAACATATCCACATAGGAAACTAAGTTCCTGTAGCTGGCTGTATACCATATATCACAAAAAATTTATTTCAAATCATTTATAAAAGGTATATAATAAAATGCCCAAACGGGCCTCACAAATATATTACAAAACGTTTTCGGATTGTTAAATCCATCGTCAGTGTAAACGAGGTATACATGCTATGAGCTACCAAAATATATGGGTCAAAACCCTTTAAATGATATGAATTTACAATTATTTTACATTATATGTGGTTACAAATTATGATGTTTAAGTTACCGTTGGAATTGGTAACGCGACGTATGACCCTACATAGGTAAAATGATCCTGAGACGAAGTGTCTTTGAGGACCTGTTGATAACAACTGAAGTAATACCTCAACCCAACTTCAGTTGTTATCAACAGGTCCTCGAAGACACTTCGTCTCGTATATGTATACCTCGTTTACACTGATGATGGATTTAACAATCCGAAAACGTTTTGTAATATATTTGTGATAGCCCGTTTGGGCATTTTATTATATACCTTTTATAAAGGATTTAAAATAAATCTTTTATATCCTATGTTTTTAATTTTCAAATTGTGTCGGTTTTCAAAGTTTATCTTTTAGTTCTTTACTTTGTGGCATTCAAATATGACAATTTTAATTCAACAAAAATTGTTTTTACTAACGAGGAATACTCTTATATGCTTTAGTTTATGGCGAAATGAGTTTTAATGTTCGAGCAGCACCACGTAGATACCCTGAAAAATATCCCAATCGTGATACCACTCACTTAATATTTACACTCATTATCAACGATTAAGGGAAACAGGTTCAGTGGTCCCAAAATGATTTTTATGTAACAGTAGCACATAAAGATGTTGTTTTAATGGAAGTTAAAAAAATCCAGAGATTTGCGTTCGAAGACTATCTGCCATGTATCCCACAATTTCAAAGTCTTCCGTAGAAAATATCTCACACAACAAAAATTTATATCCTTTCCATTTTACAAAGGCACAAGCACAGCTAGAACAAGATTTTCCTGCTCGTGAAGAATTTACCAGATGGTACAATATCAGACAAATCAAAATGAAGATTTTTTTCAGATAAATTTTGATTTGCGACAAAACTACATTTACAAAAAAATTAATTTGTAATGTATATAATTCGTGTGTTGATGACAATCACCATGCTGTTCAAGATTTTAAGCATCAACATAAGTTTAGCATAAACGTCTGGATAGGAATAGTTAACGATTATCTACTTGAGCCTGTGGAATTGCCTGCTCATTTACGGTGCTGATTACTTACATTTCCCGCAAAATGTTTGACGGGATTCATTGGATGTTGTACCTTTAAATATTCGGCAAAACTTATAGTTTCTACATGACGGCTGTCCGGCCCACTTTAGCAGGAAGGTACGAGACTTTCTTGATAATAACTGCGAAGACCACTGGATTGGAAGAGGCGGTCCAGTTGCTTGGTCAGCAAAGTCGCCTAATTTTAAACCTTGCGATTAGATACATAAAAGCATTTGCATTAGATTACTTAAACAAATACAACAGAGAAATTTGCAGTATTTTGGACACATTGCTAGAAGAACAGGTACGACGGAAAAGCTGATAGTCGAGGGTAGAGTTGAAGGAAAGATACCTAGGGGTAGATCTCAAAGCCGTTGGGTAAGTCAAACAAAAATATTGATTAACCAAGGGTTACATGAAGCCGAACAATTAGCCCAGGACAGGGAAGGATGGAGGGAAACCGTGAAAAAACTATAAAAGTCTGATGATGTCACCACATCCCAAAAGGAATTACGACTGGGGAGGAGGAAAAGCATTTGTTTATTTCGTTCCGATACCACATCGTGCAAAACTCTGGCTAAGGATATTTGCAACGAATTTAGAAATAACTTTTTTTTATAATTCGGCGTTTTCTAACCAAATGGCCAAATTTATACATACAGGCTAATGTTCATCATAAGGAGCATCTTTTGTAACTATCTACTTTTGATACGTGCTCTTTTTTGTGTTAGTTTCATTCCATCGTAATAAATACTTTATTTTTAAAAACCTTTTATAATAAAATTATATTTCAGTTTGATTGTTTGCTTCTTTTGCCAAACTATTTTTACAAATTGTATGTTGCATTTATTGAAACAAAAGATGAAAAATAAATTAAGTTAAATATTAATTTAACTTTCATGACGAAAAACAAAAAAATTTGAAATCAATCTTTCTAGAAAATGGTGTATCCTACCGACGTAAAGTAAGAGTACCTTTTAGTACTAGAATATCTAAAAATTTAAAATTCTAGTAAAATGAATGCTTAAAGATTAAAGACAAAAAGGTTATGCATTAAATAACCGTTGACGTACCCAAAACGGATGCCTATGACCTATACTAAAAATTCGCAATTAAAAAAATCGATTTAAATCTAGATGATAAATAATTGTACCAGTTTTCGTTTTTCTAACTAGAAGCGCTTTGGAGGTATTAAAGAAAAACTAATTGCATGGGGCCATCTTTAAAGAGCTCTAGGTTTCTTAGAAATCATTTTCGGAATAGGTGAATTGGGTTAAATTTTTCAGGAGAGATTCTCGACACTCTGTATAAGCAACTTAAAAGCACCTTTAGGTCCAAAAAGTTAAGTGTATCTAAATTTATGTCGGTAAAACTGCAGTACCTCATAGATGGTGATTGAATTTGTGTGTTGAATAAAAGAATTAACACTGGCTTTAAGGATGGGTTTGGTGAGTTAGTGTTTTGTTGATAATATGTTTAAAAACCCTAATTGGAGTTGTTGTTTACTAGTATATTTTTTAAAATGAACTAATTTAACATATTTCTGTACAGTTTGTCCATATTCCCAATCACGACCCAAATCAAGCTCAGCTCTCCATCTATCCGTGGTCGTATTGAATTTTTAATTAAATTTAACTTTTTAATATTAAATTCATTTAATATATTTAATGTAATTTAATATATACTTAATAACTATAATATTTTTTTTTTATTTTCAGGTAAGAAATCAATCTACGGTAAGTTTCATTTAGGTCAATTATTATTTTTTTATTAACCCATTAATGGCCAAAGTATCGAAAACGAAACATTTTTTTAATTATTTTTTTTTTACGATTTTCATTTGATGATTATTATATTTTATGTATGGGTCTTTCATATAGATAGTTTATTGACGTGTTTGTTATTTTAATGGTCTAAATTATGTGCTGCATTGTTTTTAAAATAATAAACAAAACACTCCAAATTTACTAGTATCTGTCGGTGTCGTTTGAGCTCGCATAATATATCACAAGATATTTAAATTTCTACCAAACCGGCATTCTTTGTTCAATTAGAGATTGTAGAATGATATTATCCAAACATAATTTGAAATATGACTACTCATAAAATTTTATAACACTTTAAAGATAATGTTTCGTTTACGAAACTTTGGCGCGATCCCTAAATTTATTATTCATATTTGATAGTGAAAGAATTGCAAGCTATACTGGAGGATGATTCTGATTTAGAAGAAGCGGATGATATAGATGCAGTTTATATACCTCCTTTAGTTGATGTGTTAACATATGAAGAGGATTTGAATGATAATCTTCTTATAGAGGAAGAAGCTTTGACTGATATCGCTGGTACATTTGAGATTCACACAAGGTCTCGAGAAGAGGCTAAGACGCCCACAGAATCCATATTGGAACCATCTACAAGAAGGGGGAAGAAAAGAAAAGTAAATTCTGAACGAAAATGCAAACCAACGCAATATACACCTGACTGGTCTAAATCGTTAGAAAACTATTCCTCTTCTCCAAAAGACAATGAATTTAATAAAAAGGAAGAAATAAAGCTAAGACTGGCTAGGAAAACACCATTTGAAATATTCTCTTTATTTTTTGACGATATTTTATTCCAGAAGATACTCGAATTCAGTATTTTAATCCTTACCGGTTATCATACACTTCCGGCGTGTGATATGTATTGGTCAAAAGACCCAGATAAAGGCGTGGAGCTGGTAAGAAAGTGCATCAGTCGAAACACCTTCCGAAACATAAAAAGAAATCTTCATGTCTCTGACAATAATGACATAGACAAAAATGATAAATTTGCCAAAATACATCCATTATTTTTGCTGATGAACGAACGATATTTGCAGTTTGGACTATTTTCTCCTAATATGTCTATAGATGAACAAATGGTTCCTTATTTCAGCCGACATTCTGCAAAGATGTTTATGAAGGGTAAACCAGTGCGTTTTGGCTTCAAAGTCTGGTGCTTGTGTAGCTCAGAGGGATATCTATACCAATTCATTCCTTATGATGGCGCAAATCCAGAAAGGCAGAAATCACAATACACGTTAGGGACGCAAGTAGTTTTGGATCTGCTACGTGTAATGCAAAACCCTTCAGAACATAGAGTTTTCTTCGTCAACTTCTTTTCGAGTTATGCACTATTTCACATTCTAGGTGAAAAAGGAATTTTCTTTACTAGCACCGTGAGAGAGAATAGGTCACCAGGATGTCCTCTACAAAGTAGCAAAGTGCTTGGAAAGAAAAACAGAGGCGAGTTTGATCATGCTTTCGACAAAAAGGCAGAAGTATCAGTTGCAAGGTGGAACGATAATTCCGTTGTAACTGTAACCAGCAACAATGGAACGGTTCATCCAATTGTTACAGTTAAAAGATATAATCAGAAGCTACGAAAGGAAGATTCAATACCTCAGCCCAATATGATTAACGGTTATAACCGACATATGGGAGGTGTTGATCTCCTAGATAATTCGGTATCAAATTACCGGATCCGAGTAAGAAATAAAAAGTGGTGGTGGAACCTTGTTTATGAACCTCGTGGATTGCACAGTTGTAAATTCACGGAGAATTTACAACATTGCAAATGATTCTCGAGTCTCCCAATTGCAATTTCGTTCTTCATTGGTTTTGTCACTGATACAGAACGAAAAAAGATTTACGATAAAAACAGCTGCTGAAGAAGATGACTCCGAATCAGACCCAGGGCCAAAGCCATCCACATCCGCATGAGGTCGTCCTTCTAAAGGAAGTTTACCTTCTGATATTCAATATGACCAGACTGGTCATAATATCGTTCGCGAAGAGGATGGACGTAGACGGCGGTGCAGACTGTGCAAAACTAATTCTGTTTATATGTGCGGAAAATGCAAGGTTCACTTGCACGCTGACTGTTTTAGTGCTTTCCATAAAAAATGAGATGCCATAATGGCGCTACTGCCATACTACCAGACTGTTAAGTAATCATTTTATTTTATATAATTAACTATTGTAGCAATACCTTTAGTTTTAATTGATAAAATCAAGAAATTTCATTTACACACTATAAAACGTATAATTTTCAATTTACTATACATATTATGCCAAAGTTTCGTTAACGAAACATTATTTTTTTGTATATTGCAATTATTATTAATAATAATTTTAAGTGAAACATTGTTCTTATGCCTTTATTTATAAAGTATATAAACTTAAATTGCAAAAAATCTAAGTATTTCAATGCTTGGCCATTAATGGGTTAACCGCATCAACCACTGAGCGTTATTAACAAGAGAACAAAATACAATAACTGCAATATAAAATTACAAAGTAAATTTCAGTTGGGTTGATGTAAACTAAAAAAATTAAAGTTATATAATATTAATATCTATGAAACCTGAAACTTATTTATAATTTGTTAAGATTCAAGATTCAAGATTTATTTAACTATACTTACAAATTTTACATTTGTTTACAAGTCAATTATATGTATAAGTAAAAAAGATAATATATAAAATACGCAAAATACAATAGAAGATAAAAATACATTAATGCGCCTAACATAAAATAAAACATCATCATCAATCAGCCAATCGCGTCCACTACTGGACATAGGCCTCCCTCAGTTCTTTCCAGTGTTCTCTACACTGGGCCGCTTGTAGCCAGTTTCCCGCTACACGTTTAATGTCATCGGTCCATCTAGTCGGTGGTCGTCCTCGGCTTCTTTTATAATTTCTGGGCCTCCATTCCATAATACGTCTTGTCCACCGTCCATCTTGTGTTCTGGCTAAGTGCCCAGCCAAGTTCCACTTAAGCGTCGTGCTTTCGATGACGTCTTGAACTCCTGATCTTCGCCTGATTTGTTGGTTTGTTATGTGGTCTCGAAGGCTCACGTTCAGCATTGCACGTTCCATGGCTCGTTGTGTTTATTCGCAGATTTTTGCGTGAGTGTTAAAGTCTCTGCTCCATAAGTTTGTACAGGTAAAACACATTGGTAATAAACCTTTCGCTTGAGACACATGGGAATTGAACTTTTTAGAATATGGCTTAATTTTCCAAATGCTGCCCATGTTAGACCTATTGGCCTCTGTATTTCATGTGTTTGATTGTCTCTGCTTATTTTGATTTCGTGTCCCAGATATTTGTAAGTGTCTGTTTGTTGTATGGTATTATTGTCAATAGTTATATTTCCACTCATTACGAGATTTGTTATAATTTTAGTTTTCTCAAAGTTTATCTATAATCCTGATCTTTCAGACACTAAGCGAATGCATCATAGAAACTGTATCATGTAAGTTATCTGCGATTAATACAACATCATCTGCAAACCTTGGGTGATTTAATCTTTCTTCATCTATATTGATGCCCATATCTTGCCATTGAGTACCCTTAAATATTGACTCTAGAGCTGCCGTGAACAATTTTGGTGAAATATTGTCTCCTTGTCTAACTCCTCGACCTAAGCTGAATTTTTCTGTGTCTTCGTGCAGTCGTATACTTTATGTAGCGTTCTAATAGATGTTTTTGATTAGTGTCGTGCACCTGTAATCTATTCGGCTTTGATTTAGGGCTTCCAGTATTGTTTCAAACTCTACAGAATCAAAAGCCTTCTCGTAATCGACAAATGCAAGAACCAGTGGGATGTTGTACTCGATGCACTTTTCTATTAAGATCTTTATGGTTTGCAAATGGTCATTTGTGCCATATCCTGCCCTGAAGCCTGCCTATTCTTTGGGCTGATAGAAATCAAGTTTAGGTGTTAGCCTCTTTGTTAAGATTTTCATAAAGAGTTTGTACATATGTGTCAAGAGGCTGATGGGTCTATAATTTTCTAATTTAGTAATATCGCCTTTTTGTGTAACAAGACTATTACTGCATTGTTCCAGTCTTTTGGAATCGTACCTGCATGTAAGCATTTAGTAAACAGTTCGCTTACTGATTTTAATAAAATTTCTCCACCTGCTTTTATTGCCTCGATAACGAGTCCATCATCACCAGGCGATCTGTTACTTATCAAAAGGGGGGAGAACTAGGGAATGGTGAATTATTACCAATGAAATAGGGGAAACTATGGAATAGTGAAGTCAATATTAGAAAATTAAATAAAACGGATGGTTAAATAGAATTTAAAATTAATTTATAATTATTTACATAAAAAGGTTAAATAACCAGGAATGTAATGAATATAAAAGAAAATAGAAAATTTACTGAGAGCACTACAAAGAATTAGGCTTAGCTCAAGCAAATGAGAGTTCTCAGAGAGGAGGTTGGCACGTTTGCTTGCCTGTAGTAACTTGAAGTTAGAGCAGATCAATCCTAAGATGATCTTGGGATGGGCGCCAGGGTGAATTTAGAATTTCACTAGTGAAACTAGTCAGTTAAGAACCTAGAGCCATACATACTTCAATCTGATATATAAAGGTACATACAGATTACCATAAAATTGGATAATATATCCTGACACCTTAATATAAGGGTTCTATAAAATATTAAAAAAGAAATGCAAAATAAGTATGAAAGAATAAAAATACAAGTAAAAGGATTCAGCAAGGTGAGGGTACTAGCAGAGATTGTGCACAACGCTGTTTCGTAAACCCACTTAGGCTGACGGCCTAAGTATCCAAGGATATAAGTATAGGTTATAAAAAAAATTAAATTATTATTAAATATTATATGAATTGTCCTTAATAAACCCTATGATGTGATTGCTGTGAAGGGGTTCCCTTCCTCAGCTGCCTGATGTCCAGGTAGAGGGTGGTCTCTGGAATGGCTCAGCCTGTTCGTGTGAGCAGCCTGGCAGATCAACCAGAAAATAGGCAAATAAAAATTCTCTTCTTCCCCAACTCAAAGTCCTATTTCTTTCCCGGATCCCAAGTACTTCCACCAAATTAAAATTCTTTCTTCCCCAAATCAAAAAAAATAAATGGTATGTCCAAAAACTTCAGTCGTTGCCGGCAGGCTACAAAAACAGAAAGCCTTTTTATTCAATGTTCTTGTACTTCATAGGTTTTTTTTAGTAACAAAAACTGGGATATAGTTGTCATTAAGTGACCTTGACATAAATATTTAATATTTCCACAGCGGAATTTACTTATATATGTAAATATAAAAAGAAATAATAATGATTTTTGGATATGTCTAGCAAAGTGAGAAGATTTGAAAAAAAAAAATGGGGACTGGAAAATTTAAATGAAAGATGTAGGTGTTTGAAAAAAAACTTACCAGAATCTTTCTAGGGATTCTCTTCCATAAAACAATAACTTCTCCAAATAAAATTTCTCCAAACTAAATAACTTCTTAAAAATAACCGAACCAAAACTCCTTATATTTCCCAAAAAAAAATAAAACTTAAACTTTCTTCTAGTTTCCCTAAGATTCTGCCTGCCGTGATAAAATTATCGACTTCTCTTGTTGAAGTTTGGTTCTAAAATGAATCAGGAGAATATGGCCGATGGCCAATATTCGTTTTTCCTATACAAGGTAATCGATTATCTTATCGATATCGATGTTCGATATATATTGATATATAGTTCGAAAGTCATAAAAATGAACTATTAGGGATCGTATTGTTGGTTGCATACTCCAACGGCGGCAAATTAGAGTAGATTAGATTACTAACGATTGTATCGTTACAATCTCCTACAACTCGGGAAAAAAAAAGAAAAGCTATTTTCTTTTTTTTTTTCTCTCTTTTCCTTACTGGGAAACAAATGATATAATACCCATTAAATGGTTTGTATGTTGTTGAATTATTGAATGATATGTGGACTGACTTATAAACAGACCTATAATTGCATATTGAAAAGTTAAAGGTAAATTTTCCAATTAAATATTGAATTAACATATACTGAGTTGCTTAAACTGTGGAAACCACATTTAAATGAATAAACACTAACTAAATATACTTGACAGTAATCACACACCGTGGGATCCAACACTAGTGTGAATACTAAACCACATAATATAGTGATTCAGATATTACTCTGATCACATATAATTCATTGCACAGAGTCTTTCATCTGTGACTTACATAATAACTAATAAATCAAAAGTTGTTGAAGTCAATCTAGCGGATTTAATAAAACCCCATATTATAATTGCTTCAACACCCAAACACTCAACTACAAATAAAGGTAGGAGCAAACAACCTATACACTCACTAAATCAAATAACTAACAACTTCTATCTTTACATCGGACTCGAACGATTAAAAATAACCACAAATTTAAGAGCCGTGTAAGACAAGTCGTAAAACTCTACCACCATAGAGGTAGGAGCGACCAAAATAGATACCAAACCAAATAAATAACAACTTCCACTTTTACATCTGACTCAAACGATTAAAATTAACCACAAATTTAAGAGCCATGTAAAAGGAGTTGCTACACTCTACCATCAATAAAGATAGGAGTGACTAAAATACATACAAAATATAACCAAATAAATAACTTCCACTTTCACATCAGACTCGAACGATTAAAAATAACCACAAATTTAAGAGTCTCGTAAAAGGAGTTCTAACACTCTACCACCAATAAAGGTAGGAGTGACCAAAATGTATACCAAATATAACCAAATAGGTAAACTACACATACTCAAATAAGTATCGCTGAATGGGTAAGGTAAACCAAATTGACTCAACAAGGGACACCAGATTTATATATATTGCATATCCAAAGAGAGACAATCAGGCAGATTGTATAACCATTCGCAATATAACAACTAAACTCAAATAAAATTGAGCATGTCGACCAACACATTAATACGGATGTACCAACGTAAAAAAAACTAGTACTAAGAGCCAAATCCAAAATCGATTCTACCCTAGACAACAGATTTATATTTAATATATCCAAGGAGAACAATCAGTCTGGTTTAAGGCTTCTTGCTAAACAATGACTAACATTAAGCTATATGGAAGGATAAAGTTTACTTGATACCAGTTGACTATGCAATGACTACAACGACATTGGATTATAAGAGACTATTCACCTATATTCAGTTTATATGCTGTTATGAAATCAAACCATCATAGAAAAAAAAATCGGCCGTATAGTCCTTAACTAGTATACAGCAATAATCTGGCATTCAATAATGTTCTTTGACTAGGCCGAACATCCGGAAGAATCCCAACTCATCTTCCTAGGACTCCCTTTCGTGTCCTTGAAAATTAATGAACCCCAGATTAACGTGCATAACTAGCAGATTCTACACACCAAAAAGATGAATGGTTATGACCATTTATATAAACCAATGAAGGTATAGGTACCAGTATGAAATTATCAAGACAAATATAGCTAACTAATTCTGGACTTCTGTACCTATAGCATAAAGCTACAGTGGATGAATAAGAATAGCCAGAAGAGCACATCCGATGTTGGAGACATCCCTATTGACGTACTAACCATAAAGTAAACACATACTAAAATAAATTGGACTAGAGTGCGCGTAAACCAATTTCCCATGAAACTGCAGATTGAAGTTGTCTCTAGTCGCTAAACAAAATTTTTGAATTTGTAGAGAAAGTTAGGATTCAACTAAAATATCCATTTGTCCATTCTACAAGAACATCATTAACGATATGTATATTATAAAATGTCTAAACTAAATGAGCTAAATAAACTAAGTAGTTAACCACAGTAAGAATACCATCACTTATAATCAATAGTTTGATCAAAAAAAAATAGACTGAAGACAGATATCTAAAGGTTTGATACATAATATATAGGCTATACCTATTTAACTATATTTTCAGGAGATCTAACATCTGGGAAGGCGTGTATATTATAACGACAAAAAACCGTGAGCCATGAAATCTGCTCCTTATCGAGGCCAAATTGATAAGGTTTCCAGGTTTCGAACCCACGTTCTACACCGTTAAACAACACAACCAGCATTTGCCCAAGATGAGTAATCTCAATAATTTGTATTTCTATGCATCTCAATAAATATTCAGACAGTATAGTGAATTAACAGAGGTTGACCTTATTAAATCAACTTGTTTACGACTCCTTAAAAATATAAGTTAACTATATAGTATTCCTCAACTGTATAGTATTAAGCCAAGATAGACCAAATGGAAAATAATAACATACCAGACTAAAACTAAACTTTAAACCAACTTTCTCAATACAAATATCAAAATCGTAACCAACATACATAAAACATATCCAGACCGTATGAAAACAACTATGTACCAAGGATGACAGTTCTGTACAAGTATTTTTGCTATATAATTAAGTTAAAATTACTATTTAACTAACAATAAACATTTAGTAGTAACAAAATTCAAAATAAATAAATACAACACAGCATTTATCCGGGGTTTTCAAATCAAAATCCTATCCAAATCCTAATCATGAACTTACCAAGTATTACCAAAAAAAGAAGGAGGAATTAACTTAAGCAAGGTTGTTAAGTTACATCTTCTTCTGATGATGAAGAGTCCAAATCATTGACAGTATTATCTGGCAGTAAATCCTTTACGTGGAATTGACCGATACGTTTGTTAGACAAACTATCTTTCAGTTCATAGACTAAAGGAGAAATTACCTTACTGACAATACAAGGAATGTATTTCTGGCAGAACTTGGCAGAAATCGCATTTCCCTTACTAGACTTAACGAAGTTCCGTTTTAATACTCGATCGCCAACAAAGAATCGCACGTCTCTTTTCCTCAGATTATAATGACCTCGTGATCGAAGGTAAGAAGATTTCAACTTTTTCCTAATATCGGCAAAGATAGGAGGTAGATGCTGAAGATCATCTAACCGATGGAGGTTCTCTGAAATTTGAGGAAGATTTACCGAATTGTCTGAAATTAAACCGAAATAGTCACCGGATAAAGGCACGTTTCGGCCAAAATTTAAGTAAGCTGGAGAACATTTGGTAATCTCATGGACAGACGTTCTTATAGCCTGAGCTATGGAATGGATGTATTGGTCCCAAGCTCGATGGTCTTCGTAAGTATAAGATCTTAAAGCAGTTACGATACTGCGATTCACACGTTCGCTATGGTTCGCCTGTGGATGATATGCAGCGTTATAAAAAATCTTTTGTACCTTATATTTACTGAGAAGGTCTTTAAAGGCCTTAGATACAAACTGAGGACCATTATCACACGATACTATTTGCGGAACACCAAATAACAAGAACACTTGCTCCTCTAAAAATTTAACGATAGCAGGAACAGTAGCCTTACGAAGCGGAAAAACTAAAGGAAATTTTGTAAAATAGTCAACGACTACCAAACAATATGTGTTCCCATTGTAACTACGGGGGTATGGTCCAATAAGATCCATAGAGATCATTTGCCATGGGAAGTTAATGTTCCTAAAGGAACCCATTAATCCAGCTTGTGGCATATTCCTGGGCTTGCATGTAGCACAAACTTTACATCTGGATATATATCGTTTAATTGCATACCGCATGCCAGGCCAATAGTATAATTCAGCTATTCTACTAAATGTTTTATAAAACCCAAAGTGACCTGCTGTCACATTATCATGAAATGAAGTCAAGATTTCATCCCTATTTGCTGTGGGGACTACTATTTTCCAATCCGACATATTACTTAAAATTTCTGTGGAACTAACAATATGTTTGTAAAGAACATTGTTTTCCACCTTGAAATCAGGATACCGATCCGGTTCTTGAGCAACCCTAACCAACATCTTTTGATACCATGCATCTGGAATTAAAGTAGCCAAATCAAGAATATTAACATCAAAAGTACGCGACAAGGCATCAGCTACTACGACACCATTGGCTTTGCGATGTACGATATTATAGTCAAAAGCTGAAAGTTTGCAAATCCAACGGGATAAACGTTGTGATGGGTTACGCATGGAATGTAGCCATAATAAAGAGCTATGATCGGTAATGAGTGTACACTTACGACCCTCTAAATAATACCGAAACGCCTCTAAGCCATGAATAATAGCTAGGAGTTCACGCTCTGTAGTGGAATAATTCTTCTGAGCCTTGTTGAGCTTCTTACTAGTGTAAGCTATAGGGTGTTCCGCTCCATCTTTCATCTGAAAGAGGACACCACCTGAAGCAGTATTGGAACAATCTGTCATGAGATAAAAGTGTTCGTTAAAGTCTGGAGACATCATGACAGGAGCACTAGTGAGAGCTTCTTTAATAAGCCGGAAGGCATCATCGGCTTCAGAAGTCCAGGTAATAGTCTGGCCCTTTTTCCTATTTTTAAGGAGATCAGTAAGTGGGGACAATAAGGTGGAGTAGGAAGGTACGAACCGACGATAATACCCACACATTCCCAAGATCCTACGTAGTTGGGTAGTGGTTTTAGGTATTGGAAAATCCTTAATAGCAGTTACCTTATCAGGATCTGTCTGCAAACCTCGACTATCAACAACATATCCCAGAAACTTAAGATTAGGACGACAGAAGTTACATTTTTCTATATTAACAGTTAAATTCGCCTCTTGAAGGCGAGAAAATACTTTCTCTAAAATCTCAATATGTAAATTAAAATTAGGAGTTACAACTATAATATCATCTAAGTAATAAAACACATATGGTTCCAGTTGTGGACCAATGACTAAGTCCATCAGACGACACATGGTCTGAGGAGCTGACACAAGACCAAAAGGCATAGTGACAAATTGAAAGAGACCTTTACCACTGACAGCAAAAGCAGTATATTTCTTACTTTCTTCACTCAAAGGAATTTGTAAGAAGGCCTTGGATAAGTCAATGGAAGAGATGTATTTCGCATTCTGAAGTTTGCTTAATATAACATCTATTCGAGGGATAGGATAAGCGTCCCTATTCGATGTGATACTATTTAATTTCCGACCATCAAAACAAATTCTGAATGATCCATCCTTCTTCTTTGTAAGCCACAGAGGACTACAATATGAAGAGGTAGAAGGTTCGATAATGTTTAAGGAGAGCATTGAATCGATTTCTTTACCTAAATCTGCTTGCCATGCTTGAGGTATGGGATATTGATACTGTCTAAAAGGAGTTGAAGTTTTCACTTCAATAGTATGAGATATTAAATGTGTACGGCCTAGTTTGTCTTTCGAAGAGATCGAAGAAAATTTGGACATAATGGCCTCTAATTGTTTCTGTTCTGAAACTGATAAACTAGAGAAATCATGGATGACAGTAAGAGTGGATAAATTCAGTGGAGAAATACACAATGAAAAGTCTGAACAATCTAAGGTACTATTAAATATATTTAGAAAATCCATGCCAAGAATTATGGAATTTTGTACAGAAGGTATTATATAAAATGTAATATTTCTCCTGATATTAGCTACTAAAATTTCAGTTTCAAATTTACCTACTATAGATTGGATTGTTCCATCTGCGGTTGAAACTTGCAGGGAGGAAATAGGTGAAATGCTAATGTTAGCTTTATCTAACAATTCCAATGAATGGGAACCTAATAATGAGATATTAGAGCCACTATCCAATAATGCCAAACAAGATTGTCCTAGAATCTCAATTTGGAGATATGGTCGATTATCGTTACATTTCTTAACTAATAAAGAATTTATATCTAAGCCAGAGACTCTAGATATAGAATAGTCATTATAAGGTACTAATATAGAACTATCATTATCATTTTTAATATCAAAACTTGGTACAGATGACAGAACTGTTTCCTGGTCCATATTATTAACATAATTACACCTAACATTTACTAAAGGAGAAGATACTCTAGAATTGAGAACGTCAGAATGGAATGCTTTGGGTTTCCAAGTTACTTTTTCCCTTGATTCGACTTGTTGTGGCGTTTGTGCTTTGTTGAATGTTTCTCTGATGGGGGACCTGACCTTGAATTGCTGGGCCCTGCTTGACCTACATTTCCTTCCAAGACAGTGGTTGTACTCCCTGATGGGATTGTAGACGGAGGAACGCTCAGGGTACGAGCCTCGGTCTGCTCGTTTCCCGAACACTTATAGCAATTCCTCTTGAGGGTGTTATCTCTCCCACAACCATGACAAAATATATGCGTCCTTGGTTTTCCACATTCATAAAATGTGTGTCCAGCTTCATGGCAATTCCAACAAGATAGAGAATTTAATACTGACATGTTACGCTCTCGAGATTTCTGATGCCATGAACGATTTTGAAATTGGTAAGGACTGGACGAAGGACCTGAGGTAGGTCGAGATGAGGTTGGAGGATGTGAAGACCAAGACAGAGTTTCTTCAATTATTTTACATTTATCGGTCAAATCTTCTATGCTGTGGATATCCACTAAGGCTAACTGAGCATGATAGAAAGGTAACAAACCTTTCAAAATGATTTTGATTTTAGCAGAGTCAGATAAGGGAGAATCTAATCTACTGCACATACCCAAAATATTATTGATGAACATAGTAACTGATTCACCAGATTTCTGTTTACGGGATTTGATCTCATCCAGTAGATCATCCTGGAACGAATAGGGGAGAAAATCAGATTTCAACTTCTGTACCAAATCAGACCAACAAGACAAACGACCCCTATTATTCATAAACCACGTAAATGCAGAATCTGTGAATAGTTCAGCTGAAGCAGCAAAAAGATCATCCTCTGAAACACCTCTAGATATCCTTAGACATTCGACACGCTCTAAAAACGAAATAACATCGATATGTTGAGTTTGACCGGAAAAAGTAATACCCCATTTATGCACTTGAACTGGTTTGGAATAGGAAAAACTAGGGACTATGTTAATTGGAGCATTAGGAGTGGATGAAGCAATAGGGTTAACTCTAGAGTCGAGTTCACCCTCCAAAGTAAGTATCCTAACCGAGACAGACCTTTTAAAGGAGTGTTGATCCTCATCAATGCAACTCAGCAAGTGGACACGACCTGAAATGTGTGCTAAGCGAGAAGTCAGTCGACCATATTGACTATCATGTACACTTCCTCTAAACTCGCCTATTTTCTGAGCTAAGTCATCGAGAGTCAGGGATATTCCTTGCTGTTGTTCTTCAAAAGGAATCGATCCAGCAGAAATTTGAGTAAAACTCCTATTGCTTTCCTCCTGTTTCAAAGCTCCACGCAAGACCTTGCGCTTTGCATCAACATTAGGTAAATCCTCAATATTGATACCCCTAATTTTGAGTTCATAATCCAACTCACTAACCAATAAATGTTCTACTTTAAATGTAGACATAATGAGAATATTTCAAATAATGAATCTCTACAACACACCACAAGACCACAGTATATACCAAACAAGTCAAATTATAGTAATGTAAATTGGTATTAATATTATGAAAAAAATAATAATTCAATATAACAAAAATATTAAAATAATCACAAATATATCAAAATATTAAGTATAGAAAATTACTCAAATAGTGTTTAAATAAGATCAGACCACAATTATTAAAATATACTTAAAATTTATCAAATTGATTGTACTGTACTGCCCCAATGTATCTTAACTAACTACACAGTATGTATGATGGTATATAAACTGAGTACAAGATTATCTAATATAAGTGTATATAGCCACAGTTACCAAATATATCTAAATATTTAAATATAATAACACTAAAATATAACTTATGTTACTACTAAGGCACCACGTTGGGTCACGCCAATTGTTACCAATTAAAAGGAGGGGAGAACTAGGGAATGGTGAATTATTACCAATGAAATAGGGGAAACTATGGAATAGTGAAGTCAATATTAGAAAATTAAATAAAACGGATGGTTAAATAGAATTTAAAATTAATTTATAATTATTTTACATAAAAAGGTTAAATAACCAGGAATGTAATGAATATAAAAGAAAATAGAAAATTTACTGAGAGCACTACAAAGAATTAGGCTTAGCTCAAGCAAATGAGAGTTCTCAGAGAGGAGGTTGGCACGTTTGCTTGCCTGTAGTAACTTGAAGTTAGAGCAGATCAATCCTAAGATGATCTTGGGATGGGCGCCAGGGTGAATTTAGAATTTCACTAGTGAAACTAGTCAGTTAAGAACCTAGAGCCATACATACTTCAATCTGATATATAAAGGTACATACAGATTACCATAAAATTGGATAATATATCCTGACACCTTAATATAAGGGTTCTATAAAATATTAAAAAAAAGAAATGCAAAATAAGTATGAAAGAATAAAAATACAAGTAAAAGGATTCAGCAAGGTGAGGGTACTAGCAGAGATTGTGCACAACGCTGTTTCGTAAACCCACTTAGGCTGACGGCCTAAGTATCCAAGGATATAAGTATAGGTTATAAAAAAATTAAATTATTATTAAATATTATATGAATTGTCCTTAATAAACCCTATGATGTGATTGCTGTGAAGGGGTTCCCTTCCTCAGCTGCCTGATGTCCAGGTAGAGGGTGGTCTCTGGAATGGCTCAGCCTGTTCGTGTGAGCAGCCTGGCAGATCAACCAGAAAAAGGCAAATAAAAATTCTCTTCTTCCCCCAACTTAAAGTCCCTATTTCTTTCCCGATCCCAAGTACTTCCACCAAATTAAAATTCTTTCTTCCCCAAATCCAAAAAAAAATAAAAGGTATGTCCAAAAACTTCAAGTCGTTGCCGGCAGGCTACAAAAACAGAAAGCCTTTTTATTCAATGTTCTTGTACTTCATAGGTTTTTTTTTAGTAACAAAAACTGGGATATAGTTGTCATTAAGTGACCTTGACATAAATATTTAATATTTCCACAGCGGAATTTACTTATATATGTAAATATAAAAAGAAATAATAATGATTTTTGGATATGTCTAGCAAAGTGAGAAGATTTGAAAAAAAAAAAATGGGGACTGGAAAATTTAAATGAAAGATGTAGGTGTTTGAAAAAAAACTTACCAGAATCTTTCTAGGGATTCTCTTCCATAAAACAATAACTTCTCCAAATAAAATTTCTCCAAACTACATAACTTCTTAAAAATAACCGAACCAAAACTCCTTATATTTCCCAAAAAAAATAAAACTTAAACTTTCTTCTAGTTTCCCTAAGATTCTGCCTGCCGTGATAATATTATCGACTTCTCTTGTTGAAGTTTGGTTCTAAAATGAATCAGGAGAATATGGCCGATGGCCAATATTCGTTTTTCCCTATACAAGGTAATCGATTATCTTATCGATATCGATGTTCGATATATATTGATATATAGTTCGAAAGTCATAAAAATGAACTATTAGGGATCGTATTGTTGGTTGCATACTCCAACGGCGGCAAATTAGAGTAGATTAGATTACTAACGATTGTATCGTTACAGATCGATGGTTCTTCATTTCCTTTAAAGCTGCTCTTACTTCTGACACAGTAATGGGTAAAAGTATTTCCGATCCCTGATTTATGAGAGTCCTTTACTCGTGTCAAGAAATTGTCTCGTGGTGTTTGGCTGGTATAGAGGTCTTTATAAAAATTCTCTAGTTATTTTCAGAATGTTTTGTTTATCTGTTGTTACCCTTCCGTCTTTATCTCTCAGCTTGTATATTTCTTTTTTACTTTGCGTAAGTTTTCTTTTCATTATCTTTAAACCTTTATTCTCTTCTACTGTTTGAGTAATTACATTAGTATTATATCTTCTTACATCTTTTCTAATATCCGCTGAAATTTTTTTTATTTAGTTTTTTATATTCTTCTTTGTTTCCCTTTTCGTTCTCGCTTACGTTTCGTCGTATTTCCATAAGAGCCCTTGTATCTTTGCTAATCTTTTCACTTTTGGTGTCATTTTTCTTGCAAAATTTAAGTTGCGCGTTTCTAACTGAGTCTGTTATTAATTTATTGTGATCGTCGATACTTAGAGGTTTGGGATTATTACTCTGTAAAGTTTCGGCTATATTTTTTATGTATGCTTCTGGATGATTTGGTGAATTCCAAACTATGCGTTTACAACTGTTTATCATCTTTGCTCTTTCTTTTTGTAGATTGATCGTTACTCTAGCTCTTACTGGTCTGTGTAAAATAAAACATAAAATATACAAAATAAGAAGGATTCACTAACAGGGTAAAAAGCAAATCCCAAAAGGTATCTTTTCAGACTTACTTTAAATTTATTCATAGAAAGTTGTTTTAAACCCTTAGGTAGGATATTGTATATATTATAGTCAATTGAGTTTTTTGTAATTTACTCAACCGATACTTAACTGTTCTACTGTTACTTGCACCTCTTGTGCTATTTATAGTTATGTAAGTCAGAGTGTTTAATTGAAGTATCAGCATTTTTATGTATTTCTACATTAACGCTGTATAGCCATAATATTGGTAAGGGCATTATCTTATATTTAACAAACAATGGTTTGCAAAATTTCAAGTAGAGCTTTTACAATTATTCTTATTGCTTTTTTTGCAATTTAAATATTGTTAGGGTTTCCCTACAGAATAACACCATAGCTTAAAAATAAATGGAAAAAATGTAAAGTATGTTATTTTTAAGGTATCAACACTTGTCTTTCTCTCCAGTGGCTCTACAGCCCAAATCGTGCCTTGGCCTTCTCCAAACTAAGCGGTACTTTTTCCTTTGCCGATCTTCTCTTGGTTCTCACGTCTAGAAAATTTTGTGAGTCCGCTGCTACTTTATCCTCCCATCTTTTCCGTGGCCTTCCTCTTTGATCTTGCGCCCTGCATTTTACTATCTAGGGCTTTTTTCAACAGCTTTCTTTCTCCATTCTTACTACATGACCAGCCCAGCGAAGTCTCTGAAGTTCAACGAATCATGAGATCGGTGTCTCTTTGAACAGTTGGTAAAGTTCACGGTTGTACCTGGATCTCCATATTCCGTTTTCGTTAATAGGTCCAAATTTTTTTCTTAGGACTTTTCTTTCGAAGACTTTCAGTTTTCCTTTTTTCTCTTCTGTTATCAGCCATGTCTCGCATGCATAACATACTATTGGTCTGATAATAGTTTTGTAGACCCTGACTGCCTGTAACCCATTTGACTTGCATACGACCGATCATGACATATGGCATAGAAGTGCGCGAAGATACCAACAAAACGAAACAGATGCTAAGGGTTGCCGAAATGAAAACCCTAAGAACAATAATGGGGAAAACAAGAAGGGACAGAGTGAGAAATACAAACATTAGAGAGCAGTGCAAAATTCAAGATATTGTAAGATGGGGAAGACAGCGCAAGAGGATGTGGTACAACCATGTAAGACGAATGGATGAGAATAGACTCCCAAAAATTGCCCTAGAAAACAATCCGCCTGGTTCAAGACCCCCCGGAAGACCACCTAAAAGATGGAGGGATAGTTGGCAATCTACCTCCCAAGAAATTAACCAGAGGCAGCTTCAGAATTAAACAGATCGAAAGATCTACAAAAAGTAGAAGAAGAAGATTTTCGATAACCGGTGTGTGCTTTTGGAGCGGAACACATGATCGAGTGAAAAATAGGCTTTGGTTCCCGTTACTATTCTTCTTTGGTTCTTCTGTTGCATCCGTGTTTAATGCAACTCCTAAATATGTGAATCTTTCTGCCGTTTCAATATCGTCCTCTAATTCAACTGTGCGTGTGTTTCCCTTAGCTTTTGCCTGTGTTAACTGTTTTGTCTTTTGTGAATATATATTAATTGTAAATATATTTCTGCCGCCTCTTCTGTTCTGCGAGACATGGTGCTGATATCATCGGCATAGGCGGCAATCTGTATAAATTTATTTAATAGGAGATTACCTTTTCCTATATTTAGCTGTTTTATCACATATTCCAAGGTCAGGTTAAATAGTGTCGATTCCAGACCGTCTCCTTGCTTAATTCTTTTACTACTGTAAAGTTTTCAGTGAGCTCATTTTGGACTCCGACATTCAATGTGGTATTTTCACGATCTGTTTAAAATTTGTTTTACTGTGAATAGTTGGTCAGTTGTAGATCTTTCTTGTCAGAAACCGGTTTATTATTCCCCGATAATATTTTTAGATAGTTGTTGGAGTCGCTGGTTTAGTATGTAGGTAAAAATTTTGTACGCCGTACACAAGAGGGTTATGCCGCGATAATTTTCGCATTTCATTTTATCCCCTTTTTTATAGATTGGGCATATAATTCTGGTTTTCCAATCATTAGGGATCTTTTCGTCATTTCAAATCTTGTTCATGAGCATATGCATTTATCCTGCTAGGTGATCGCCACCTAATTTATATAGCTCAAGGTGGACGTTGTCAACACCTGGAACCTTATTGGTCTTTTGTGCTCGTATTGCCTGTTTTACCTCTTCCATCGTTGGGGGTTCTGTATTTTCGGTGTCTCCCTCATTATGATGCTCCATATTCTCTTCGTTTCCTTGTGTCCCTAAAAGAGTTTGGAAATAGGTTTTCCAGACTGATTTTATTTCATTTGTATCACTCGTTATTTGCCCTTCTGGATTTCTGCATAGATTTGTTCGGGGTTTGTATCCTTCTCTTAAATTGCGTAGATATCTGTACGCCTGTCTTATATTGTTCCTTTGAAGATTTTCATCCATTTTTCTGTATATTGCCGTTTTCGTATTTTCTTTTCTCTGTTCGGAATATTTTATCGGCCTTTCCTCTTGCATCTTATTAACTTGCCATTCTTTCTCTGGTTCTTTTTCCATATATTTCTTGTGTTTTTTATTTCTTTTCTGCTTATTACGTTCATCATTGAAGCATTCTCTTTTTGTATTTTTCTTTTTCCTGTCTATGATTTTTCTTGCTGCGTCAATAACTTTTGTTTTGATTTCTTCCCAATGTTCTTCGGTGCCTAGTCTACCTGTATATGTCAGTGTTTGTGTTATTTCTCTCTCCTAGTTGTTTAAATTTTTGTATATCAACACTTGTTAAAAGTTTTAATTGTCTGAGTAAAAATAAGGTAGTAGAAAGTTTACCTTTGAGATGGTCAATTTGGTTATCCAAATGGCTGATGGTCAAGTCAATATGTTGTCAATTGTTATGCCCAACAATTTGACATTATTTTTTAACACTCACATGGAAGGTAGAAGAAAAATGTAAATTTTGAGTTTTGTTATCATTTAGTTTAAGTTTTTTTGCTAAGAACCATGATTGAGCATTGGAATTTAGATACTCAGACGTGGTTTCTAAAACTGAACGATTTTTATCAGACAAACAAAAGTAGTGTCATCTGCCAATAAAACTGTTTTAAAGGGGGCTATGAAATTAGGCAAGTCATCAACATATATTATAAATAATTGAGGGCCAAGAACTGATCATTGTGGAAGTCCACGCTGTATCTGCTTAAATTTAAAAAGACAATTTCCGTACTTGACTGCTTGGTATCTATCCTTTAAATACGGTGAAATTAGTTCCAAAGGAGTACCTCTTATACCGTAAAAATGCAGTTTTTAGCATAATATCATGAGAAATACAGTCGAAGGCATTTGACAGATCACACAGAAATATAGCAGAGTAAATATGCTTCTCATGGCTATCAAATGTTAGTTAGTTAGCTACTTATAATCTTGCAAACCATTGTTTATTAACTAAAAGATAATGCCAATTTTCCAACATGACAGTTGCCAATATTATGGCTATACAGCGTTAATGTAGAAATACATAAAAACGCTGATACTCTAATTAACTATATCAGAAGAGGTGCAAATAAGATCAGAACAGTTAAGTATCGTTAGAGTAAATCATGAAAAACTCAATTGACTATAATACATGCAATTTCGGTAAAATTATTACATACAAAAAAAGGTAAATGCATGGCACTACAAGAAAGCTCATATATATATATATATATATATATATATATATATATATATATATATATATATATACATTCGGTTTTATAACGTCTTACGACGTTGTCCGACTCCCAACCGCCACTGTATTCGGTCTTGAGTCTCTTCGGTCTCTTCGTCCAGATTTCGAGCGCTAATCGCTTTCCTAACTCCCAGGTTCCAGCTCTGTGGTGGTCTTCCTCGTTTCCTCTTCTCTGAGGGTTGCCACATCATCGTTTTTTTAGGCAATCTTTCGTCCCCCATTCGGCTCACATGTCCATACCATATGAGCTGTTTTCTCTCAATATCCTCAACTATAGTGCCCTCTATAGTGGTAAAGTGATGGTATAGTGATGAAGTGATAAAACAACAAATGGGTATAGAAGAAAGCTCATATACTGATTAAAAATACACAAACTCTTCCCTTTTTATCAATAAAGCAAATTAATTTTAGCCTGGTATTCAGTCGGATTTAATAACACTAAAACTAATATCGCTCTCTGAGACAAAACTTGCCGATAATTGCACAAGCACCCGACACTACAGACTCAAACTTCAGCACTTAAAACAGACACTTGAATCGGTCAGCTACTGACGGCACCGAAGATACAATACATAACAAACGATTATGATATAATGGTAATAACTTGAAATCTCACAGACCGAATTTTAGTTACGGAAGGTTAAGCATTTTCAATATGAAATAACATCCAAGGAATGTTGTAAAATATCTGGATAGATTCTTTTAAAGTGACCAATCCCGTATAATGTGAACTTAAATTGAGATGTTTATCTACTCGAACCAAAATTTCATGTAATTGATTAGGTGTGATTTGTTTTGTACGAGCACAGTTTTTAATGAAAAATCACCCTGTTTCACCTAAACGATGAAATAGATTTGAAAAGTTTTGTAATTTGGTTGCCTTTTGTCTGCATATATAACAATTCAAACCTACTGGCTGTTAAACGACCGCAAAATATTTTTTGTGCTTATACATATCCTGCATTTCCTCGTTCGTAAAATGGTTGTGCTGTGGTGTTTCAATCTAATTTAAAAAAATACAATGCACTATTACGTCTGCCACAGAAATCATAATAAATTTAAAAGATATGGTAATTACTAACAAAAAATATTAAAAATAATTAAATTCCTGTTTTGAAACTCTAAACTGTTAAAATATGTTCTTCTAGGCATTGAAGTTAATTTTTGGAGGCGTGAATGTTTTTTTTTCCTTTTTACATTTAACTCTCTTGCCTTTAGAATTTTTCGCAGTCCGAGCTCTGTTAAGTGTTTCTTGTCGTGTTGAGTCATGGCTAATAGCACGTGTTTCAGGTGGGCAAAAAAACATTCTGTTCTGTTACAGAGTCGATAGCCTTAAGCAAATATTTTGACAAATATTGTTAAAGATGGTAGATTGTATTTTATTTTCGTAAACAGTTTAGGGTCGTCTGTAAAGTATTTAAACAGGTTTTGACACTAAACCACATTGGCATGATGAGATTTCAATATACATAAAACTAGTTCTTTTAGTTCGAATGAGTGTTTTCTTCACTTAAGTATGTACAATCTCAGAATTCTATTTGCTTTTGTCAACGTAATAAGTTTCCAGAATTCTGTGCAGTTAAATTATCTTTACAGGTTCCTAATATTATTCCGTTTGTTAAACTTGTTTAACTGTTAAAGAAGAAGAGGTTTTCTCAAATCAAGTTGAACTGAGTGAATTAGACCATTGTTCCAACCTGTATTGATAGCGGCACTATCAGATTCTATGACAATTATATTTTTAAATAAATACTACGCTCAGACAAGTAATAAATTACAGACTTGGCAACATCTTCAGAACTTCCAAAATTTGGCCAACGTAGCCACAATTGGCAAAAGCAGACTAACGATAACAAACCAATTAGGGATTATTGGAGCGTGAGTGGGCGAGATCCCAGAAATGCACGAGAGTTTTTAATGTCTTGTTCGATGGGAAATTTATCAATATTCACTGAACTTGAAACTAAGTACTTGTTGTTACCAGAATCCTATGTTGCTATCTCCTTTTCAATATTGCACATTTGACATTTAAAAGTCAATGTACTTATCAATCCGTCCATTTTTTTTTTGATAATCTCCATATTAGAAAACTTGCATGAAAATGGAGAATGATTATTCAAACCTTGAATAGATTTAATGAAAAAGTTTATGTCCACTATTCTTCTGCCTTCTGCCGAAAAAGATGGTTTTTGCGGAGAGGCAATCTCAACTGACTGAGAATGACAGCTATTAATAGAAATAACGATAAAATTTAAAGTATTTTCTGCAAATGATATTATTTGTTATTATTATTATTTAAGAGTAAAACATTGGTAATATTTTGACCATAAAGAAATAATATGTAAGGTCATGAACCCTCTATTTACTTACTTTACGGTAAGTAAATAAAAAAAAGTAAAAAGGGTTACTTACAAATCGACACTACAACTAGATAAAGTAGAGGTTTCTGCTAATTCTTAATGGAATGAACTATTTGATGAAGAACTTTTGTTTATAGTAGCTTTTTTGATTTTTAAGTTCCTAAAAATATGAGAAAGAAACAAAATTATTCTAGGAAAAAGATACGAACTTACTGAAGATAAACTATTACAATATTTTAAAAATAAAACAAACAACGGGTGTTTGTAAAGAACGTAATCAACGCTATATATATATATATATATATATATATATATATATATATATATATATATATATATATATATATTATTGTGATATTCAAAATCTTAGTGCGCCAAGCAATTAATTAGCTAATTAATTAATTAATTAATTAAAATTATTTAAATGATATGATTATGATTCTATCACACTTTTTAATTCTCTTATCGCAGGGTTATATTCGTGCTTCAATATCTATGCTTCACATGTGAAAGGTAAGGTCCAAAGAATACCGGAATAATAAAAAACATATATGATATAACATTCTATATTGAAATAAAAATAATGAAATAAAATTTACACTCAAATGCAAAAACTGCAGAAAAACAAAACTATCTCTCTGATGATAAGTGGTCGAAGTCCTTGTTCCTTGTAGTCTATACTATCTATTCTTAGCAGCTTCCTAGGTCATCAGCTAGGGGAGATAAATACCAGTTGCTGCAATTGATTATACAGGGAAAGATAATGGGAAAGAGATCTATAGGAAGAAGAAGGCATTCATGGTTGAAAAACTTGAGAAAATGGTACAATTGCACCAATTACCAACTGTTTAGATCTGCAGCATCAAAAATACGCATAGCTTTGATGATAGCCAAACTTTGGAACGAAGACGGCACTTGAAGAAGAAGAAAGTAATCAGCAATCATACAACAAATTGTTGCAAGTTTATCGTCCTTAATGATCTCCTTCAAATGCACGAATCGTTCAAATTATGCTAGCCTCTTCTCCTCTCGATAAACTGAATCTCTCGTTGGCCTGAGTGAAAAATGACTTTTGGAATATCTTCTCTTTACGATAAACTAAGTCTCTCGTTGGCCTGAACAGTGACTCTTGGAATAAAAGTAGAAAAATATGACTTACAATCTTTTACTGGATCAGCTTCTGTCAGATACACTAACTACACGAAAACTCACAAACTTTCACTGCTACTGCTTTCTACCTCTGGGAAACTACCCGAGAACAACGGCCGTTCGCCTTGCACTCTTGGAAACCTTGGAAACTAACCAAAGTCTCATTCTCAAACCAACTATCCCACCTTTTTCAATCTCATCCAATCAAAACGCGTCATCTCTCTCTCCTCAATCCTTTAGCCCTTGTCAGGGCGTAGTGACACCCTAAATATTATTAGTCTGTATGGACGGCTTCATGTAGGGATTTTCCCACCAAACTCTTCATTTGGTCCACCCATCGTATTGGAGATCTTCCTCTTGGTCTTCGGCCTTCTACCTTACCTTCTACTACCAATAGTTCCATGGTGCCCGTTCTTCTAGCTATGTGGCCGAAGTAAGTTAGGTATGCTTGGTTTACTTCTTTTAGTAGCCTGTCTTTTATATGAAGCTCTTACAGAATTGACAGGTTGGTTCTATGTTCTGTCCAGGACACGCGTAGAATTCTTCTATATACCCACATTTCGAAGGCTTCGATCTTACTCCTATCGATTTTTTTGGGAGTCCATGTTTCAGCTGCATATGTACCAATGGGAAAAATAAGGGCATTGACCAACCTAAGCTTAGTATTCCTTGTTATTGTTCGGTCTTTCCATATTTTAATTAGTTTAGCAGTTGCGGTTCGGGCCATTCCTAGTCTACGTTTGATTTCTGAGGAACAATCGCCATTGTTGGTTATCAGAGAGCCCAAGTACACAAATCTGTCGACTACTTCGAAAATCAAAAACGCGTCATACATCTCCCATTTCTTCATTTCGATAACACAAACAAATTTTTACCTACAATTATAAAATTTCCTAAAACTTATTTACAAACTAATCTTTTTCTACCAATTCTTATAAACTAATAAAAACATGTCTTTCTAAAATCTATTCTATTGTCCTAATTACTGCATAAATTTATTTGGAAAACCCTCTTCCATTGTCTAAGATTTCACTTAAGCTCCTTACGTCACTCAAATATTTTAACAAAGAAAATAATTTATGCATATCTTACGTTTTGTTCAATATAGGTAATCCAAAGATAAAAGACTTTTATTCTTCGAAATGTTTGTAGTTTATTATTCGACTTATCTGAATTGTTTTAATTTTTTGAACTTTGAAATATTTTAAGCAAACCAATATTTTTCTCGATTTTACATATAACAATATATACATACATATATATATATATATATATATATATATATACATATATATACATATATATATATATATATATATATATATATATATATATATATATATATATATATATAATTCTTTGGAGGGTAACTTTCGGGAAAGCGTCAAAACAAGGATCAGCTAGAGATGGTATAAGCCAGCTTGGTGTAGAACTTTATTCTATATGTGAAATTTTCGGTGATATGTTGTCACCTTCATCAGCACCTAAATGGAAAACCTATTATAGTACAGTGGTGGAAATCAACATTTAAAAACCTACATTGAAAATGTTCAGTTGGTCCTAGTTGTAAAAAACACTGTCACAAACATGTTAAAAATATTAAAAAATACATTTAAAATTTTGAATAAAAACATTACAACAACAGGGTAGTTTTTCAAATACAAACACAACAAAAAGTCTAAAATTTACAACCTACAAAAACTACAAATAGAAAAGAAGAATTAATCTTCGTCGAAGAATTCGAAAGAAGAAGAATTAATTCTTAGCGTCGTTATACACACTCTATATATATATATATATATATATATATACAAGGTGGTCCTTAAGTAATTGTACAAAAAAAAACCGCAGATTCTACACTTTAAAATATTACGATTAAAGTCAACTTGCCTTAATAAAATGTTGATATTTAAAAAGATACAGGGTGTTAAAGTGGAAATTTAAAATTTTATTTTTCGCTATAACTTTTATGTTTGTAAACATTTATGTATAAAAATTTACAACTGGGTACTATTAAATATCAGAAATTATAATTTAATGTATACTTTGATATAGCTAATAGAGGGCGCCACATATGCTACATACGTGGCATACATTTGCACTTAACTTTTATGTTCTTCAAGTCACCGGTATTTTTTTATAAAAAATATTAAAGATACATTATTTTAACAAAAAAAGGTATACTTGTTAATAACTTCAAAACTCAACAGTTTTCGAGATAATCGCATTTTACAAATCAACTGCATAATTCTGATTTACCGCAATTACTCCAGGCAATGAAAGAAAAATAGATAAAAACATCAACACTTCTCAATTTTGTTATAAAATACCTTTAATAAAGTTAGTATTTAATGAAATATTAAATAAAATAAATATATCAGTAGGATAATTATTAATCGAATTTGATAAAATAGCAGAATAATTGGATTTTACATCAAACATTTTACGTTTTGTATTAAATTAAAGACATAATCAAAACATTTTATTTACAAACCAAATTAAGAAATAGTTAAACTAAATAACATTAAACTTTTTGTCAAAGTAAGTGTTCGATATGTCCACCATATTCTTTAATTCATTTGTAAATACATTCCATAAATATCGTCTCATATTAAATAGCACATTGGTTCTAAAGAAACTGCTGCAGTACTTATTATAAGTATAATAATAGGTATTATTTTGGGATTTTTATGAATTAACTAATTATATTAATATCTTACCACATGACCGAGGAATATGACTATCACGAACAATCCAACGTTCAGGAAAGTTGTTTTTAAATACTGTTCTCACACCCCTTTCTCTGTAATGTATTGGTGTGCCATCTTGTATAAACCAAATATTTAGCCTTAAGTTTGATGACAATTCTTCCAATAAATTAATAGAATCATTTTATAAAAAATGTAAATAAATCTTACCATTTAAATTGCAAGGTAATTCTCATATCAGTAAAATATCATTCAAAAATCATATTTAAAATGCATGTCCTATGGTTTGGAACCATTGGTAATTATTTTTTACGGATATGCGAATTACCTTGCAATTTAAATGTCGAGATTTATTACCATTTTTTTAAAAATGATTTTATTAATTTATTGGAAGAATTGTCATCAAACTTAAGGCGAAATATGTGGTTTCTACAAGATGGTACACCATTACATTACAGAGAAAGCGGAGTGAGACAGTATTTAAATACAACTTTTCTGAACGTTGGATTGTTCGTGGTATTAATATAATTATTTAATTCATCAAAATATCTAAAAATTAGTTATTATTAAACTTATAACACTTATAATAAATACTGCAGCAGTTTCTTTGGAACCAATATGCTATTTAATATGAGACGATATTTTATGGAATGTATTTACAAATGAATTAAAGAAAATGGTGGACATATCGAACACTTACTTTGACAAAAACTACTTATTTTGTTTAACTATTTCTTAATTTGGTTTGTAAATAAAATGTTTTGATTATGACTTTAATTTAATACAAAACGTAAAATGTTTGATGTAAAATCCAATTATTCTGTTATTTATCAAATCCTATTATTTTATCCAGCTGAAATAATTATTTTATTTAATAATTCGTTAACCATTAACTTCATTAAAGGTATTTTATACCAAAATTCAGAAGTATTGATGTTTTTCTTTAATTTTCTTTCGTTTCTGGGGTAATTGCGATAAATCAGAATTATGTAGTTGATTTCTAAAATGCGATTATCTCGAAAACTGTTGAGTTTTGAAGATATTAACAAGTATACCTTTTTTTTGTTAAAATAATGTATCTTTATTATTTTTTATTAAAAATACGAAAATCTTGAAGAGCAAAAAAGTTAAGTGCAAATATATGCCACGTATGTGGCATATGTGGCGCCCTCTATCAGCTGCATCAAAGTGTACATCAAATTATTATTTCTGATATTTAATAGTACAAAGTTGTAAATTTTTATATATAAATGTTGACAAACACGAAAGTTATAGTGAAAAATAAAATTTTAAATTTCTACTTTAACACCCTGTATCTTTCTTAATATCAACATTTTATTAAAGCAACTTTACTTAAATCGTAATATTTTAAAGTGTAGAATCTACAGTTTCTTTTTGTACAATTACTTAAGGACCACCCTGTATATATATATATATATATATATATATATATATAATATATATATATATATATATATATATATATATATATATATATATATACGCGTAAACTAAAGAACTTTTAACTTATACCACTAAACTAATAATATATTACTTAAACATACCCGTAAACTAAATAATTTCAATGTTTTCAAAATAAATAAGAATACTGTAAACTGTAAAAACTAAGCAAGTTGATAAAGAAAATACAAGAATGAAAGAACTAAAATGGATTCTGATTCAAGCGAATTAACTGACCCTACCGTACGTTCATGAGATTTGACGTCACTAATGCGATAACGATCAAGCTAAGCGACAATGATGAGGAACACGTTTCACTATTAGATTTCAGTATTTTTTGGCAATTTTCTTCAAAGTTACGTGAATACGCTTTTGTCGATTATTACTGGACACAGAAAGGTGAAAAAAGAAACAACGATTACAGAAAAAAAAACTGTCAACTGATGGGCGTGAAAAGTTTGATTATAATAGAACGTTAAACAGTATAATCCAATTTTTCAACAGAAAATTCAAAAAAATAAAAAAAGTAAAACCATCATTTTAAAGGCAACATAGTTTTGAATAACATGTCCAAATTTCGAGACATTTTGTCGGTAAATAACAGAGAAAAAATTTTGGTGCACCAATAAAACAGCCTTATGTTTACGCTTCGGGCACTTGCATAAAACTGATTATTGGCATCTCCCTTTATCGATGAAGTGACCTTGAACCTTGAATCCATTTTAAATTACACATGAAGAGCTCTCTACTGTCGAAGAAGAAGCCCTTATAGACTTTACGGCAGATGCCGAAATCAACCGACAGTATAACAATAAATCCCTTTTTAAATTTTGATCAGTGGTAAATGATGAGATCTCTGTGCTAAAAACCAAAGCGTTTCATAAACTATTATTGGTAAAGTATTATGGTTTTTAATATCTTATCTTTGCGAAACAGGATTTTCCGCAGTGGGTCTTTAAAGACCAAATATAGATCGCAGCTAAATATAAAAAAAGAACTGAGAGCGTCTATTTATAATATTGCACCCTGTTTCGTTAAACTTTGCTCTGCAAAACGGGCCCAAGGAAGTTATTAATAATTTAGTATTCAGCGCTCTTTATAATTGTACCTCTTTATCCAGTGTTCATGTGCATTTTATTTTTCATTTTGTTAGAATGTTGTTTTGCTTAGATTTTAGTAAATTAGTCAATGTAGTTGGTGTTGTTTTATATTCTCACGCCACCCCTACTAGTAAAAGCGCGCCCTCTAGGGGGCGTGCCCTACAGGTTAAGAATTATTGTGTTAACTGATTTTGATAATTTTTTTTCTTGTGTTTGTCTATTACAGCTTTTGTTTGTATATGCAACTTATCCGTGCTATTACAACTTCGAAATAAAAAAAAGTTGTTTTTTCGGCCTACTCTAACCTATATTCGTTAGTCTTGGTGGTAAAAGTTTCTTATTTATTTTTAAGTAATTGCATTGATTCTTGTACAAGGATATAAAGAATAAAGAAATTTGAAATATTAATTGACATTTCAGGATATAACAATGTCTTACAAATTATATCTAAAGCCTTGATTTTTGACAAGAAAATTTTTCAGTTAGACACATTTTTCAGACAATTCTTTAGCATTGTTTCTTATTAAATCATAAAATAATATCAATCTAAAACAATTGTTTATTTTTCAATAACTTATACAATTAAAATTAATAATATTGTCCATGAACTCCATGACCAACTACTCCATATGCAGGAACTACAGCTGGAGATGCAACAAGTTTGCTAGTTGTAATAGTTCCGGATGGTCCAGCTACTACTGTATCAACTTCCCTATGGTTAACTACTCCATGGGCAACAACTGGAGCAGAATGGGCAGCTACGAGTGGAGCAGCAACTACTGGATGTGAATAAGCTGAAACCACTGGGGCTGCGTGGGCCGCTACAATGGGAGCAGAGTGTACAGAAACTACTGAGGCAGCATGTGGATTTACAAGTGGTGCGGAGTAAGCAGCTACTATTGGGGAAGCATGAGCGGCTACTACTGGGTGAGAATAAGCAGCAACTAATGGGGCACTGTGGGCAACTACTCCAGGATGTTCTTCTGCGATGATCTGTCCCCCAGGGGCTACAGCAGAAATAACACTGCCATCAGCACCTACAACTGTAGATTTAGCGCTTGGTCCTTGAACGATGGTGCCTGCATTTGCCAAAGCCAAGCAGGAGAAAATGGCTACAATTACCTACAATATTTTTAAATTAGATATTTAGTAATAAAATACGTATCTCTGTAATAATAAAACAACAACGATTAGAAAAAGTAGTAAATATAACATTAGAATAGGATTAACAACAGAAGAAATTAAAACTGTATATATACATCTGAAGAGGAATAAATTACTCATATCAAAGAATATACCCAGAGAACTGTTTAAGTAAAGAACAAGCAAATGAGACAAATATCTTCGGCAACTATTTCAAGAATGAAAACATTATAACTCAATAGATACTATACATAAAAAGGTGACAATTGCGAAAATTACCAAGGGATAGCTGTTTTGCAGAATCAAATAGAGAAAGAATATTTAAGTTCTGAAATAAGTAGGATTTTCTACAGGGCGATCCACTGTTACTGTATTCTTTTAATTACCCAAATAATGACAAGGGTGGCAAGAAATCAAAAAATTCGTATATTGTTTGTCGATTTAAGGATTGCCTACGATAGTGTTCTATTGACGAAGCTATTGAATCAAATGAAAAGTAGAATTAATATAAGTCGTCAAAGTATTAAACAGTTAACCCATAACAAAGATAAAAACTAAGACAAAAGTAACAACAGGGCTTGTAAGATCAATGAAATTGAAGCAATTGATGCTTGTTCACCAATTTGTATGAAAAAACAAATACCAAGCAAAATATAAAATGGCAACCAGGGGCAAAAAAACGAGGTAGGGTGAGAACAAGTTAGAGAGGAGGAATAAAAGAGGTGAAAGAAAGAACCATATGTTATATTAAAGAAAATGGCGTAGAATTTAATTTTTATTCGCTTGTTGAAGAGGTTTTTATGGAAATAATCATTGTAATTATAATAATATACACTCACTGGCAAAAATAGAGTAGATACAAGTAAAATTAATACAACGAATCTGTAAAAAAAATTAAAATGGAAGCTTTAAGATACAACTGATGATACTATTTAATTCAGATCTATTTACCTAACGTAGATATTGAGGTGAAAATAACGTAAATTATATAAAACGTGAATAGTAAACGAAATATGATTTATTTTAAGAAGTTTGCAGTGAAATATTGGAACAAAACAAAAAGAACAGAGAAATTTAAGGTAATGTTAAATTAATTAATTAAAAGAAACTATGTAAAATGAAATTTAAAGTAACAAGAGAAAATAGTGAGTTGCATAAAAATGACTAGTAGAAAAATAAAACGAAAAAATTTAAAGTATGCTAAAAATTACAAAAGTAACAAATTGCAGGAAATTATGATTTTGTTTCTTACTACGATTTTTAAAACTACTTACCAAGGAGTTCATGTTTATTAGATTTAATTTGATTACTGCTGATAAATCAACTGATAGAATTTGAAATAATCTCCTGCATTTTATAGTTAGTGTGTTAACCTTGTATACACCCAAAATCGACGAAGAACAATCAATGTATGAAGAAATAATTTTTGATATGTCTTCCTGAACTTGACATTTAGTTGAGTACCTACCGCATAATACCAGAAATTAAAATAGCTTATTACCATACGAGGTTAACTTAAAAAATTAATTTTCTGTCTGTCGGAAATGATTGCAATATTACTCGGTATCTATTAAAGAGTATCAGAATTGACGTCAACACAAGCAGTGTAATAATTATATAATTTGTACAATTACAAACCTAACTACTACACAAAAAATTTAATTTTTGTATATCTTTGTACTAATTTCTTCGTCATTACAACTATTATACCGGTCAACTTACCTTTTCTATCTTTTGATATCTGTGATATGACGGACACTTGCAGCGAAATGCAAGGATGAAAACATTTTAATGTTATAAACGTTACATATTTGTTATTTTTCTTTAAATAATTGTTGTTGCGTTATGCATCTCTATATTCAAATTAAGATAATCAGAAAGTGAGGACAATGTCTTTTTTCAATCTAGAACTTGTTGGTGTCTTCCTTTCGCTTTGAACATAACTATTGAAACTCTATTTAAAAAGTAAGATTAATAAATAAATTATATATACATACAGTTTATTTCAAATTGAATGGCGAGTCCTTCTACAAAATAGTTAATCGCGCAGATAATATAATATCTATGATCAGACCCATGCAGTGGCGTTGAAATATTAAACAAATTAAATTATTTGAAATCGCACTAATTACAGACTTGTTAAGCATAATTATCATCATAAGTGGCTCGACAATCCGTAGTGGATCTTGGCCTGCTCACAAAGAAGTCACTCCTGTCGATTCCTGCCAACTTCCCTCCATCTTCTAACTAGTCATGTGTAACACGGTGTGGTATGACACTTTTGTGCTGATACTTTACGGTGCGTCATGTGTATTGACACCGCAACAATAAAGTATCATGACACAGTAACAGTGTCGTAACGCCCGAGTGTTTTCGGCCCGAACAATGCAATTCACCGCAGTAGTGCGATTTGATACAAGAGACAACACTAAAGATTTGCCTTAAAGTTTTCGAATCTCACCCAAACGGCAGTGTCTTTCAACTGCGTTGACTATTTTGTATTTTACCTGGTTGCCACGTTTTATATATTTTTACAGTGTCTACAGATAATTTTAAATCTTAAATAAATTTAAATATATTTCTGTTTAAGCAGATAAAATGATTGATAAAGAAAAAAACTGTATTGTAAAAAAACAAATAAATAAAATTTTAAATCCAGCTCCAAACAACAAAACAAAAAACAAAAAATTTTAAATTAAAATTATTATTGTTTAAATTATGTTTAAATATTGTTTAGATTTGTTATAGTTTAAATAATTATAGGTAACTTAAAAAAACAGTGGAGAGATATTAAACGATAAAGAAAGAATAAAAGATACCTACATAAAAAAATCTAAATCTAGATTAACGCAACAAAACAAAAATTTTAAAGTAAAAACATATACACCTACTTATTCGTTATTGTTTAAGTTATAACTTAAAAAAATCACTTGAGATATTTTATTCATCTTTAATCTCTCTCGCTTTTCGTTGACTATCTGACCGGCCTTTGAAAATATCCTGTCACACGGGACAAATGTAGCCATAATACAAAGCCTAGTCTTCATAGTTTGGTACAATTTTGGATAAATGTGCTTTCTTTAGTGCCACCACAATAGAGGAACCTGGGATATACCGAAGCTATCTTTTCTCGGTAAAATGATCTCTTCTAAATATATGTCTACCTCAACAATGGCTGACGCTGTTGGATTGCTTGGTTGTTGGTGCTGTTGAACTTCCTTGTCAAAATCTTTCCATAAATTTTAAAGTAGATCTTCCCTATACGGTATATTTTGAATTGGTTGTTCAATATTTTCCTCTTCGTTTTCTTTTTGTGTGGGTAATTTTGTGTTGGCTACCTTTGAGATCATAATCATAACAATTAATTGTTGGTCTATTTCTTTTTGTTTGCTGATAGCTAGAGGTCTTTGGAAAAAACCGGTTATAGTTTAAGGTTTTTTTTATTATACTAGACGAGGTAGAAGTTGATGAATGAGGTTGCACTATCGATGATATAGATTCAACAAGTTCTAATGTTGTAGGTTGTTTTGAAGTGGAAGGTTGGGCATCATTTAACACCTCATGTTTGATTTTTAGCCTTTTGTTCATCATTTTGTTTTGAATCAGTTCATCCTTCCTCAGTGTGAAATTCGCAAAACTTAAGTAATTCATTTATTTCTGTAACAGTGAGGTTCAAATAATCATTTGAATGTTTTAAAACTAATAAAATATTTTTGTCTATTTTCGAGACCGAATGTCGACAGAATTTCGACCCAATGTCACCTTAACTTTTTAATACGGTGCTAGAACATACTTTTAAGAATTTGGACTGGATAACAAAGGGAATAAAAATAGATGGAGAATATCTAAACAACTTACGTTTCGCCGATGATATACTTATAATAGCTGAAGATCTAGGTATGGCAAGAGAGATGGTACAGGAACTAGTTGTGGCTAAGGAAAATGTAGGTTTAAATATAAATATCTCGAAAAAAAAATCATAACCAATTTGGTACCCAACCAGAACATCAGTATTGGTGGGAAAGAAATAGAACTCGTAGATAGATATAAATACCTGGGACATAAAATTATGATTGGCAGGGATAACCAGACTCATGAACTGAAGAGAAGAATCGGCCTTGGATGGGCAGCATTTGGAAAACTGAGACAAAATTTTAAAAGTGAGCTGCCCACATGCCTATAGAGAAAGGTATTTAATCAGTGCGTCCTCCCAGTCTTGACGTACGGAGCAGAAACACTTACCTTAACAAAAGCAGCAGAGCATAAGACAAGAGAAGCGTCGGTCGACCACCTACAAGATGGACTGACGATTTAAGAAGACTCAATAAAAACTGGATAAGAGCGGCGCAAGATAGACGGGATTGGAAAGAGCCTATGCTCAGCAGTGGACTCTTGAGGCTGGATGATGATGATTCATAACACAGATTGCTTTATAAAAGGTGAACAAATTAGCGTAGAAATACAGCTGTTTTCGAAAACTAAATATCATGAGACGAAATTTGGGTATCCATTTCAGACAAAATAATAACAGAAGTATGCTAAAATATGACACGGCAAGAAAGGCCAGTCTCCAAATAAAGGTTAAAATGTCTCAATTTCTAACATAAGACTAATTAAAGTTCAACACAGAAAAACATGAGATTGCAATAAATAAACCCATTTAAATATAACTGCAACAAAATGCATGTACCAGTAAACGATACTCGATTTAGCAGCAAGTAGTTTTAGTAACAAATTGTGTAGGTTGTATTTACTTTAATAGAACAGAACACACAGCACAAACATACAGCAACCACAAAAGTCTTGATGATGGCGGAGTGGGTCTTCACCCCTAACTAAGACGCGACTGTCTTGTTTGGCCGATGAAACGATTCTCTCTTAAGACTACAAAACCGAGGTTAAGTAAAGGGTTTATTTTTATTTATTTAGTTTTAACAGAAAACACTTATTTCTCTATGCTTTATTGTTAACCTACAATGTATGAATATACAGCCCAATTCTTTGCAACATTCTGTAACAACCGTTGACTGTTTGATAGTGTTTGTGTTTTTGTGTTGTATACCAAATCTTACCTAGCTATACGGAGAGAATCAAAACTGGAAACAAGTCTCTTAATATTTTAACAATGTTTATATTGTTTTATAATTGCCTTTTAATATTTTTTATTATAATATACTTAAATGCTAAGCCACGCTTTCATTTAAATTTTACCAAAGGTATTTCTACATAGAATCGTTTAGTTAACTCATTTTTCTTTTTTTATTTATATACTATTACATTCTGATCAACAATTATATCAATAAGTAATTGAATTAAAGTTGTTCCTAAACTTAAGGTTCTACTCAATAGTTTTCTTTACACTTTAATACGTTAACTACAGTAAAATTGATAGAGGAGAAGGTGGTAATATGGCCCCTGCATATTTTATGGCCCCCCTCCGTATTTTAATAACAAAGTGCTGAAATCTAGTGGAGAAGACTGGAACTAGTTCACTATTATACCAACTGGCCGGTAGGAGCGCTGTGAGCCATTAAGTGCAGTCACTCAGTAATTGTGCAGTAGTTTGTGTTTTGGTCAATCTTCAAAACTTTGAAAGGTATGTAAATAGGTGACCGTATTTGGAATGTGGATGAAACGGGCCTGAGTGTAGTTCAGACAAAAATACCACAAGTTATTGCCAGTAAAGGTAAATGCCAAATATGTTCTCTAACTGCGGCAGAACGTGGATCTTTGGTCACAGTCATATGTTCAATGAGTGCAGGAGGATCTTATGTCCCTCCGATGTTGATTTTCCCAAGGATAAACATGTCTGATCTCCTTATGAAAGGAGCTTCTCCTGGGTCAATTGGAAGAGCTCACCCGTCTGGGTGGGTTCAATCAAATCTGTTTAGAGACTGGTTAGCTCATTTTATTGAAAAAACAAATCCAACAGAGATCTCGCCCATACTACTTATCCTTGACGGTCACTTTTTGCACACAAGAAACATTGATGTGATCGATTTGGCAAGGAAAAATTACATCACGATATTGTCCTTACCATCCCACACAACATATAAATTGCAACCACTAGACCGCACTTTTATGGGAGCTTTAAAGACTCACTACAGTGAAAATATCCGACAGTGGATGCTTTATGAAAGTAGACCTGTTGGGCCTTACGATATTGCGTCCTTTTTGGGAAAGGCGTACCTCCGATGTACCACAGGAGTAAACGCTGTAAATGGATTCTGGGTAACAGGTATTTACCCCCTGGAAAGAAATATTTTTCAAGACCATGAATTCATTGCAGGGGAGGAGGAGGCACCAAACGAAAATCAGGCTGAGAACACTGATAACCGACTGCATGACACTCCTGCAGTTGAAGTCAATCCTTATTCACCAACAACCTTCGCTGTGTCTCCTAAAGACATTCACCCCGTTCCAGAAAAAAAGAAAAAATCAAACCGTGGACGAAAACCCTGCATCGCAAACGTCATTACTAGTTCTTCTTATAAAAGAGAGCTAGAAGATTTTCTGGCAAAAAAAGAATATGCTGCAAGTCGTCGTGGTCGTGGCCGTGGCAATGGCCGTGGCAATGGGAAAGGCACTGGAAGAGGTGCTTCAACAAGTGTCACTCGAAGTTTGACGTTTGTTAACCCCATACCATCTTGTCCCGGACCTCAGCTGTGACGTTTGATAACCCCATACCGTCTTGTTCTGGGCCTCAAGCTAGCCCTAAAGGACAAGCAGTAAAGTCTGACTGTACCCCACGTACCAACGCTGGAAAATCAAAGAAGAACAACCCTAAACACAAACGTCCAGCTGACAGCAGTGACGACGACGATGATGATGATGATGATGACGGGATGCAGCTCTCCACTTGCTCCGGTGAATCACCTTTTGATCCATCAGTTGGAAAGCCTCAACCAAACCAAGATGACGCATCATGTATTTTTTGTGATGAAAAGTTCACCAACAGCGTGCGGGGGGAACTATGGGTTCAGTGTCTCATGTGTTCACTGTGGGCACATAACGAATGTGCAGGGGCAGAGAAGGATGAGTACGTCTGCGATTTCTGTCGTTGTTCGTCCATTATAACCATGTATGACATTTTAATTTTGTAGACTAGACTATATCTACCTATACATACATATTATGCTGTATCTACTTATATACACTCTATCTACTTATGTAAAAAAAAAGGTTTTTTGTTCAATGCAGTTATAATTTTTAGAATTTGCCAATATTTCCTTAAATTAATAAGGGGGTCCATATTACAAACACCATGGGGGCCATATTACCTGCACATCCCGTTTTCTGATGAATGTGTCAACTTTTAAAAAATTATTTAAAAAAAATGTAAAATGAAGTCTTAAACCGCTTTAACTATTACAATGTGTTCGGTAACTAACACCATATCGTAACTAACCTAACAATCTCTGTTTTTTATTAATAATATCAATTTTACAATAAAAAATCAAAATGGGGGTCCATATTACCACCTTCTCCTCTATATAGTTTATTTCCCGCACATTACTCTGCATTGCACTATCACTTAATTTATTAACACGAATGACTTTGTTCTTTGGAGCCTTCCCACTATATCCGCGTTGTTCAGAAACTAGATGGCCTTTCACATGTTGAAGTAGCAGCAATTCGTGACCACTGGCAATTTTATAAATGTTTTCGTTAACAGTATCCACTTGAAGGTCTCGATGGATATTACTGTCTCGACAATACCAGGGTGTATTAACCATGTTCCTCAGTATCCTGTTTTGGAATCGCTATATACCTTCAGTGTTGCTTTTACTAACACACTTCCAAACTTGTATACCATAAGCCCAAATCAGTTTTTGTATTTGCCTATATAGAATCAGCTTACTGTATCCTGGTTAGCTTTGAACTTCAGCCTAGCAAACAGTAAATCTTTACTTAATTCCAAGCTCTGCTCGTTTCTTTTTTAAGTGAGGTTTCCAGCGGAGCCTCATGTCAAGGGCCATGCCAAGGTATTTTGCTGTGTTAGCGTATGGAATCTTAACATTATTTATTGTAACAAGTATATAATTATCTTTTTTGTTTGTGAAGTGAATATGTAGGAATTAAATTCTCACTTAAGTTTACACGCTATCTCTTAGTCCAGGTGCCAATTTATCAGTATACGTTTGGTAGTTTTTCGCAGCTTCTTCATGGTTATCTCATACTGCTATAACTGCCGTGTCATCGGAAAATCGAAAAAGTAGCCATTGTATAATTTTTAAGGTCAGGGGTATTGATAGTGTACAATATATCCTAAAGTATTTGTCTGACAAAAACTTCAAAATTTGAAAATATTGCTGAGTCTGTCAGTCGAAACCTATTCAATTTGTGAAATAGTCGCTTAGGCCACACTTTAAGGCATGCCTCTGCCACATCCAACAAGATAGTAAAACAAACTTCCCTTTCTTCTAAAGATTTTTTCATGATATGAGTAATTTGATGAACTTGGTTTATTGTCGAATGACTCTTCATAAAATCTAATTAATGGCAGGGGACCAATTCTTATCTTGAAATCGTAGGCTTCCACGGCCAGAGTCAGAATTATAGTTTATTCGTCTTCCGGGTTTGGACCGTGTCATTTGTGAGTGACCCAAAAGTGGGTTCATCTCGACGTTTCGCTACAATTATATGTAGCTTCTTCAGGAGAACAAAGAAAAAGGAAAAAAGAAAACAAAAGAACAGGAAGATGGGTAGTTAGCAACGGTAACTCAGTTACTCAACGCAACCAGAGGCGAATACTAACTACCAAGATGGGCATTTGGTCACAGTAACTCAACTACTCAACGCAGCCTGGAATCTCAGTCTAGAGCCACCGTCCGGTCCCGCCACCACTATGCAGCCACATGATTGGCCAGCGCGCGCTTCTTGACGTTCGCGCCACGAAGTGTGCCGATACGTCCCGACACGACAGGCACCGCGACTATAAATAGAGCGGTAGCGGAGTAATCGTCGGATTCACTCCCCGCCTCTCGACGCGTTAGTGTTCTGAGCTGTTGGACGTGAATCCCTGTCCTGGCATTTGGTTTTCACCTCTGGCTGCGTTGAGTAGTTGAGTTACTGTGACCAAATGCCCATCTTGGTAGTTAGTATTCGCCTCTGGTTGCGTTGAGTAACTGAGTTACCGTTGCTAACTACCCATCTTCCTGTTCTTTTGTTTTCTTTTTTCCTTTTTCTTTGTTCTCCTGAAGAAGCTACATATAATTGTAGCGAAACGTCGAGATGAACCCACTTTTGGGTCACTCACAAATGACACGGTCCAAACCCGGAAGACGAATAAACTATAATTCTGACTCTGGCCGTGGAAGCCTACGATTTCATTTGACCAACCTCTACGGGGAGGTTATATTCCGCAAAACCTCAGAGTTCTCCAATCTTCGCTCTAAAGTTTCATCTCTACTTTCTTCGCTCACCTTCCTCTCTAGATGTCGTGATAATAACTTGGTTCCCAATTTTCTTGTTCTAAAACATCACATTTCCTCTTCATCTTCTTCCCGAATTCTCTCTTCATCTCTTCCTACATCGAGCCAGCCTATCTCTACTTCGTGAACGGATCCAACATATCCGAAAAACCCTTAATTTTCAATCCCAAAAACTTTTTAAGCTGCATCTTGAACTCTCCAGTATTCTTAGTGTCGATGATTGGTCACTTTTAGACCGCATTTCCTATCATCAAGCCGATAAAATCCTTCTTCTAAGCAACGAAACTCACAAAAAGAAATTCCAATCCCTTGTATCTAAGAAAAAATCACATTCCACCACTTCTACTTCTCATTCACCTCTCATTAACACCGTCGTTAATCTTTCTTCTCACCAATTAACAAGTGCAGAAAGCAGTCTTCTATCTAAAGGTCTTAATTTTGCTATCACTCCTTCCAGAATTCCTACCGAAGAAATAGTTTCAAATGTGGAAGCGGCACTCCGCACAATTCCCAAAATTCCAGCCGACCGTATCCGCTTTGACGTCGCTAAATGTCTTGATACAGCCAAAATCCCTACTTCCAATATATCTCGTGAGGAATTCATAGCTCTCAAAAATCTCCGTTCTCTTTCTGAGATAATAATCCTTCCTGCAGACAAAGGTAATGCCACAGTCATCCTGGATACTCCTTCCTACATAGAGAAAGTAAACGACTTACTTAGGGATACATCCTGTTATAATACAATTTCTCGAGACCCCACTCCTAGAGTCGAACGCGAAATTTCCCATGCCATCAAACAATCCGATCTTTCCGATGATGTTAAGAAGTCCATAGTTCCAAAAAACTCCATCTGCCCCAGAATTTATGGTCTTCCGAAAATCCATAAAGATAACGTACCTCTTCGTCCCATTGTGACTACGATTAACTCTCCTACCTACAAACTCGCTAAGTACTTGTCCAATCAGTTTAAGACCTATACTGGTCGTACCTCTTCTTATGTCCGAAATTCCACACATTTCATCACCTTAATCTCCTCTCTCACAGTCGATCCCCAAGATATTCTCGTCAGTTTCGATGTATCATCCCTATTTACCAATATCCCCATACATGACTCTCTAGTTGTTCTGCGAGATCACTTGACCAATGATAACAAGTCTTTGGTTTTGGCAGATCTTGCCGAAAAATGCCTCCTTTCAACATATTTTTCTTTTAGATGCAATTTCTACAAACAAATATCTGGAACACCAATGGGTTCTCCCCTTTCCCCTGTCATTGCTGACATTTTCATGGAAGCCTTTGAGTCTTTAGCCCTAGAATCTTACCCCTTAAAACCAAAAGTCTGGTTCCGCTACGTTGATGATACATTTATCATCTGGCCCCATGGTCAACATACCCTTTCTTCCTTCCTAGATCATCTTAACTCACAACATCCGAGTATAAAATTCACAATGGAAGTAGAAAATAATCGGTCCCTTCCCTTTCTCGATGTGTTAGTCACCTCCAAGCCCAATGGCCGATTGGGTCACTCTGTTTATAGAAAAAAGACTCACACGAATCGTTACCTACATGCTTCATCACACCACCATCCTGCCCAAAAGAATTCTGTGATCAACTCTCTCATCCATCGGGCCATTTCGATTTCTGAACCCGACAACCTTAGAGAAGAACTTGGCCATCTGCAAAAAACCCTTGTCGCCAATGGTTACTCCAAGTCCACAATTCAAAATATTACACACCGACATCTAAATCCCCCTTTACACCCTAGGACAACAAATTCAGAATCTTCGGGTAATACTCCTGTGGCTTTTCTTCCGTATATTCGAAATGTCACTGATAGGATTGGCAAAATTCTTCGCAAAGAAGGTATCAGGACTACTTTTCGACCACCCAAGAAAATCTCTCAATATCTACCCTCTCCTAAGGACTCATTACCGCCCCTATCTTCCTGTGGTGTCTATTCTATTCCTTGTTCATGTGGACATGTGTATATTGGCGAAACTGGTCGTTCCGTCAAAACTCGGATTCAAGAGCATCAAAGATGCATTCGATCAGGTCTTTTCTCCCATTCTGCAGTTGCCGAACACTGCCAAGAAACCGGTCATTCCATATTGTTCGAAAAAACCCATATTATTTCTAAGAGCCCCTTCTTTTATTCCAGGAAAATCCGCGAATCTCTAGAGATCCGAAAAAATCCCCATAATATCAATCGAGAGGAAGGATACTACTTGTCTCCCATCTGGAATCTCAGTCTAGAGCCACCGTCCGGTCCCGCCACCACTATGCAGCCACATGATTGGCCAGCGCGCGCTTCTTGACGTTCGCGCCACGAAGTGTGCCGATACGTCCCGACACGACAGGCACCGCGACTATAAATAGAGCGGTAGCGGAGTAATCGTCGGATTCACTCCCCGCCTCTCGACGCGTTAGTGTTCTGAGCTGTTGGACGTGAATCCCTGTCCTGGCATTTGGTTTTCACCTCTGGCTGCGTTGAGTAGTTGAGTTACTGTGACCAAATGCCCATCTTGGTAGTTAGTATTCGCCTCTGGTTGCGTTGAGTAACTGAGTTACCGTTGCTAACTACCCATCTTCCTGTTCTTTTGTTTTCTTTTTTCCTTTTTCTTTGTTCTCCTGAAGAAAGCTACATATAATTGTAGCGAAACGTCGAGATGAACCCACTTTTGGGTCACTCACAAATGACACGGTCCAAACCCGGAAGACGAATAAACTAAAATTCTTATCTTTTATAATTGATTTTAACCTCTTAAGCAGTAGATTCTCATAAAGTTTCAAAATGACAGGAAGGAGTGAAATGGGTCTATAGGACGAAACTTTATGGTGTAGTGATTTTTCTGGTTTAAGGATCATATGTGTGTGTGTGTGTGTAGTTTTATTTTATGACTAGAGACAAAGTCCATTAGCCTATTATGTTTTGAGTTATTAATTAATTTTTTAAACAATTGTTATAAAGAGAACCCGTAACAACAATAAAATCTTATCTTCTATTGACTTACATATAAGTACGTACCTACATTTTTTTTTTAATTTTTTTTATTGTATTTATTTTTTTTTATTTTTTTTTTTTAATTTTTTTTTTTAATTTTTAGTTTTTTTTTACTGGAAGGAAAAGGAAAATATATGGTTTTGCTGATTTATTACATACGCCTAGGGGTTTATCAAGGCGATTTGCACAACACAAAATTAGACCACGGATAGAAAGGTTAACATCTGGGTTAAAACAAAGGACTTCTATAACTAACGTTTTATGTTTGAAATATATACACTGTTACCATAATACATTTAGAAATTCAATTTCATTTCACGTACGTGGCGAAAAATTATTTCATATATATGCAAGTTATTGGTTTTTATTAAATCTAATAAATTAAAAGGTCTTTTAATTAGAATTTTTTCCTTATTGATATACTCGTATATTTTTATTATACATTGTTTTATACATCGTGTATTTAATAAGCAATTTAAAACTAAATGCTCAATTGAGCCTTCTTCGCCACATTCGCAAAATGGAGTTTCAGCTAAATTAATTCTGATTTATGTAACGGAGACAGAGCATGGTTAAATCTTATTCTACATAGTATTCTAATCATATCTTTATTAAAATTTGAGTTTTTGAACCATGTTGAGGACTGTATTTTTGGTTTTATATATTTATAATATAATCCTTTGTTGGACAAATTGTACATTGTTTGCCATGACTTTAACATTTTTTTCCTTAGATGAGAATTAAGATCTTCAATTACACATTTATATTCTGATTCTTTAGATGGTTCATTATATTTAGCAATTTTGTCTACTATTTCATTACTTAATATTCCACAATGAGCTTTTATCCAACAAAACATTACATTAGATCCTCTTAACTTAATTATACCCACCAGGTTTATAATTTCAGATAACACATAATTAAATTCAATATTATTTTTAAGGATCATAATTACCGAAATTATGATCTTTAAGTATAGCTTTTTGGTAGATGTTTTAGTACTTCTCAAGTGATAAGGTCAAAGCCAGGTGCTTTCTTTGGATTTAAGTTTGTTTTAGTTTCATCAAACACTTTTGTTGGTCAAGTGACTATAATTATAACATTTTCTGGTTGTAGTTCATTCCAGTTTTTAAGTCGCCTGTAACTGTTTACACGTCTTTTTGCTTTTTAAATATTGTTTTAAGTCCAAGTCCTATCTGGCACAAGCATTCCAAAGCATTAATAAATTTCTATGTTCCAACGTTGAATATTTGTGCTACCGTATCCTATAATTTTTTTAATTTAAAATGAAATTTATTTTACCAAAAATATCTCCTTTTTTGTTTGTGATCAAGAACTGGGAAAACACATTATCTTCCTCTCTGTATTATGTTTTAAAGCTTAATATTGAAGGAGATTTATAAAGATCCAGCATTAACACCTCCACTGGCCTTAGATGAAATTTATATTTTATTGCATTATATAAATCTTATACTATGAAAATAGAAAATTTTTTTCTATTTTCATAGTATAAGATTTATAGTAAGTTAGCAGGCACGCTACTAACAAGTTATATTGTAAAAGATTACCCAGCTCAGCCACCCCCCATCACATAGGTATCATTTCTGTAGACTGCCAATTAAATAATTTTGCCATCACACAAGAAGTTTTAAGGATAGATATCAAGGTAGGCTATTAGAAAAATTTAAAAAGGATAAAAGACATGGGATAGCAAGATTGCTTTTCTATTTTTGAAATTAACTGTAAAAATATTTTTCTTAAGTAGTTCGTACTTCACACAGGGTAGCTTGTTGCTTTTTGCCCATGACAAAATGTTAGTTAACAAAAAATGTAATTGAGTTGATGTATACAAAAATACAATTTCAACTAAAACTCTTGCACTTTTGTCAAATTTAAGCCTTGATATCTGACTAAAATACTTTTCATTTAAATGAGTTAAATTATTAGCATTGTCTCTTGTTAAATAATAAAATAGGATCAATCTAAAACAATTGTTTATTTTTCAATAACTTATGCAATTTAAATTAATAATAGTGTCCATGAACTCCATGACCTACTACTCCATATGCAGGAAGTACGGCTGGAGAGGCAACAAGTTTGCTAGTTGTAATAGTTCCAGATGGTCCAGCTACTACTGTATCGACTTCCTTATGGTTAACTACTCCATGAGCAACAACTGGTGCAGAGTGAGCAGCTGCGAATGGAGCAGTAACTACTGGATGTGAGTAAGCTGAAACCACTGGGGCTGCGTGGGCCGCTAAAATAGGAGCAGAGTGTACAGAAACTACTGAGGCAGCATGTGGATTTACAAGTGGTGTGGAGTAAGCAGCTACTACTGGAGAAGCATGAGCGGCTACTACAGGGTGAGAATAAGCAGCGACTAATGGGGCACTGTGGGCAACTACTCCAGGATGTTCATCTGCGATTATTTGTCCTCCAGGTGCTACAGCGGAAATAACACTGCCATCGACGCCTACCACCGTAGATTTGGCGCTTGGTCCTTGAACGATTGTGCCTGCATTTGCCAAAGCCAAGCAGGAGAAAATGGCTACAATTACCTAAATTATTTGTAAATTAAATAAGTAGGAATAATTTGTGCATTAGTTTGATATTCAAAATAAAATAATCTTAAAAGCCACAAAAGAAATAACTAAAAATAAGAAAAAGTAGTAAAATGTTACAAATGATCAAAAAAATTGACCATATATTGTTGGATTTTATTTTCCAAAGCAATGCTAAAATGAAAAATTGATGAAAAATTGATGATGAAAAATTTACATGTTCTAAACTTCTTGGAGGTTGTGATGTAACAAATCAGTTTAATTAAAATTATATACACTCACGGTATTTTTTTATATGTTTATGTTAACTTTTACAATATGCAATACATACATTTCAGTTTTACTGAAATTATTACCAATCCCATATTATAACCAATATTATATAGTGTACCTTGGCGACTAACAAAGATAGCTATTTCGTTGTTTGTTTTCATTGGTGATATATCTACTACTTTATATTTTGTTTATATAGATATATTATTAAGATGCCACATTTAAGTACTGTTTTATATATTCAAATCGTCAATTTAGTAAATGAGAGATGCAAACAAGAAGATATTGCGCGTAGATTCCGTATCATCAATCAACTTTTTCTCGTATAGTAAAACGATGCAAACATGGTACAACAGAATACAACAAACTGCAAAACGACTGGCCAATGACGACAACGTAGTATACCATAACACCTAGAAAAGAGCAATATGTGAGAATTCAGTGCATAGGAAGGCACGCTTACATCTCTGGAGTTGAAGGAGCAATTGGTGAGGTCAAGAAAAGTTAATATAAGTATGAAAACAGTAACAAAAAGACATAGGGTCTTGCTAAAGTTGCGAGACTTATTATCATCATCATCAATGGTACTACAGCCCTATGAAAGAGCCTCGACATTTCCAAGTCTATAACGCCAGGCAGTCCTATCCATTGCCAACCGTTGCCAGTTTGCTGCGCCTATCTTTCTACCATCCTCATCTACACCATCCTTCCATCTGAGTTTTGGCCTACCCCTTTTTCTACATCCCATGGGTTGGGGCATAATAATTCTTCTAAGAGGGTTGTTCTGCTGTGATCTTGCTAGATGTCCTGCCCATCTTAGTCTTCCTATTCTTATAAGAGATACTACGTTTTTACCACCAAATATTTGTTTATATCTGTGGTATACCTCGTAGTTGTATCTCCTCCTCCAAACACCATTTTCACAGATGCCACCAAATATTCCTCGCAGGATCCTTCGTTCAAATATAAGCAGAAGGTCTTCGTCTGCCTTGGAGATGGTCCATGTCTCCGATCCATATGTCAACACTGGCTGTATAAGGGTTTTGTATATGGTTATTTTTGTTTTTTGGCTTAAGTTTCTACTTCTCATATGTCTACTCAGTCCAAAATAGCATCTGTTTGCCATTATTATCCTTCGCTTGATTTCTTTCGTTATGGCGTTCTCTTTGGTGATCAAGGAGCCTAAGTATGTGAATTTGTCCACCACTTCAAAGGTAGAGTTATCAACTGTGAATTGGGCACCGATGTTCCTGACTCTATCGTTGGGTGTTTATGCCGTCATCTTAGTTTTTTTCTCATTTACTTGCTGGCCCATAGATTTTGAGGCATTTGAGAAGGTGGTATACATTTCTTCTAGCTTGCCTGTTGTGCGGGCAACTAGGTCCACATCATCTGCATATGCCAAAATTTGGGATAATTTATTAAAAATATTTCCTCCATTCCTATTAAGAATGTCTATTCTGACATCTCTGATCGCCTTTTCCAGTGCTATGTTGAAAAGGAGACACGCCAGCGCGTCTCCCTGTCGCAGCCCAACATGCGTTCCAAACGCTTGTGATTGTTCGCCCTGTATTTTGTCCTGTATATGTTCGTCCCTGTATATGCGAGACTTATCACATATCAAAAAAGTTAACGGTATAAAATTTCACAAACCCAATACTAAATAGAATGCGAAACAATGGGCAAAACATCTGTTTACAGAAAAAACGAGAATATCATTTTATTGTGAAGCCAGCAGATGTTGCGGAGTATACAACCGCTCTGGAAAACGTTTGGCAAAATGTGCTCTAATAGAAAATAGAAAAAGTATACTAGAACGCCTAGAAAACGTAATATTTAAGAATTCAGTCCTTACGAAGTCAAGCTTACATCTCCGGAGCTGAAAGTGTAATTGGTGATGATAAGAAAAGTTAATCTTAAGTATAAAAACCTCTTATACAGTAGAAACCAGGATACAATTGTGGAAGCCAGTGGATGTGGTCGAGTATACAACCGCTCTGGAGAACCTTTTGCTAAAATGTACTCTAATAAAAAATGTTAGTTTTGGTAGCGGTTCCATTAAGCTAGAAAATGGAATTTGAGACGGTCCCTTTCTACTATCAGTCTTGATGAAAATCCCGTAGAACATGTATATGGGATATTCCAGAACGATGTCTACTAGCTCCTACCTTGATTGCAGAAGTGCGAATTGCTGTACAGAATGAGTGAGTTTGAATTTCTCAAGGAACTATGGAAGAAGTTCTAAGGAACGACGTGCATAGGAGGAAAGAAGCTATTATTAGATCCAAGAAGGCAATATGAGAATCCAAAGACGTTCTTAACGATATTTTATTTCATTGTAATTATTGTTTTTGTTTTTGATTGTTTTTTAATGAATTAATAATTTATAAATAATTATAATTATTATTGGAGGCGTAAATATAACTTTGACCTGAAAAATATAATACAAGAATAAATTTAGAGGACAAGATATTACCGCTATAATTAAGCAAAACAGTCTGCAGTGGACAAGACACGTAGCCTGGATCCCGAAATCGAAGGTGATAAAAAATATTTCAGCAACGCAACCAGAGGGAACGAGAGGCCGAGATAGTCCAGGGCTGAGGTGGATAGACGGAGTAACGCAGGATGCTGGGAAGATCAGTGTTGCCAGCTCTAAAATCCATGCAAGTTTGACTAGGTTGAAGCTGTAACACCGTGATGATGATAATGGATTATTGCTGTTTCCAACTAAATAATATGGTTAAACTCATGCGCTTTCATTAATTAGTCTGTATATCTCATGTAATATTTTGAATTTATTACATTTTATTACACAAAGCAAGTGCTTTAATCAACATAAGATATTTGTATCCAAAACAAGTAATATTATACGATAAAATACAATATTTTGTGAATTTGTATAATACTTTGGAACAACATGTACAATTAATATAACGAACTAATGAGAAATTTATTAGGAGTGTTAAGATAAAACTAAAGATACTCCCTAACCCAGATCTATTGAGAAAATTTAGCTAGTAAGATAAAAATAACGTAGATCATTTCAAACGTGGAACATAGTACAGTATTGTGCGAATTAATGAAATCACTGTGAATTTTTTTTCATTTTTTCAATATTTACATTTGGCAACACTACCTACACAGTTGACAGCTGACCAAGCATTGAAAACATAACCTTACTGTGTGTTGGTGTATTTGAGTGTGTTTTAGGTCATTTTTTTACCAAGCTTGTGTTGTTTTGGGGCTTTTTGTACTATTTTGTGTTGTTTTTGGTTTTATTCCAACATGGATATTACGCCTAGGAAGCGTGAAAAGATTGCCACGTTGAGTGAATACACTAGTATGTCACAAAGAGAGATTGATAGAACGTGTGGAGTGAGTCAGGGGGTAGTAAGCAAAATTTTTAAGCGTAAACGACAAACGGGATCAGTGGATGTGAAAAGGTTAGGAAAATGTGGAAGAAAGAGAAAAACAACACCAGCAGATAATAGATTTTTACTTCGGAAGAGCAAATTGGACCCAAGAAAATCAAGCCAAGACCTACAACAAGATCTAGCAGCATCAGCTATAGTGATTCATGACTCAACTGTTCGTAGAAGACTTTTGGAGAATGGTAGAAGGGCAATTCGTCCACAGAAAAAACAGCTTCTAACTGAACGAATGAAGAAACAAAGGCTACTGTGGGCCAAAAAATACTCTAATTGGACTGTAGGTGACTGGAAAAAAGTCCTATTTACAGCATCTCATATTGATCAAACCGTAAAACATTCAGTCAAGCAAATGTTTTGGAAATGTTTTTCATACATGGGGGTTGGATCTTTGGTGCCAATTGAAGGCATGATAAACAGCCAAAAATACAAATCCATGTTGGAAAAGTATTTGGACAAACAACTCTAAAAATGTCAACCCCAAGAAGGAGCGATTCTTCAACAGGACTTTGCTCCCTGTCACAAATCAAAGGAAATGATGGCATTTTTCAAAAATAAGAAGATTAATGTTTTAGATTGGCCTGGTAATTCGCCTGACCTCAACCATATTGAAAATTTATGGACCATTTGCAAAGCTAGACTGCGAAAAATTGACTGTACCACTAAAACAAAAATGATATAAGCGGCCATTCAGGTTTGGTATCGAGAAAAAAGGATATCTGACAACTGCCAGAAACTTACAGAATCTATGCCAAAATGGGTAAAAGCAGTAATTGCTGCCAAGGGGATATATTTCCTACTGAATGATGTAAGTTTACCTTTATAGTTTTGTCAAAATATAATTTTTTACTAAATAAACTGTTTTTTTCATATTAACCTGGAACAGGAGACAATTTTAAGCTGTAATGAATATGTGTGCCTTTGTATAAAACCAACGAGTACAAAACAAGACGAAGAAAATATTAAGGAAAATATTAAGCAAGACAGGTGAAGAGCCCTTAATTCGACACTGCGGCAAAAAAATATATAATATAAAAAATAAAATATATATAGAAAAATATATAAATAATAATATAAATAAATTTTAACATAATATAAAACAACGATAAATTACTACGACATTAGACAGCATATATGTTAATGAAAGAACAACCATAGATGTTAGTACGGTACAGGCACGTTAGACCAATGGAGAAAACAAGAATCCCCAAAACAGTGTTACAATGGCCCCACCGCACAAAAAAAGACGAAAAAGATGAAGACCAACAACCACATACATGAAGGGCATCTCCTAGACGATGTCGAGAAGAAACTTGAAGACTGCCACCATAGAAAGGAGTGGCGATTAGGAACAGAAAGGCGTATAGCGCTATAAAACTGATTTAATATATCATATATATATATATATATATATATATATATAATATATATATATATATGTATATTTATCAAACATGAATAATAAATGAAATAGGGGCTATTTTAGGGAATTCGCAGCAATGAAAAAATGCAACAGAAAAGAAAGAACAGAAAATGTGCATTAAATGTAATACAATAATTAATTGGAAAAGTAAATTACCAGAAATTATTTAAAACAAAATTTTAGATAAAAGAAAAAAAACAATGAGTTGCATTAAAATGAACAACATAAAGATAAAAAGAAGAAATTAAAAATTTTACGTATTGCACGAAATTATGATTTTGTTTCTTATTGCGGTTTTTAAAATCACTTACCAAGGAGTTCATGTTTACTAGATTTAATTTGATTACTGTTGATAGATCAACTGATAGAATTTAAACTATTGTCCTGCATTTTATAGTTCTTAGCTAGTGAGTTAACCTTGTATACACCCAAAATCTGCGAAGAACAATCAATGTATGAAAAAATTATTTGGTGATATGTCTTCCTGTACTTGACATTTAGTTGAATATAGCAGATAACGCCAGAAATTATAAAACCTTATTATCATATGAAATAAACTTAAAAAAATTAATTTTTTATTTGTCGGAAATGATTAAAATATAAAAATGTGTCTATTATAGTCTTAAAATTGACGTTAACACGCACATTTTATTATTTATAAAACATTTACTATTATAAACCTAACTACTACATGAAAATATAATTTTTGTAAATCTGTATACTTATTTTACAATATGAAAGCTACATAATTTGTACGTGGAGTGTGAAAAGTTATAAAACATCCATAATACTTTGATAGTCTTAGATCTGTAAAAATATGACGTACACTTTCGATGAAATGCACGGGTGAAATTCAATGCACGTCATAAATGTTATGTCGTCAAGAATCAATCATCACAAATCAATATGAAAGAAAAAAATCAATAAATTTCTTTTCCAAATTAATTTAATTTAAATTTCCAGTGTTCTACAGGAAAGTCTTTTTTCTTCTTTTTTTTAACAGCTCTTATCTATCCATGTTTGTTCACTTCTAGATGTAAGCCTTCTATTTGCGTTTTCATTTAACTTATTTCTTGCTGCCTGGTGCCATTGTCTTTAATGCCTCTTATAGTTGTAGTTTCTCATAATTGTGGCATCCCATTAATAACTCTGGCCTCGCCAAGGGCATGGTTATATTTCATTTGAGATAGAGTGTGCGCACTTTTCTCATTTGTAATGTCTGGTAGTTCTTCTTATCTGGCATTGATAACATAAATTAATCTTACGCTGTTAGATCGTGGATTGGTTCAGATATATAAACGTTTGTCATGTTTTACGTTGTTTTTATTATTCATATAAGTTATTTGCGTTTTTCCAGTTGTATATACCAAAGCGTGTATCAGGCCATTGCTGAGCCATAGCTTAGTAATTCTCTCATATCTCCTTCTATCTCTAACTTCTTTCCTCAAATTTTCTATCTTCTTTTCTAGTAGATCTTCCGCAACTGCTTTCCTCTATCTTCTACTCGATCTGTCTCTTTCTTTTATCTTCCGGTGTTCTTCATACTATGTTTTTACCTCTCTACTGTCCTCCATTGTAACACTAGATGATCTAGCTACTACTATCTTTCAGCTTTGACAAAATCGCTTATTCTTCCTTCGTCGACCATGTCATAAATTTCAGCATTTGTTTTTCGCTCCAATCCTATTTCCGTCAACTTTCCTCCAAAAATTTTACTTAATATTCTTCGTTCCCATATTTCAATTTTCTGTTGTAGTTTCTTTGGTAACACCCATGTCTCGCATCCATACGTTAGAGTAGGTCGCAGAAGAGTTTTATAAATCCTTATTTTTGTATTTCTCGATACATCGTTTGATTTTATTATTCTGTGCAAACTGCCTGCACACCTGTTTCATTTTACTATTTGTAGATCTATTTCCTTTCCTTCTTTGCATTTATTTGTCACAAGGAAATCCAGGTACCTGTACTCCATCTCTTTAATTTTCAGAATTTCTCTTCATAATGCAATTTCCATATTTTCTGGCAACATGTTCTAGTTCTAGTTCCATGTATTTTGTTGTACTTATATTTATCTGTAATCCCATATTTCTTGCTGCCTCTGGAAGATTCTTAGCTATTTTTATTAATTCTTTTATACTCCTAGCCAAAAGTACAATATCATTATAGGCTAGACACTAGTGACTCTTATTACATATTGTTCCCGCTCTTTTCATATAACTATCTTTTATTATCTTTTTAAGGTCCAAACTAAACATCGTGGTGGATAGAGGATCCCCTTGTCCTCCACCTTTCTAAACTCTAAAGTATTGACTCTTTTTTCCATGAATGTTAACAGCGCTTGTAGAGTTCTGAATCGTCATATATACCAGTCTGATTATCTTAGATGAGATTTTGAACTCCTGTAGTACCTTCATTAGTATTAATCTACCTACATTGTCATAAGCACCCTTAAAATCCACAAAAATAAGGTAAATCGGTATGTCGTACTCATATGCATCAAAGGAACTTGTTTCTTTATAAACACATGGTGACTATTTAATCGATTTTTTTCTAAAACCAGCTTGATAGTCGCCCAAAATATTTTCTGTGTACACGTCTATTTGCCTTTTTAGTATGGTTGCCAGTACTTTTTATGTGACATCCAGGAGTGCTATTCCTCTATAGTTATCACAACTTGACAGGTATTCCTTCTTATGTATTGAATATATATTAAAGACTTGCACCACTCTTTAGGTATTATTTCCTCTTCCCAGATATGACATATTAGTTTGTAGATTTTTCTCACAGGTAGTCTCCTTCATATTTTAAGTTTTCTGCTGCTACCCTATTTTCTCCAGGGCTTTTATTGTTTTTCATCGCAGTTAAAACTTCCTCAACCTCATCCTTAGTTGGTTTTGCACTATCTATTCCATCCATTGGTATTGATTCTCGTTCATTATCGTTTTCCTCCTCTATTTTACCGTTCAGGTGTTCTTCGAAATATTGTTTTCATCTCTCCAATTATTGTTGTTTATTTCTCTTTTCTTCCTTCGGCAAATTTTCATTACTAATCTCTTTTGTCCATTATTCTTTCTTTTTTTATCTTTTAGTCTTTGTTATATTTCTCGTTACAGCTATTTTTATACTAGTTTAGAGTATTTGCCAATTTTATTCTAGGCCATTTATTACCACATGATCAATTTGGTTCGTTTCCTCGGTGGAAGGTATTATACATGTGCCCTAATATATATCTTTTCGCTTAAAATGAGTACTCGTTATCTTCATTTCTCTTTCTATGGCTAGTGAGGTTAACCTTTGTCCAGTGTCATTTCTTTTTTCGTGTTTAGTTTAGTTCCCTGTGATTTTCTTGTACATTTCTTCCCTACTTGCCTTTACATTTGCATCTCCTATAATTATTAGTATGTCTCGTGCTACATTGTCCAAAATGGATTCTATTTCCCTTTGCTTTAATAGTTTCTGGTTAAAAATCATTAACGCTTATTTTGTTTTGCAGATTAGTTGTAATCAGTGTTTCTTATTTTTTTCTCAAATTTAGAAGTATTTTGTTTTTGCCTGTTTTATGTTCTTTGCCTTGAGTAAAAACGTTATATGAGAGTTATGTAGCTGATTTGAAAGATGCGATTATATCGAATAATGTTGAGTTTTAAAGTTATTGACAAGGCTATATTTTTTTTGAAATAACTAATCTTTATTATTTTTTATGTGGCATATGTGACGTTCTCTATCAGCTACATCAAAGTATGCAACAAATTATTTATATATAATTAAACATGAATTTTTTTAAGAAAAATAAAATTTTTATTGTCAATGTAACACCCTGCATCTTTAATATCAACATAATATCAACGTTTTATTAAGACAAGTTGGCTTAAATTGTAATATTTTAAAATGGTAAAGCTAATTTTTCTTTTTGTACAATTACTTAAGGACCACCCTGTGTATTAAACGTAAACCCATATTGTTAAAGCACGTGCAATTTGCTCTATTCACTATGTAGATACGTCACTCAGTGTATTTCTTATGCTTTCAATAAATCATAAATTTCAATTTAAAAATTTAAATATTTGTTATAACATATTATAATAGCAGTTAACCTTATCGTTGATTCTAGACCTATGCGTTCATCACATTTTCAATTTACTGTCTCGGGCGATTTTAGTGATTTAAAAAGGATATTTAAATGGCCATCACATAACGCAATATCTCCTTGATAATGATCTTGACCATCGCTGTGACGAATGCTCATTTAGTAGGTCATACTTGTTCAAGTAATTTAAATGTACAGGACGTCGGATAAATAATAGGATATTAAGTAAAGATTGATAAATGGCATCAGAAACAAAACGTTTCAACTAAGAATTATTTTTATAGTAGAATTTTATTCAGGATCATTTTACGGGGTGAATTGTTGAATAATTTATAATAAAATTTGAGAACATTTTAGAATATGGTTCTGGACTATAATATTTGTCTGTGTATGTGGAACTCGATTTTATTTTCGACAGCAATCAACGTTTCGGAAGGAAACCCTTGGCTTTGTCAAGATTCTAAAATGTATATGTATAAGGACAAACATATATTGTAAAATGTGTATATATGACTTACCAAAACGTAAAACGTGACACTGACATTAACGAACTGACAAATAAAAGTTGATATTTGATATCTCATGGTTGACTGTCATTAGTATATAATTTTTTTTATATGGTGTATCATTGATGTTTTCGATGTTTGTCCTTATACATATACATTTTAGAATCTTGACAAAGGCAAGGGTTTCCTGCCGAAACGTTGATTGCTATCGAAAATAAAATCTAGTTCCACATATAATATATCTTTATTGAACCTAAACCCAAGAAACACTAATTCAGCTAAAAATCTCATTCTAACAGCATTTATGATACTTATCTAATGATTTTCGAACGGTTTTGGCTGGTAATAATTTATCATCAAAAATTTTTTAAAAAGTCTTCCTGTTTCATACGATATCTATCTATACAGCCGTAAACATCCATCCTTGGATATAGGCCTCCTTCTCCTTCTTTCATGCCTCTCTATCTTGAACAATTTGCATCCATTTTGACCCGGCGTGTTTCTTCAGGTCATGTGACCATCGCATTTGTGGCCTTTCCCTTTTTCGTTTGTGATTCCATAGTCTCCAATGTATAATTGTCTTAGTCCATCTTTCATCTTTCTGCCTTAGGGTGTGTCCCGGCGAACTTCCATTTAAGCTTTGCTACTTGGGTTGAGACATCTGTCACTTTTGTTTTATTACGGATTTGAGAACCCCATCTTATTTGTATATAAATATAGATAAAAGGAGATGATAATACAAAAAAGAATTTTGAATTATATTATGTTTACCGATTTTTGAACACCCTGACGATGTTGAAAAGAAGCTATATTTAACTTGTATCGTATTTTAATTTGAGTACTTAAATCATATTATTCAACTCTTCGTTACTCATATTTTATGGACTTAACGGTCATTAAATTTTTATATTTAAGGTATTAGTCATGTTTCTACTGGCTGATTGACACCTAGTCTATACCATTAAAAAAGAATATTAATTAACAATTATTGAGTTAATTTACTTTGTATAATAAATAATAAGGTATTTTTATATATGTTGCTTACATGTTGAGATTTCTGCTTTCTTTAATAAAAATTTGTGCTTATATAGGAGCCCTTATTTCCAATTTTTGTTGTTTACAAATTAGACCTCTGTTTTTAACTATCAGTATTTTTGATTTGATTGCCTCTTAGTTCTAAGCACCGTCTTTCGCCTACCACCACTAACTATTCTGTTTTTAATGGATTCATTGATAAATTATTCCACTTAGTATGCCCAGTATATTTCTTATCTATTTTTCTTAGCATTAAGTTGATATCATCTTGATATTAATTTTGCAAATTTAATATTACTTTGTCATACGCAAAGTGTAAGATATATATGAACTTCAATTAACATACACATAAGTTCACTTAATTTTTTTGACAATTAAACACCCGCCAAATAAAATATTACAAACCATTTATTTTCAGAAGTTTCCTTTGATAATTGCATAGTTTCAACGGGAATTCAGAATGATAATAACTAGTGATTATTAAAATGTCTGGTTTTTATTAAGATTTATTTGACATATAACTATCTAAATCTGTTTGTTTTCGTTAAATTTCAATTAAGCAAAGCAAACATTTGTTTTTTGCTTATTATCTCTTGATTAATAATATCTATTATAGTTACTTATGGGACACCAAGTATAATATAAAATATTTGCAGAATCTTCAAATCAATAAACAAAAATATGTTAATTGGTATGCTTAATGGTTAATATTTTTTGTGACGAAAGAAAATAGTCTCTCTGTAGAAAAAAAGGACGAGCACGTACACCAGAAATTCTGAAGGAAATGTAATGACTAATATACACAAGCAAAGGTAGTATATAAAAAATAAACCAAGTGATTACATCAAGGTTGCATATATCATAAGCGTAGCTAAAAGAGCTCTTTAGAGATATGTGCTGGGTATCTTCAACTTCATTTTACTATCTAAATAATCTTTTTAAAAATAGTTATTTTAGCATTATTTATTGTTTGTGCACATTTCAATATTTAGTAGGCTGCTGTATTATTAAAAGATTTAATGTTTACGATCTAAATTTTACAACAAAATTTAAAAATAATTAAAATTATAAATACGAATGGTCAACACGTAAAAGCTGTTTTAAGAAAAATTAAAATAGAAAAGCCATTAATTTTGAGGAGCAACTAGTTAGCTGTTATTATCAGATGTAGGTCAATGTGTCTATTCAGATTAGAATAACTTGTTGCTTTAAGAATGACATGCAATGCTTCTTTTGCATACTTCACAAACACTATCAATTTTGTTCTTTGCGTTCCTTAACCTGGGTCTGTGGGACTACATCCGTGTCGGTCGAAAGGACCGAGTCGTGATAAATTTTAAAATGACGCCACTCGTATAGTGGTGGTGGTACTAACCTTCCTGGAATGCTCCAAGCGGTTTTTTCCTACCGACTGGCGTTATATTATTTTACTATTTATTTGGCTTTTGGGAGATAAAGTTTAATATTTTTTACAGTCGGTGCTTTTGACCATAAGCGTCTACCATCAAAAATATTTGTGTTGTAGTTTCAGTTTTAGATATTGGTGAGCTGTTTATAGTTAATAATACGGTAAGTAAACTCTGTGTGTGGTTTTTTTTATAATATTTCCTAAGTCTAGTATTTTGGTGAAAAATATAGTCACAAGTATGGTGATTTGAAATACTATTTTTTTATTTGCAGGTTATGTCTTCTTATGAGAAAGAAATAAAGCGTATTTTAGCTATATGGACTAAAATTGAGAGCAACGATGAGATAGGTGGAACTTGTGAAGACCAAGATGACGTTTTGGAGAACAAAGATCACGAGTTTAGTTCAGAGCAATCAGAAAGGGACAAAAAGACGTTGTGGAATTAATTCGCTGTGCTGCTTTAAAAAAGACCTGGAGCAGAAACATAGTGACTTAATCTTCTGAAGTAATTGGAAAAGCCAGGAAAATAAAAACCACTATTGATGCTTGGCAATTGTTTTTCCAGAATACGTCATCAGTGAAATAGTTGAACATACAAACAAATATGTATATTCTAAAGCTTCGTATAAATTACAGTGGAGAAATAGATGCAACCAGTACAAATATGGAAGAAATTAAAACACTTATTGGTCTTCTATATTTTACTGGAGTCTTGCGGTCATCACATCTACGTGTAAGAGATTTGTGGGCACAGGATGAAACCGACGTAGAGATTTTTCTTACCGACATCTTACAATGGGAATATGAATGGAACTAATGGGAACTAATCAATTTCAATTTTTAGTTCGGGCTCTTCGCTTTGATCATCTTAATGATAGAGAAGAACGGAAACAGTACAATAAGCTATCTCCTATAAGAGAATTTGTTAATAGATTTTTTGAACGATACTATGCCAATTATACCCTAAGTGAATTTGTGACAATTGATTAAATGCTTAAGTCATTTTGCGGCAAATTTAGATTTCGGCAATATATACCGAATAAACCTGCAAAGTATGAAATCTAAATATGAACGCCCGTTAATTCCATGTAGAAATCAAATGGCCATATACTTTTAATCTAGAGGTGTATGTTGAAACTTAACAGATGGGCCCTATAAAGTTGATAATAGCGCCTCTTCAGTCGTACAAAGATTAAATAAACCAATTTCTGGAATTGGAAGAAATGCATCTTTCGATAATTGGTTTTAATCGATTGTTCGCTTGGGCTACAAGCCCAAACAAAACAAAATATTTACATTATTGTCAACAATGCATTACAAAGCCGAGATTACTCCAGATAGTGGCGATGCATACAAGCCAACAATGATTACATTTTCTTCTTCTTCTTTTCTTTATCAACCATTTTCCATCCACTCCTGAATGTAGGTCTCTCCCAATTGCTTCCATCTTTCTCTATCTTGTGCCAATATAATCCACTGTTTGCCTGCCACTGCTGTTATGTTATTTACCCATTTTTTTAAGGTCTTCCCATGCTTCTTATTGTCATAATTGGTCTCCATTCTAGAATTCTCCGTGTCCACGTGTTGTTATTATATCGGGCTACGTGACCTGCCCAGCGCCATTTCATTTTTGTAATTTCTTCAATATCCATAATCTTCGTTCTACGTCTTATCTCGGTGTTTCTAATCGTGTCTCTTAGTGATATTTCAAGCATGATTCGTTTCATTGCTCTTTGCGTTGTTTCTAATTTTTCAGCAGATTTTTTGGTAAGGGCTACTGTCTCCAAGCCGTAGGTACAAACTGGTAGTATGCATGTGTTATACATCTTTTTCTTTAAGTTTATAGGAATGGAGGTGTTTTTCAAGATATGTGCTAGTTTGCCGAAAGCTCCCCATGCTAATTGTGTTCTTCTTTTAATTTCAGCATCTTGATTTGCTTTTCCTAGTTTGATAACATGACCTAGATATACCTAATGTTTAACATTTTCTATGGTATGATATTGTATTGTTATATCTGTATGGTCTCGGCTCAGTATTTTTGTTTTGCAGTAGTTCATTTTTAAGCCTACCGCTGCTGAAACTGCATTTAATTGTTGTAACATATCATTTAGTTCTTGGATATTATCGGCTATTAAAACTATGTCATCTGCGAATCTCAAGTGGTTTACGTATGATCCGTAGACGTTGATACTCTTATTGTTCCATTTCAGTTTCTTAAAAGTATCTACTAGAGCAAGGGCAAATAGTTTGGGAGAGATGGTGTCTCCTTGTCTCACTCCTCGTTGTAGTCTTATGGGATTAGTTTTTGTGCTTTCGTCCAGCTTTATATGCATGGTGGCATTTTCATATATGTTTTTAATTTATAATTACATTTTACAATGCAGCAAAGGGAGGTGCAGATACCGTTGATGAGCTAAAAGGAACTTACTCTGTGCCACAAAAAAGTTGCCGATGGCCTCTAACATTATTTTTTACTTTCTTAAATATATCTGGTATAAATAGCCATATTGTTGCTGACAAAAATAACAATACTCAACGAATTTTTTTGAAATCATTGGAAATGAGTCTTACTGAGGAAATTACACAGCAACTTAAACGTCGTCAAGAAATGGTTACGTTACTAGTAACTATAAGAAGTCGTATAAAAGAAATACCCAGAGATATCTACCCAACATACCCAATATGGCGTTACAGGCAGATGTCACAAAACAAATACCCTATGCGTATAATACCAAAAGTATATGTGAGTAGAAAAATACTTCCCAGCTTTGTAGTGAATGCTATAGAAACCAACAATAAATGAAAAATTGTAACGTAAGTTTAAAATAAAAGATTTTTTGTTTATATTTATCTTCTACTTGTGCTTTCTTATTAATTAAAACTAAAACTATGTATACGGTCGATTTGACCTTGTCCGTGTTAAAACGTTTTTTGGTGCGTGTAATGCCGGATTAAGTTAACTGCGTCAATCATTAGTTTTCTAAAAGATCTCAGAAAATGTAACAATAAAACACTGAAAACTTTGTTTTCGAACTTCCACAAAATTTATTTTAAATCTTATCACTACAGCTGTTTCGGCTGATTGCCTTTCTCAAATGATCTATTTTTGGCTTGGGTTTACAAATTTATAGTCTCTAATGAAATAGGTTGAGGAGGGAGAACTGTTTGTCTCAAGTTGGTCATTCAGAATTATATCTCTGTTCGTTAATTTGTTGATTTCCATAGATTCTAACAAATATAGCTTAAGGCCTTTATTTTGAATGTGAAAAATTTTAAATTTGTCATTAAAAGAATGATTATGATCTAGAAGGTGAAGTGCGTATGTCGAATCTGTTTTTCTATTCTTGAAAGTCCTTTTATGTTCTGCTATTTGTTTATCAAAGTTTCTACCAGTTTGACCGATGTAAGTTTTTGGGCAGTCGCCACATTGAGGTTGGTACACGCCACTATTTAAGCGTTTTTTATTTTAGCTCTTGTTATTTTTAATATATTTGCCTAGGTTGTTAATTGTGTGGAAAGCTGGTGTTATTCCTTTCTTTTTTATGTGTTGGCAATTTTTGTTGTTATTTTGACTGTATATGTAATCGAGTAGAAGGTACTGGGTTTTTTCTCTGGTGGTGGAAATACTAATGTTAGGGCTTTCTTGTGTAGTTTTTGATTTAACAATTTATCAGAAAAAATTTAAATGTTTTTTTCGTATTGAATTTGCTTTTTCACTTCTTGTAGAATACAGAAATTTCGGTCAATGTCCAATTTTTGGCTTTTTTAATTTTTTTAGTCTGTGTAAAATACAGGTAAGAATTATCTGGTTGAGTAATTGTAGGATGAAAAATGAAGTTTGTAAATAAGTGGTTTTTGGAATATTCAAAAAATATTTAACGAAACTAAAAACTAACTGGTGTATGATAATTCTTGAAATGTAAAACCACACAAAGTCCCACCTTGCAATAAGGTCAGTAATATCTTAACCTGCGCCTAACTTTTAGAAATTTATCTTTTGCCTTACTACGCACAACACGTACTCTAGTTGTGTAATGAGATATCTTCGCTATGACAGAAATAATATAAAAATGCCAACTGCTAAGTCTAAGGGATCTAGGAAGTGTATAATGTCTTCCATTTACACTTTAATATATCCAAATTAGTTTCGTTATCAATTGCATTCGAAATTCTATATGCTTTCCAGCCTTCTTTTTTTAATTTGGTATTAATGTATTCTACTCAACGTGTTCAAGAACATAAAAAAATATTTTTTTTATAATATTTCTTATAATCTCAGGTTTAATTATATTTTTTCCTTTCCTTTTCTTTGTAATTATTTTGCATTATGAACTGCCCACAAAACTCAAACCTTCCGTTTATCCTTAAATTTCACCACTACTGTTTTTCTCTTCTAAAATGTTACTCTTCATTTTTCTTAAGCTTTTTTGCCATTTCTGGTGAGAGATCTTTACCGTTTGTATCTGTCTTCTTCTTCTTCTTCAGTGTCTTATCCGGTCCGGATGTTGGCGATCATCAAGGCTATCATGGTTTTGTTGACTGCGCTGCGAAACAGCTCCGCTGAGGTCATCCCAAACCATTGTCGGAGATTTTTCAACTACGAGATACAACGGCGTCCCGGTCCTCTTCTGCCAAATACTTTACCCTGCATAACGAGTTGAAGAACTCAATATTTTTTCTTTCGTCATGCGCTGTAGGACCTCAACGTTGGTGACATGGTCCACATGAGATATTTTTAGTATCCTTCTGTATATCCACATCTCGAAGGCTTTGATTCGTTTTTCAGTGCTTGCGTCAGTGTCCAGGCTTCAACTCCATATAGTAACACTAAAAGAACGTAGCACCTCACTATCCGCATCTTGGTTCCCAAACTGAGATCACTGCAGCACAGCAAGGATCTCAACTTAATAAATGTAGACCGTGCAATTTCAATTCAAGATCTAATCTCTTGAGCGTAGTCCCATTGTGAGTTAAGGTAGTTCCCAGGTAAGTAAATCTGTCGACTCTCTGGATCTCTTCGCTACCTGCCATTAGTGCCCTTTGTATCTGTGCGAGATGTTAATAAAAGATCGGTAAACACAGGTAAAGTATAAATATTGTACATGGTCAAATAGTGACCTTCCAATTGCAAAGGTTTTATTAATGCCATAAAAATACGGCAAGACATCGGCAGATCTGTATATTGTTTATCAAATTTCGTGTCTTCTCCCGTAGAAATTTCCAAATTGTGCTCTTTTGTTTGGGATATACTAAACCCAACCAATTATGTCTTTGTAAAGGATCAAGCTTTCGTCAATCGTTACATCCTCTCTAAGGCATATAAGGATTTATACTAAAAATTTAGGTACTTATAAATGTCCCATATCTTGTACAATTTTTGGATACTATTTTTTACTTTTTATTAAAAATCCTTTGTAAAAGGTATTGTTTAGGTGAGTAAAGGTGAGTTTAATACTAGGCATTAGTTTAGTTAATCAATAAACATAAAGAAAACAAAAACCATGTTTATCAGTAAGACAGGTAAAGTCGTAAAAAGGATCCTGATAAATAATGAACCTATTGAACAAATGGACAAAATAGTTATAGAATAACGAAATACTTAAGAGTCTAGATTACTAAATATCTAAATCCGAAATCAAAAATTTTATCAAGAATAGAGCAATCAAAAGATCTTTGTAGATAAAGAAATTTGTGAGTAACCAAAGTTTCAATCTGCAAATCCGATATAGGACGGTAAACTTCCATCTCTATAGACTCTATTCTTCTTTATGATGCCGAAGCTTGGACTGCTAACGTTGACTTAATGAGAAATCTGCAAGCTTTTGAGATGTGGCTTTTTAGTTAGAAGAATTTTGAAAATGTCATGGACTGATCAGATTACAACCGAAATGGTGTTGCGCAGAATAGAAAGAGATAGAGAACGTTTTGGCTACTAATAAAAGAAAAAAAAAGCATACTTAGCGCACATACTTAGAAATGATAATAACGAGTTATTGCAGCTGATTACGAAGGGTTAAATCGAAGTAAAAATAGAGTCCTGGTAGACGACCAATATAATCGCTGAAAAAGATTTGCGACTGGATCAGATTAAATATACAGACGCTTTTGAGAAATGCAGATTAAGAAAAGTACAAGATTAAGACGAATTTGCAATAGTTATAGCCAACCATTCATTAGTGGAGTCAAAATTAGAAAGAAGATGCAGTAATATCTGTAATTTCAACGGATTCTTCCCTGTTATTGCTAATATGTTCTTGAAAGCATTCAGCTCTGAAATAATATTCTCTCAAACACCTGTTGTATGGGTAATGCTCCGATCTTCTTCTTCTACGGTGCCTATCCATTCCGGATGTTGGCGATCAACATGGCTATCCTAGCTTTTTTGCTGCTACTCTGAATAGTCTGGTTGTCAATGTATTAAACCACTTTCTCAGGTTTTGAAGCCAAGATATTCTTCTTCTCTCTGTCGTGTCTTTCCAAATACCTTGCCCTGAAGAATGAGTTGCAACAAGCCGTATACATGTTCATTTCTCATAACATGGTCAAAATATTCTAGTTTGCGCTCTTTGATGGTGTTTATAATCTCGGATTCCTTACCTATTCTAAGTAGTTAACATTAGTCACATGCTCCACCCATGAAATTTTTAAAATACGTATATGCGTATATATAACGTCACAGTCAAAGTTTAAACTAAATCTTTACTCCGTAGGAATAGCTTTATGATTTTTTTTTATATTTCTCATAATTTTTAAGAGCCGAGTAATAATAAGACTGCAGAATAATACGTTTATCAAAGAATAAGTAAAAAATAAGAATAATACGTTTGCCTTTATCCTTAAAGGCAAAATAGAAGGCCATAAAAGTGTAGGAAAAAAAAAAGGTTTCTTGGTTGAAAAACATTCGTGAATGGAATCAGATATCAAATACAGACCAATTATTCCATGTGGCCGAAGATCAAGAAGCCTTCGCCATGATGATCGTCCACGTCTGATTATTTTGATATGATAAGTGAAGAAGAAAAATTATTAAACTTAACTACGTATTTGCAAATTGCAAATTTGCAAATGCTGCATAATTACATATCTACATGAGCTTTATTCTAATTCATATCAATATTCCGTTCCTAGATAAATGATACCTATGCATCTCCCAACAGCATCTAAGCTCCCTAAGCATTTCCGTTGGTCTTCATCCATTACTCATTTGTGAAAATTACAACTTAGTAATTCTTTATATTGGATCATTAGCACCTCGGTGTTGAACAATCCTCAAAGATCTCAATATATGCTCCCCCATTATAGTCATCACTTGATGCCACCTCTAGATTTCCTCTAGTGTATTCATTATAAATCTTACCTTTTATTGTAATCATCCATCTAAGCAATAATAAACACACATTATTAAGCAACCAAAACAGCTAATATTAATATTGATTTTAAACTAAAAATTGAATAATGTAAAAAAATAAACAAGCAAGAAAAACGTTTAGGACATTTATGAGCATAAACATATTTTTAACAGCATCAGCTTAGATCAGCTAACTAAAGCTCAGAACTCGGATGATCAGATGCTGTTTTTTCTGTTTTGCTCTACGTATGCATGCAAAAGTTGAATAGAGGTTTTTGAATCATATGTATATAAGAATATACCGCGAATTTAAAAAATACAAGAGTTGAAGAGTTGGGTGTCTAAAATATATTATTAAACAAAAGAACTTATAAACATTGTCAAAGAAATAAAAATGCAGTACTTGGGTAATCTATTAAATGGTAATAGATATGAGCTACTTCGTCAATAAAGGGACAAACACGGGGTAAAAGAGACAAAATGTATTGTTAACTGGTAGACCTGAGCAGTTGGATTGGTAGCTTATTTACAGAAATCTTCTGTTTTGCAATTTCCATAACTAACTAACAAATATACTATGGTTTTGACTGTTTCCTGACTTCACTTATCAGGCTTGCCCTAAATTTTGGCGAATGTTCTGTAATAATCTGTTTTACATATCAAATACATTGTTTTACATACAAAGAATGGTAATAAAGCCTTTTTTGGCCACTTCGTCTACATTTTCTTTGCAGTTATGACCCTCGTGCCACTGCATCCAGCTACCGTAACCTTGCTATGGTCTTCTAGTTTATTAAGGGCGCCCTTAATATACCATACTAGCTTAGAAATGATATCTACAGAATTAAGTGCCATAAGCGCTGACTAACTATCTGCGAAGATGGCAATTAAACGGTACGTTCTTTTCTGCTTTTCTATTTTTCCAGGTAGTAATGGATTGTCATTATATCCATCTGAAATATTGAGACATTATTCGATAGACTTACCGGGAAATATATCTCTTGCTTTGTTCTTAGTATATCAGCTCCTACTCCTTGCGATATTTTTGAGCTGTCAGTATACCAGATACAGAATATAGTTATTGCATCGATGGATTACCCCATTACAATATCTGATCCTCGATTAGCTTTCTATTTTTAGAACTATGCACCTGACTTATATATTACTGACTATGTACTAATCTGTGCTTTACATATATGGCTTTGCTGTGTACAAAGGGATGAAATGGGATAGATTCAGCACGATTTTTAACGCCGCTGTATGACCACGTAGGTTCTTTGTTAACCACGTTACATACTTATAGGTTATCTTCTGTTTAACCATAGAGTCATTTTGAGGTTGAGCCCCCGATTATTACCATACATTCTTCTATATATGTCCAAAGATACAGTAGCCTTCTGTGTAGTTTTCAGTATGTGAGTATTCCATGTAAGCTTTTAATCAAAATATACGCCCAGTTATTTTGTTTCTTTGACAAATTTAATATATGTCCCTACCAGCACCAGTGGTTATAGGCCTTCTATCTGGTAATGCTTCTGTCTTTTTTGTGAAGTTATTGACTTCTGTTTTTAAGCATTGACTATTAGTATGTTTACACCAGTTGTCAAATGTATTTAGGGCTGCTTCTATTCTCCTAGATACAACCTGAACTAATTTGACCCTGACGGCGATTGCAATATCGTTAGCGTATCCTAGACAGCAAAAGTCTTTTGTGGGCAGATTTTTTAGAAGAACATCCACCAAGGTTATCCAAAGTAGACGAGACAGAACTTCCCCTTTTGGACAGCCTCTACCTGTTCATTCATGATTGCTTTACCCAGAGTGAATATTGCTGTTCTATTCTCGAGGGATGCCCTTATCCATCAGCATATTTAAGCAGATGTTCCCCTTCTACTCAGTGCTTTAACCGAAAAAATGGTGGTAACATTATTAAATATATTAAAATGTCCTTCAATATATTAAAAAGCGGTCATCGCTATCTCCTTGTTCTGTATTAGCTATAAGATAAGCCTATTAGATCATCCAATGGTGAGTCCGTAGATTTATTAGGTTAGTATGCATATTAATGATGGCTTAGAGGATTATCTTTTACGATTTTGTCGCTTATATACTTTTCCAGACCTTAATAAAAAATGCGATAGGCGCACTGCTCATTATGACTTTGGCGTTAGGTCTGATACTTCACCTACCTTGGGCAAGTAGTTGACTTTAACCTTTTGCAATATTTCTGGTACGACCTCCATTCTAAATTAGCTTTGAGGAGATTGCAGGTGTATGCTATCAATACTTTTAATCATTAAGAAAAGATATCGGATATATGCCATATGTTGCTGGAGACTTATATAACTAAAATGTTATATATAGCTTATCTAATTCTCATTTTCTTGTAATTGATGTGGCCATTACCCAATCCTTAGAACTGAGCCTAGTTGGCCTTTGGTCTATGTTGTTTCATCTATCTGCATTATTTAGAATTGTTGAGGTTGGAAAGCCTGTGCGTAGAAGTTGTCTAAATTTTTTCTCATTGGTCTACGTAAATTTGCCATTAGCCTTCTTTAGGAAACCTACTACTCTAATAGTAGTACCCTTCTGTGATAGAACTTAATGGATCGATAGCAGACTGGCATATCTGTAATCTTCCCGCAAAACTCTCTCCGTGAATTCCTTTTGGCTTTCCGAATTGATTTACTGTATAGCGTTAGCTTATACTAGTAGGCATTCCACTCTTGGTTATTTTGGCGTTGTTAAATACCCATTGAAATTCTGCTCTTAGCTTCTCTAAGCCATGATTTTACCAGACTGTCCGTATTCTTTCTTTTTTTTCCGAACAGGTTCCTGGTAAGCCGCCATAACAGATTAGCTTACCATTTTTGTTGCCGAATTGATGGCGTCTACGCCTTTAAACAAGTTTATAGTTTGCACTACATTTCATCTAAGAGACTCTTTATATCCTGCCCAGTTATCTTAAATATTACAAATGATGGTGTGATCATATACTTCTTCATTAAGTGCCGTCTCCCAATCGGAAGTTAGATATCATCACCACTATCTTTACGTTATCTACTGCTGCTCTAAAGAGTTCCATAGAACTGCATTTAAACCAGTCTCTTAAAGTCTTTAACCTTGACACTCTCCTTCTTCCTATGCTACTTTCCCGTCTTATCTTTCCCCGTATTATTAGCATTAGCAGTTCATATCTCTGTCCCCTCTGTCCCCTACGTGTCTCAGACATTGTAACTTTCTTATTTTTATTGTGTTTATTATTTCGCATTATTTGCCTATTTATCGCAATACTTCTGTGTAAGTTTTCTTCTGTGTCCATGCATGCTCCTGTAAAACCACATTTCAAAGGACTGTAACTTATTTATGTGTTCTTGCGTCAACGTCCAGCTTTGAAGAAGTGTCTAGAAAACACGTAGCATCTCAGTGCTCTTCCTCTCAGTTCTAATCTAAGATGTTTGTTGCAGAGAATTGTTTTCATTTTTACAAACGCATTTCTTGCTATTTCTACCCTAGCTCATATTTCGGTTGTTTGATCATTATTGCCTGAAATCCAGTTCCCAAGTATTTATATTTATCAACCCATTTCTATCTGTACATTTCCCAAATGTATGTTTGTTGGTATATTTATTTTCTTTGTTATTTTAGTCCATATTTTTCACAGAAACTGTTTGTTTTGTTTAGCAGTAATTGTAGTTGTTTAGCATAGCTTGCCATAATCACGGTATCATCTGCATATCTTATGTTGTTAATAATCTTCCGTTAATGTATTATTTTCAGGAATAATTTAAGAATGTGACTTATTAATGATATTGTTCTGTATTCACTGCAATATTTAGCGTTTGTATTTTTAGGGATAGCACAAAAGGTGCAGATAACTATTGCTTCGGCATGTGTCCTCTTTTGTATACTGAGTTAAATAAGTCTACTATTTATAATGTCTAAGGTTTCATCATTCATGTATTTTAAGATTTCAATAAGAATTTGGTCTGGACCACATGCTTTACCATTTTTGCTGTTTTTTAATGCCATTTTAGTTTCTTTTTTAATATCTTTAAAACCATATCCTCTTCTACTTCTATCTCCATCTGTTCTGTTCTATTGAACAGTTCATTGATGTATTCTGTCCATATTGTGTATTCTGTATATTGATTTCCAATATGATCCATATTCTGTATATTGATGTATTCTGTTCATATACTAGATTATATACTAGTCTTCTAGTACATATACTAGAAGACAGATATTGCTGGTTTAATGATTGGGCACTATTATGATTTATTTACTTTGATAGAAGTTCATCACAATATTATTCTGTCAACGTAATTTGAATCCAACTCTTTAAGTCTTCATACTTTATGTTCGCATGCTTATTTTAAATAAATACATATTTACCTGTTCGTTCTCTACATTTTAATGACCTTGTTTGTTTTATTATCATATTTCTGACAAATTACTCTTCTGTGAGTGATAAAAAATTAAAAGTGTTTTATATTATCTTACTTTCTTTAAATATAGGTTTTAAAGAAACCAGATAATTTTAAACAACCAATTAGATTGTGTTATCTATTTTCATGAAGGAGTGACTAACCTTTCAACCAAAGGAAGGATACTTGCATGGCCTGCTCCATTTACCATTTTGTTGACTCGATAGTACACATGTTGAAACACGTGTACTATCGAGTATTGTACAGTTGTGCTTCATGAGAATTTTAAAAATATTCTAATTTAAAATTTTTTTTCTAATCTTGTACGCCAATGAATATTTTATAAATATATATAAACCTTTTCTTACTGAATCCGTCAACATTCTTGAAAACACATTGTGTTTTGCAAAATCTAAACACCATGAAACAGCTGGTGAGTATTACTGTGTTTTTGTAATTATACGACTTTTTATTAATTCCTAAAAAAAATAGTAAAATAACAACGAATTTTGTATTTTTTGAAAATGTCTACCAATTATAAAAAAAATATTTTTTTACTGTAGCTAAAAATAGTTGATAATCATTATCATTCTTGTTGTAAATAGGTCAACACCTTGGTGACCGTAAACTCTAGTACATAATGTAGTTTGTGGAATTTACTACCAGGACCATTTAATAATTTTTAACACGTAATGCTATTATTAGATATTAATATTACTTTCATTTTAATAAAGAATCGCTACAGGGCATTTAGTAATTTTTATTATTGACAAGTCAATTGTGAGGCTTTTTAACTGATTATTAAGAAGATTAAGTGTTACGTTAGGGTGTTGATTTGTAGTTTATTAATTGGAGAAAATGTAATGTAGAAATGGAGCTACCATTTTGGGATAATGTTTAATAAACGTTGTGTCTGTGTTACAGTGTTTTACATAATAAACCTGACTACCGGTCCTTATCACGTAGATTCTTTTATTTTTTGCATTCCTTAATTGATACTTTAGATGTTTTAATCCTTCTTTAACAAATATTTTCACATTACTTTTTTTATATATTTCTTATGGTCTCTTTCTTGTTATAGTTAATTTTGTACCAATTTTTAATAATAAATCGCTTTATTCGATTTTGTTTCTAACCGAATTTTAAAAACATCAAATTTTATTCCTGTATATTCAATACATCTGTACCTTAATAGGGAAACCTATTATACCTTACTGTTTGAAGAAAATGGGCTTAACAGGTTTGGATTATGTTGTTTATTCAAATCAGTTTATCAAATATTTTATATCATTTTATGCCAGGCTTTATTACACTGAATAGTATTTTATTATTTTTCTCCATACCCGAAAAACATGCACATTGGCCTTATGCAGATTTTGCTGGATAAGGACATTGGCCCTGCAACAGAGCAGTAAAATATTATAATTTAGAAGAAAATCCTATATTTTTTAAAATACAAAAAGAAACTAAATTCAACCCTATCTTCTAAACTAAACTTTCCAATCTAAACCCTATCGTCGTTGATTTTTGGAACTGAAGTAATGTCAGCATCGATATCATTTGATTGAAAATTTTGATAAAATGGTCTATTGTATTTACTAATCTAAGGTAGTAAATCCAACAGATTTTTTACTTTGATGTCGGCTAGAGGTAAAGTTTCTGAATTAATGAGTTCTGGTTGCTCAATTTCCATTTAATTTTTTCGATTTCTAGCAGAACCACTCCTTAAATCATTTTTTTTAATTCTCTAGCATTTGCAAAAATTTTATTTGCAAAAGCATTGGAGCTCATGTCCTTAAGTGTATTTTACCCACTTTATTTGCATCCATAATACAGCTTCCCCATCATTATTCCTTTTACGGTGTACTAATTTTAATGATAGTACCCTACTAAAATTTAAACAATCTTTTAGTTATATGTCTAAAACTTGAAAGGGAGGAGTCTTCCGTACATTTTTAATGAAATTACTCCAATCGTGTGGAACTTTAATTTCAGATGTTGTCTTTTTCTTAGCTCTCTCTATTACTACCTGAATTTTGTGTGCCTCCATATGTGTGTGACTAGGACCCATAAATTTATGATATACTTCTTTTAAACGTTTTTCTATTTTTTTTTTATCTTACGCATCACTAACACTATCATTCTGGACACAAAAATGTTTCTGTTTTCGCCAGAACAAGAACACCTGTACAAATAAAGCATTTCTACTTCTATTGTGAGCGACAAAATGAATTTTCTTATACATGAGGCTATTTATTGCCCACCACGACCAGCCACTGTCTCGTTCCATAGGAAACAAATTCCCACATTGCCTGATGTGATAGTCTCAAACACTGTTAAGTTGTAGGTTCATAGTTTTAATTAGAATTTTATAAAACGAAATACCGTTCCGAAGATATGGTGATGGAAGACGTTTTTCTAAGTCAAAAGAAGCAACCACAAATGGTTGGTCTATTTTGCTTCGTTCTTGGTCTAATGACTTTTGCTAGCTTATAAGTACGATCAGCTAAATTTAAATGTTTTTTCCTCTCAAAAAAAACTTTTTCTGTTCCTTTTCTTCTTCTTTAGTTAGTTGTTTATTTTCCATACTTGTTAGACTTACATTAAACTGGTCACACTTAGCACAAGTGTTATTTGCCGGACTGTGACAAAAAAATTAAACTCTTCATTGGATATTTTTCTACTAATTGACTTCTTTTTATGTATGTTATTATTATTTCTGCAATATTCACAATAAAGTCGATAAATTTGTGCCATTGAATCATCAGGACTTGGGTATTTTTTGGAAGTACGTTCCCGGGAATAGTACTATTATAAGCCGGAAAAGTATTATTATGCTTCCTATTATATCTTTTCTATCTTCCTGGATTTTATAATATCTGGATTGGTTTTCATCTGTAGTTAAAAAATTTCTTCTAATAAATTGCCTCTAGGTAATGCCGTCAATCTTTTCACTTTCCTTTGTAACTCTTTCTTTTGCCTTTTTGTCGATCTTGTCCATCTTTTGATAAATTATAAAAACCTTCTTTTTTATAATTTATTCCTTATTCGGTTCATTGTCCTTTTTTTTCAGTTGTCTTCTCATTTTTATCTTGTAACATTATCAGTTGCCTCAAAATCTGCTGTAACCTAGTATTCTGCTTAACCTGAAATATCTGATGGTACATAATCAGGAATATCAAATGAATCATATCATCACCATTCTCAGGAATATCCTGTATTTCTTCTAAGGTTACAATGTGTCTGAAAAATCAAAATTTAATTAATGTATACTTAGTTTGCTAAGGCAAGTTTTTGTCAGTAGGTAAATAATAATGTACCTACCAACGCTTTTTTTTTTGTAACCAATAACTTTCCTTTAGTGTTGATAATTCTTTAGTACTTCGCTTATCCAAATGATTCTTCCTTGTTAGAAAATACCCAAATCATGAATCATGAATTTTCCACACAAAAGAGAAATCAAAATTAATGACAAACAACTAGGAAGGTACACACAAATAGTTTATTTACTTACCCATTTACTAGGAATTAAAGGACGTAATGTTATTATATTCTTATTAACGGTACAATCTAAGTCAGAGGGAACACAAGTTGACGGCGTTAATTTATGTATAGTAGCACCTTCGTTAACATAAATAAATCAATATAATAATTTGTATTTTTACAAATAACAGTAATAAATTTATTTTTAGAAATCAATGTACAGTTTTCGAGAATTTCTAGTTCTTTTACTTCTAATTTAATAATAATGTTACAATAATATTATACCCTAGCAAGAAATGCAAAACATCACACCACAGCTTGGTAAATTTTTTAATTAAAAAAACCAATTGTCAAAATAACTTAGTTAAGGCCAATATCCACGAAAGAAATTAGTAAACGGCCAATGTCCGTGAAGCTGAATATTGGCACTGTTTAAGTAATAATTTAAAGGCCAAACTCCAGTCAGATTTACATTGACCTTCTTTTATTAAAAAAAAATGGATTTAGGCCAAATTATGATAAAAATAATTTGAAAATTAAAATATATTTGGACATTGGCTATTTTTTTGATAAATGTGTACTATTAACCTATTTTAGTAGTGATGTTAACTCATTATATCACATTTTGGACATTGGCCCTTTTTACCAAGGTACAGACCATTTTTGATTGTACACATCATTTTCTATTTTATTTTTCCACTTCCACTATATTTTGTTGATAGGTCACAAATTCAGAAATATGAGCTATTGATCTTAATATTTCTTCTTCAGGTACCATGTTGTTTCAGATCATAGCTATCTTAATTTTGTTCACTGCGACCCTAAATAGCAAGCTTGTATCAATACCATACAAATCCCGCATGTTCTTCTTTCTAGACCTCTCTTTTTAAATATTTTTATTGGATGGATGGATATCTGAACAACTTTTAAAAGGGCATTATCATTTTGCATAATGTGAACGAAAGATTGTAACTTTCTAAATTAGATGTGTGTTAGTACTTCTTCGTTCTTCATTTTTCTGGGGACCTCCTCCTTTGTAATTTAGTAAGTCCACAGGATCTTAAGTATGTTCCGATATAGCCATATCTCACAAGATTCCTCGTAATCTTCTGCAAATATTTTGTTTATAGTTTAAGATTCAACACCATAAAAAGGATAGAGATATCACAGTATCTCAGCAATACTTTTATGATTAAGATTAGTTGAAGAAATGCCTTAATTCTGCCAAAATCTGTATTAATATGACGTAACGTATGCGCCACTTTTTTCGAATCATTAAAGTAACATTTGTAGAAAGTTAGTTACTATCATAGTATTACTTTGGTAAAGAACATAATATTATCGTCTACTAGATTTTAAAAAATCTACTCGAATTTAAAGCCTTTATTAAACTGCGCTGCTACAAATATAGAAACTTTTGTGTTACATAATGATAGTCTGTATTACCTTCTTTTTTTAGGTCAGTTTTGGCATCTTTCTTTTGCTGTCGTTAGCATTAGCCGATATTTATGAACCTAATCAAGAAAGTTCTAATGCCGTGCCTGTTTCACAATATTTATTAAGAAGTCCAGCGCTTATAAATAGACCCTACTTGCAACCCCAACGAGTTCCAACCAAAAACGATAACGTTCCTGACGTCATAACTTACCTCACTACTTAAAGTTTTTGCTTGGCATTGTTATATTTTTGTATTAATATGTAAATACAGAGAGAAGAAGCATTGAAGATTTTTAATTATAATATTGTTTTTAAGATTACCTATGAATTTTTTACTAAATAAATACTACTTAAGCTTTCTTGTTTTTATTTCATACAGTATAACCATTTAAATAAAAGTGCTTTATAGAAGCACTTCTGTAGATTTAAAAAATGTAACTTTTCCTGCAAAAATTAAGGTTTTTTAAAAAATATTTATTACTACAACAGCTATTCTGCCATCTAAGAAAAAACACAGCATCTGCATTACTTATAATAATGAGTAAATGGACTTCTACGAATGTGCAACTTTTAAAACGGTCTAAAGTTATTACAACAATGCGGTTAGAAATAATTTTACTTTATATCACAGAATACTCCACCCAACAAGAAGCGAAAGCTTTGTCAGTACCTTTGATGTTTGTAGGACAGAAATTTCGGAGTAACAATGGCAGTTAAACTACTTAGTACACTAAGAAAAGTAATGAGGAAGTCGTTAAAAACTGTAGTCAAATTATAGTTACACTGAGAAACGCAGATATCATTAAAACTAATGTTTTTTAAGTAGATCTCTTTTGTCTAAATTGCATTTTTTTTTCTAAAACGTTCTTAAAAAAAAACGTTCTCTAAAACGTGTTAAAAAACATTTTTTAACTAAAATATAAACGTTCAGATAACTTTTGTAACGCGTTTAAATCTCACATTTAATTCGTTTACCTGCTACGATCTCTCGGTATTAAAGAAGGACTTACCTATTTCCTCACCAGATTTAGATGTGGCCCACGAACAACACAATAAAATCCTCCTTTTTGTGCAGTAATCACAATACATTTATTATAAAAATATGTATAACAGTATTATTTTTTTACAATTAAACAACACACACGAAACTACACTTCTCAATACGTAAACAAATAACAAACTTCAGTTTTTATATGTTGACAGATAAGAACATGGCGAACTGTCACAGAAATTTGGATTGCGAAAAGCCCTTCGTTTCGCTTCTTGTTTGGTGATGTATTCTGTGTTTATATTAATAAATTTGTAAATAAACTATGTTAAAAAAAAAAGAAACAGTAGTTTATCCTAATTTTATGGTTGCTATAGCAAATACTCGGTGAAATTATAAGTAATATTAGGAATTGCTAAGTAAAACTACAGCATCTACAGATTTTATGTTTATGGGGTGTTTTTTCTTAGCATAAATTTTAAGAAAATATAATTAAACAACAAAATATGTTTTTAAATAATTTATTAAAAGTACATAATATATTTAATAAAAAATTCACATTTATTAGACCAGATAAACAATAACCAAACAAAATTTAATACAAAATAATAAAAATTAAATATAAAAAGAAACTATCTTATTAATCCTTTTCTTTCTCAAGGTTTTGCCAATATTGTAATCTATTTGAAGCCATTATGGTTTTGAGATTTCTAATAAGGATTTATTTTTTATTGTTTAATACTTTACAAGGAGATGTAAATGTCTGAGGGCTGGGAAGTTTTTTATTTAAAACTCTATTTTGAAAAGAATTTATTTCAAACTATAATCGGAGTTATTTGTTAACTTTACAGAAAAAGATCCTCTGTTTGCAACAATTTCTGTTACTTTCGCCAAGTACGGACGAGGCTCTATTTTTTTTTTAATTTCTACTTGTGACGAGAAATCTTTCCATTTCAGAAAATCTGTATGCTGCATTGTTTTTATTGTAAACTTTTTTGAATTTGCATTTCCATAGCTATCACAAAATTGTTAAAATCGTAGGTTTTTTTTAAGATAGTTCCACCTTATAATGGAAGCTATCGGCGAACATGAAGATGTGTAATGGTTCCAAATACTTAATACAAATATCTTGAGCAGATATAGCATCAAAATTTACAATATATAAAAGGAAAATTAAAAAACTCAAATTTTTATTTTGGCCTTAGCAGTTACCAACCTAAAGAAACAAGATTTTTTAGAAGATTCAGTTTCTGTTGTTGTTCTTTTGATGTATTTTCGTGACAAGTAATTAAGGATAAATGTTTTTTTCTCCATGTAATTTAGTTGCCAAAACATGTTATTACTAGCACTTCTTCTTTCTTTTGATATTTTCTGTAAACATTTTTACTAAATGCTTTTTTTGTGTTCTTCTTTTCCAGCTTTCTTTTCTGTTTTTCAAAATATCCTCAATTTTTCTCTTTTTTATTTCTTGTCCTTTTCTCATTTTTTTAGCTCTTTCTGAGCTTTTCTCCTTTTTTTTAATCACTTCATATTTTGTATAATGGTAATGTTAGATTTAGGTTGCTCAGCACAAAGTTGTGCTTGTACATTTTGAGCCATGCTGACTGTAAGTTTATTTTTGTTGGACTTTCAACAACGAACAAACAATTAATAAAATGTTAAATCAAAAACTACACAAAAAAGCCCTGAAATTAGTATTTCCACCACCAGAGAAAAAACCCAGTACCTTCTGCTCGATTACATATACAGGCAAAATAACAACAAAAATTGCCAAACACATAAAAAATAAAGGAATAAGACCAGCTTTTCGAACAAATAACAACCTAGGCAAATATATTAGAAATAACAAGAGCCAAAATAAAAAACACTTAAATAGTGGTGTTTACAAACTTCAATGTGGCGACTGTCCAAAAACTTACATCGGTCAAACTGGTAGAAACTTTGATAAACGAATAGCAGAACATAAAACGACTTTCAAGAATAGAAAAACAGATTCGACATACGCACTTCACCTTCTAGATCATAATCATTCTTTTAATGACAAATTTAAAATTTTTCACATTCAAAATAAGGGCCTCAAGCTATCTTTATTAGAATCTATGGAAATCAACAAATTAAAAAACACAGATATAATTCTGAATGACCAACTTTAGACAAACAGTTCTCCCCTCCTCAACCTATTTCATTAGAGACTATAAATTTGTAAACCCAAGCCAAAAATAGATCACATGGGAAAGGCAATCAGCCGAAACAGTTGTAATGATAAGATTTAAAATAAATTTTGTGGAAGTTTGAAAACAAAGTTTTAGTGTTTTATTGTTACATATATGAAAAGTGTTTACAGATTTTTGTAAAATATCAATATAAGAATAATTTCATATCGAGATTCGGTTGGACAAACATTTTAAAGGTCCGAGGTAGCTGCATAATTTACTAATCTGATTTATTTTACAAAATAGTGTATTTTAGCATTGTAAAATGGATCCCTATGAAGTAGAAATAGAGAAGCTAATGAATCTGTATGAGGGAACTGCTATAGATCCGATCGCGGATCCAAATTTTCTAGGGATCAGTCATCATGATACAGATACCGAGAAGGAAAAGAATATGAGCAAATTCTAAATGAGAATGAAATCGATAATGAAGAAAATGGGTCATGACAGAGGCATATATTTTTTTGGTAAAGACGGAACTACATGGAGAAAATTTGTCCCAACTAGAAATATTAGAACATGCAACGAAAACAGTGGCCCATTTGCCTGAGGTTGTTGGTGAAGTGCGACACGCATTATCTCCCATTAAATGCTGGACGCACATGTTTGATAACTGCATTGATATTATAGTTAAAAATACGAATTTACACATAACAAAAATTTCCGTTAGATATCACGAAAAGGCTGAATGTAGACGTACTGACCCAGTAGAAAGTCGATCACTGCTTGGTTTATTGTATTTGGTTGGACTTCATCAAGCATCAAGAACAAATCTGAAAGAGTACTGGTCGTCAAATGGTATGTCATATGAGATATTTCCTACTACAATGGCAAAACGTAGGTTTATATTTTTACTGAAGTGTGTCTGTACTGAAGTTGACAATTCTACTGCTGCAGTAACTAAAAGAATGACATTTATCGGGTTCAGGAAGAAACGTAACCATAGACCGTTGGTTCACAGGATATGCAATTGCCCAAAAACTACTAAGAGAATACCGAGTCACCGTAATTGGTACAAATAGATCCAACAAACGAGAATTACTTGCAGAAATAACGCAAATTAAAAATAGGCAGGTATATTCTTCAGCTTTTGCATTTAGCAACGATATGACTGCCGTATCATATATACCGAAGAAAGGAAAAAATGTGATTGCTGTTTCAACTGTGCACAGAGATGATCGGATCGATGAAGATACTGGTGATCAGAGAAAACCAGAAGTAATTACTGTTTATAATTCCACAAAGAGTGGAGTAGATGTTGTAGACAGAATTATCACATCATATAATGTTTCCAGAAATACCAAACGTTGGCCAATGGTATTAGTTTATAATCTCCTTAATCTCGTAGCAATTAATGCATTTGTAATTTACAAAGGCAACAACCCAGATAGAGAATTTTCGAAAACGCCAAGATTATTCCAAAAAAACCTAGGTATGGAATTGGTATAGGGGATTATACGACGGAGAGCAGTTGACACGCATTTACCAAAGATGTGCGTGTTTCGGTCTTGAGACCCTCTGGCATTGAGGTCGACGTTGTACCAGAGTACTGTTTTGGCAAAATTTGTAAATACTGGCTATGTATGGACCACACAATAGCATGCTTCAAAGATTGCTTAGAAAATTTGACCACCAAAGTTTGACCACTGTAGTTTGTGTCCACAATTTAATTTTTTAGTTTAAATATGTTTTTGTAGTACTTCGTTTGTTTCTAATTAAAGTTTTAAATGTTTTTTTTGTTTTTTTTTTCATTATTTAGTCGCTGTTCACAAATTTAAAAAAATATGTGTTGAAATTGTAAACATTTTTAAAATTTACCTAATACAACTTAAAAAATTTTGGAATTGGAATTTCTGTAATAAACGTTATACAGTAAATGATTTGTTTAAAACAGGTTGATGCGAAATTAGCAATAAAATGTATGCTGTTGCTCGGAGGCGGTATTTCATTTTGGTTCTCACAGATCACACCCGACCGAAAGTGTTTCAGAATGGTCACCCATGGTATAATAAACTACAGAGGTAACATATTGCGCACGGTCGCTCGACCTTCGGCCAGGGAGTGACGTCAGTTGCAGCGTAGTATCATTAGTCAGAAACTAGCAACCGAAGAGTGCAGTTATCAGTTTCTGAGTTTTCTCACAATTATATTTTTAATTATTTTAAATTTATCTAAAATTTATGCTTTGAAAAACATTAAAATACAGCCTGGTACATTAAAAAACTCTTTTAAAATTGTGGAATATTCCAGCTTTAGCATGAAAGATAAAGTTTGTACTTTATTATTTAATGAAATAAAAATCAAAAAAGAGTATGTCTACGATAAATCTGAAGACCAAGTATTACAGCCATTTGCATATATGCTGAAGTCATAATGCTGACAGGTTTATTTAAACAGTGGAAACAGCCTGTCTATTACAATTATGACACAAAAATGACTTTTTCTATCCTATCTGAGATTATTACATTTGTAGAAGAAGCAGGTGAGTACCAGCATACCATATTTAGGCACTCATATTTACTTATAAATTTTCACTAGGTTTCCAAGCAGTAGCCATGGTTTGTGATTTAGGGTTGGAAATAGAGGACTGCACACATAATTGGAAATTACAGAATCCAAACCTTATTTAAAAACCCACACAATGGTCAAAATGTTTATGTTTTTGCTGACGTGCCACACCTATTAAAGCTTTTGTGGCACCTATTTTAAGCTTTAGAAATCATTTTGTGGATGAAGGTTTTATTTTTAATGGACTAGAACTGAATAAGGATTGTGTTGAATCTGTTTTCGATGCAACAACAGGTTCTGTTTTAAAAATTACCGACAAAACAGACAAAGAAAAGCTTAATGTGAGAGGAGCTCAAAGGCAGAGAGTAAAATATGCTGCAAAATTATTCTCCCATACGGTATCGAAGGCTATTAGTAGGTGCGACATGCTTGGTCTCATTAATCAAGACACAAATTGGACACAATTGGCAGATCTTTTTAAATTAGTAAGTGTTACAATTTGTAAGGTAAACATTAATTACTAATCTGTTTTAACTTGTTATAGGTGGTTTTACTGACGTTTCAATTTCCACTTCGGAAATTGAAAATTCACTTGTTATAGGTGGGCGATTGGTTTTGACTTATTTAATGTGAGCGTTCCTGTGAGCGACACTCGAACCAGAAACTGGGCTTATGGTTTGGAGTTAGAAGCCCAAAATGATACTTTCATTCCAAAAAGGTAACACAGTATATCAAAGTAAAAACACATTTATAACATTTTACAAAACATTGTAGGTATTCTTATATCAAATAAGGCTCTGCAGTTGCTGCTTGAAGATGTAGGCAAACGATATAATATGAAATACCTTTTGACGAAACGCTTCAACCAAGATCCCTTGGAGAATTTTTTTTGGAGTCATAAGAGCAAAAGGTGGTTTGAACGATCATCCAACTTCTTTATATTTTAAATACCGACTGCGTTCTTATTTAATGGGAAAAAATAAAGGTGCATTTTCAGATTACTGTAATGGAGAAGATGTTGGTACTCCTACATTAACTATGAGCGATAGTATGGTAGAATGATGGACTAGAACATTTAATAGGATTTATTTGTAGCAAGCTTAAAGGCAAGTTACCAAATTTAACTAACCCAAGTTCGACGTCTTACACCTGGACCAATCATTTGACAGAAGGTGGACTATGTAAACCTTCTAACGAATTTATGGCTCATTTGGTAAAACTAGAGCAAATTTTTCAAAACTTTAATGGAGATACCATATTCACTGGCAAACAATATATTTCAAGTCTGTTATCCGCAAGTGTTAATATTGATTGTCCTCAAGATGCTAAGAAAATAATTTTCGATCGCGTATGTACTTCCGTATAAAAGATTTTAATAAAAAAATTATTTTAGCACGTACTAGTAAAAGAAAAATAGAAAAAACTATTACATAATGTATCTAGTTTTATATTTTTAAACGGAAATTGTTTTAAAATTGCTTTATATTTAGTTATTTAGCAAGAATATTAACGCGATCGTAATATTTATTTTGAAAATTGGCATCTGACTTCTGTAAGTGACGGTTGTTTTAAGTATTGAAACTTAACTATATAGTTACCAATTATGTATAATATAAATATTTTGTTCCTTCTTAAAAGTTTATAAAAAGTGGAAGTATGTAGGTACCTAAATAAGTAGCTATCTTCTTGTACTAATACCTTATTTGTTCTAATTCGCATAAAAATTAAATATATTTGACTAAGAAAACATGATAAACATTCGTTTTTATTTAAAATGTATGAAGATAGTAAAGTAATATGCAAATATCCATATTTAGGATGGCTAAATTACGAGTGTTTATGTATACAATTAAGAGCAGTGTGAATACTAAGCTGCAAGTGACGTCGCTGCGCAAGGTTAACGCGAATTTGTACTTCGGAATAGGTGGCCCTGATGGTCACTCCGATGAACAGAGGGTTAATAAAATTCACAAGTACTAAATAAACTATAAATTATCTACCATATACCCGGTTTAATATCACTTGTAGACCTTAATGCAACCCTGTTCATTCTACCACGTATTATTACTGCACGTGATTCTGCTTGTGTGCCCCGTAGAGTAATGTGATGCAGATATTGTCGAATTCCTATGTAAAAAAATAGTATCGACGGTATCTATAACCTATAATTATTGTTTAAACATACATGCTTCCTTGTACTGACAATACACGACAGTATGTTTTATACTTCGTTTGGTATTTTGTTTGATGTTACTTGCTTGTATAAAGTAATTTTCTACTACTTCGTTTTTCTATTTTTTTGCATAATCAGGAATAGGTTGAATATTTTTACTAAACTAACATTACCAAGCACTCAATGTTAACGTAATTTGGTCATTCTCATGCTTATGGTTTATATTAAAAGCATTTCTGTTTGGTTGTTCTTGCTTTACCGTATAACATGACTTTTCAATTTAAAATTCAAATATAAAAATGCTCTTCTAAATAACAGTAAAGCTAGGCTATTATGACATTATGTATTCTGATAAAAATATAAGTACAAATATTCAATACAATGTTCTAACAGTAATTTGTAACAATTCCTAGTTAAATGTGATTATTTATATATCAATTATATTTTATATATTTATATATTTCAAATATAATTGTTTTCATAGGATTTTTTGCTATAATTGCCTTAGTAGTCGGTGTGTTTTGATTTGGTTTGAGTCTTCTTACAAACTCTCTCTGATGACGGGTAGACCCAGAAACACGTGTAAGAGACTCAAATCGAAACATAACCAACCGTCATTGATTTTATAATTGTTTTTGTTTTAAAAGAAAAATATTTGAAGCTAAGTAAATAAGGATCCATAACAATTAGGATTATTTACTTGTATGGAGCTTGATATTTCTTAGGTGTACCATTTTGGTTTTGTTTTGAGTTATCTATGTAGCTTTGTAGCTCTTAGCCATTGCTGACGATTTCCATCCACAACGGCATTTTAAAACAGTTATGTCACCACCTGCATCAACAAATAAAGTTGCAGAAGATATGAAAAAACTATAGTCAGAATATTTTTCTGGATTTATTATTTTTTTTTAAAGCAGCATATGCTTTTTTTGCAAACTCGCAAAATCGAACTACATACCTGCATCTGCCCCGGATTCTTATAGAGCTTTATCTCTTACATGTACCATGTGTAAATCACTTAATATAAATTATCAATAAACCTTGTATCTAATATTTTAACAAACACAAAAGTATTCCTAAATAATAATCTGGCTTGAGACGACAGATAACCACTCTCTAAAATCTTGTTCTTTGCCAGAGTGACATCGCCATGGTAATAAATGAAAAGTTGTCGTTATTTAAACAAAAAGGGCATTCGATACGATTAGTTGACAAACTAATAATCGCCAAGCTAAAGAAACATAAAACACAAGAATATATTTCATTTTATACAAAATGTTTAGCGTTTTATACAAAACGCTTAAATTACAATAGGCGGTCTACACCGTTAGAAATAGTGGAAAAAATATGCTATTTGGAATGCAACATTAAGGTTACTTGGTATCACAACTACGAAATAAAATCTCGTATTAAAAAAGCCAGAAGCTCTTTTAACAGCCTTAGGAAAATTTCTCTGCAATATCTTAAGTATCAATATACGCATAAGAATTCTTAGATGTTACGTCTTTAGTATTCTCTCTATGGAGTAGAAAGCTGGAACCTACAGAAGATTCCATAAAACGTTTAGAGGCATTTGAAATGTGGTGCTACCAACTTTTGTTAGTGGTCTCGTATATACACACCACAAGTAATAGAACTATTCTCCAGAGGCTAAGAAAAGACAAATAAATTAGCAATACAGTAAAGAACAGAAAATTATCTTACTTTGGCCACATCATGCGTAATAATAAATACCGACTTTTACAGTTGATTCTACAAGGTAATATTGTGGATATGAAGACACCCTGGACGTGTATAATCCTGGCTGACTAATCTTAGGAAGTGGACTGGTCTAAACATCAACTGATTTATTCGCTACTGCTGACTAGAATATGATGGGTCAATGTGTCCGCCAACATCTCTAGAAGATAGGCACATATAGATTTTGTTTATACTCAAACCTAAGGCATGACATCATCAAAATTCAGTATTTCCTCAATTTCTACCTTGTTATAATCTCGCCATAAGTGATTTTTGTGTTAATTTACCTTCTCCCACCAAATATGGAGCTTATGCAGATAACCTAATATTATACTGTCACGGTCGTTTAGTATCCACTAGTTCTAAAATTTATGCAAGCGGCAATAAATATAATATTCACCCAGACTTACCTTCTAAGACTATCTTTGTCCCTTACAAAATCCAAAAATACTAAATTTAGCACAGACCTTCAATGCCTTCTGTATCTATATTTATAAATGATTAACTTTTCCCCTGTTAGTCATTGTAGAAAAAGTTTCAGTCAGAAAAGATTAATTTCCACAAGGAAAATAAAATTCCTGTGGTTGGCTGTATAACCATAAATTACAAAAGTTTGATTTAAAAATCTTTTATAAAAGGTATAAAATTAAAAAGACCCTTTTGGGTTACATCACAGAACGTTTTCGGACTAAAAAGTGCATCATCAGTGTATTATTACCAAGTATACATGAGTCGATCTGTACTTAGAGCACATTTTTGGAAGAGGCTCTAAAAGGTATTTGTAAAGGCATCTCAATAAATGGAGTCAAGCTCAACAACCTGCAGTATGCAGATGATACAATAGTGTTTTCCAATAGCATAGAAGGGCTGCAAATCTTGAATGAACAAAATAACGGAAACAAGTAGAACGTATGGACTTGATATAAACACCAGCAAAACCAACCTTATGATCTTCTTCTTCTTCAGATGCAAATTAACTAATGGATGTTAGCGATCACATTTTCCATTAATTCTCTATTTCTTGCAATATGTATCAGAGATTGTATGTCGTTAATCCCTGTCCATTGCCTTATGTTTCGGAGCCAGGACATTTTCTTGCTGTCCCATTCCTCTCTTGCCTTCAATTTTACCCTCGATTATAAGTTGGAGGAACTGTTATTTTTCATTTCGCATGATGTGACCTAGATACGCCGTTTTCCTTTTCTTGATGGTTTCGAAAAGTTGGCGTTCTTGGTTTATTCTTTTAAGGACATCTATATATGTGATTTTCGCTGTCCATGGTATTTTTAGGATACGGCGATAAAGCCACATTTCGAAAGCTTCTAATCTGTTTATATCCCTCGTTTTGAGTGTCCAGCCCTCTACGCCATATAGCAGCACTGACCACACGTAGCACTTAGTAAACCTTAGTCTCAGTTGAAGATCGAACTCTGAACAAGTCAGTACCTTCTTGAATTTTACGAAAGCTTGTCGAGCTTGCTCAATGCGTCATTTTACTTCCTTGTCCAATGCCCAGTCTTCAAAAAGCCACGATCCCAGGTATTTAAATTTACTCACTCTTTCTGATGGACTTAGTATTCAGTGTTATGGTGGAGTTTTCAAGTGCATCCAAGTTTCTGGAGATGATCAAAATTTGGTTTTTTTGGTATTAATCTCTAATCCCATTCGCTTACTGTATTCTCCGATTATAGTGACAAGTTGTTGAAGATCGACTATGTTGTCACAAATCAAGACACCATCATCAGCATATCGTATGTTGTTGATCAATACTCCATTCACTTTGATTCCCATCTTTGCATCCTCCAAAGACTCTTGAAATATGGCTTCCGAATAAATGTTAAATAAAAGAGGGGAAAGCATACACACCCTGTCGAACGCCCCTTCTTATATGTATGGGTTTGGATATAGAATTGTCTATTTTTAACTGTGCCGTTTGATGCCAGTACAAGTTTTCTATGCATCTTATGTTCTTTTTGTCTATATCAACTTTCTTGAGAATCTGCATTAACTTGTGGTGTTGGAACACGATCAAACGCTTTTTAGTAATCTAAAAAGCATAGAACACATCCTTCTTCTGATCGTAACAATTTTGGAACAGCAACCTGTGTTGCTACAATATTGCTTCTCGTTTTCCTAAACCTTGCCTAAACTCGAACTGGGAGTCACTGATAATTCCATTCACATTTTTTGTATAATCTTTGATGTAGTATTTTTAAGAATATCTTTAAAGTGTGACTCATTAGGCTAACGAGTCTGTGATCCTCACACCTAAGCTAATGATCACCAGCAGAAAAACATAACTGCAGCAAATATGTATGTGAATCAAACGAGAATTGTGTGAAGAGAAAATGAGTCGTGAGACAATATCCAAGAGATTAAACGTCGCATCGAAAAGCTAGAATCCGTCATCCTAGAAACAGAAATAAAGGCTCTTTAAATGAAACGTGGACAATCAAGGCATAAACTCTATCAAAACTTCAAGGCTTTTGAGCTATGGTCATTGCAGAACGATCCTGAACGATACTCATGAATAGACAAAATCACCAAAGAAAAAGTACTACGGAGGATGGAACACAATCGCTGATTTGGTCAACATCGTGAAAAGCTCATAAGCTGCAGTACTTGGGACATATAATGCGAAATCAAGACAGATATGAGCTACTCCACTGCATTTTGCAAATTAAAATTATAGGAAAACGAACCGCAGAAAAAAGAAGAATATCCTGGATTGCTAACCTGAGAGCATGTATAGTTGACTACTATTTTGTAAAAAGCCATATTTAATATGTCCTGATTTAGAAACCTCTTCCAAAGTATAAATATAAAAGTTCTACAGATAACTCTTTCTGTCACACTTTAATACAATTTTTGAACTGATAATTGATAATTTTGAACTGATAAAAACTCCATACTGCCACAAATAGAGTTGGTCTTAAAATAAATTATGACAAATTTAGTTCACATACAAAAACATCTCAGTAGAAGACAAAGATATTGAGCCAGTTGACTCCTATAAATACGTAAGCCATGAGGTCATAATAAGTCGAGACAACCAAACAATCGAGCTGAAAAGAAACATGAATTCTCGCTTGGGCTGCATCTGGAAAGATGAAGATATTTTTAGGTCTAATATTCCAATATGTCTGAAAAGAAAAGTATTTAATCAGTGTATTTTGCCAGTGATCATCTACGGTGCAGAAACTCTAACACTCACAAGAACAACAGTGATTAAACACGAAGTTGCGGAAAGGGCAATGGAAAGAATAATGTTAGGGATTTCTCTAAGTGATAGAATACCCAATGCTACTATACGCAAAAGATCAGGAGTAGCAGACGTTATTGAAAGGACAACAACACTAATGTGGAACTGGGCAGATCATGTAGCAAGATCAGTTGATGACCGATGGACAAAAAGAATTTTGGAATGAAGACCCCGAATATAAGCTAACAGAAATAGAGGTCGACCCCCAACGAGATGGACAGATGACATAAAAAGAGTGACTACAAATTGGATTCAGATGGCGCAAAATCAGACTAAGTGGAAAAGCATGCGAGAGGCCTTTTTTCAGCAGAGGACGTTAGAGGCTAGTTATATGATAATGATAAATTAACAGAAATAAAAGCATCATAATATCCTAAGTTTATCATGACATAGGTGAAAGTCCAAGTGTAAAACTAATACTTTGTAAATTACCCAAGATACAAAACAATTAGAGCAATGGAAAATATTTTTTTAGAAAGTTGTATAATTCACAATACTGTTCCCTTAATTTCATCTTGAGAATGGGGAAATTGTCTTCTTTTTTTTTCTTTGTATGGCCTTATGAAATACTGCTGTTGCTCCTATTACATTCATAGTCACGTTCAAATTTAATCTCATTCGATTTTAAAAAATTAGGACTCTTTTCCACAATATTTCTATTTTGTATAAGAGATTCTTTTAAAGATTCTCTGCTTCTGGTTTAGCATCTTATCCAGCCGTGTCATCAAACATGATTTCACACTGTAGACTGTAACTGTAGACACACTAACCAACTATAAAAAGTAGTACAAACCTAACAAAGTCTCCACCTTCAAATATTTCACTGTAATTAAATGTTGTTTGATTATGTACATAACCTAGTCACTTTGCAACAATATTTTAATTTTTAAACTAGGTACTGATTTTTTGGACATTTAATGATAAAATTTAAAAATAAGAATAAATTCGTATTAAAGTACAAATAACCGCAGCTATCTAATCTAATCTTGGAAATCATACAATGGCATAAAACTCTGCTTTAGCTTGAACCATTTCAGTATTTGTTTTGGACATTTTCAATTTTTGAAGCTGTTGCTTTCGATATACCCATATAGTCAGCTACTGATATTTCCACTTTTCCAGAGTCAAAAAATATTAGTATTATAACTCTTGGACTGGTGTAACAGCTTCTCCCCTATAAATATGTGCTGATTACAGTATTTTCTCTATATACTTTAGAACATTAATGTTGGTTGGTTTAACTTTTTACTAATTTTTTTATTCGATATTACTTACCTATTTGTTACGAAGTTTTATTAAATAATCGATATGTTTAAATAAAAATATCACTGTATATTTTGTCAAAGGTAACCTTTCAAAGAAATATAAATCATCATATATTATTCTAAACAATTAATTTTTTCTTTATATACATTTGAGTAAAACATAAATTCATTTTTTGAAAAATTTGAACTTAAAGAAACTATCAGCATCATTTTAAATAAAAAAAAACATTTTAAACAAAAGTGAAACAAACAAGATTGTCAACATTTTGAGGTAATAATGTATAGTTGACAGATTTCCACCATTTATGTTAAAGTTGGATCGTGTTAGGTATTGTGAAACTGAAATTTATACTTAAAATGGACTTTAAATTTATTTAATGTTTACTTTAAATTGATTACTCTATCGGGCAATTATTATTTATCACAGTTCAGCTGTTTAACAATTATTAAAACAATAAAACACTGAAAACTTTGTTTTCAAACTTCCACAAAATTTATTTTAAATATTATCACTACAGCTGTTTCGGCTGATTGCCTTTCTCAAGTGATCTATTTTATCTTGGGTTTACAAATTTATATCTCTAATGAAATAGGTTAGGAGGGGAGAACTGTTTTGTCTCAAGTTGGTCATTCATGAATTATATCTGTGTTTTTTTAATTTGTTGATTTCCATAGATTCTAACAAAGATAGCTTTAAGAATCTATGGAAATCAACAAATTAAAAAACACAGATATAATTCTGAATGACCAACTTGAGACAAACAGTTCTCCCCTCCTCAACCTATTTCATTAGAGACTATAAATTTGTAAAACCCAAGATAAAATAGATCACTTGAGAAAGCAATCAGCCGAAACAGCTGTAGTGATAATATTTAAAATAAATTTTGTGGAAGTTTGAAAACAAAGTTTTCAGTGTTTTATTGTTACATAAAATGAATTTCCATCAAGTAACGTCGAATCCATCATTATTAAACAGACGATTTTATATTGTTATTATTTGAATAGAATGACATTTATGACTTTTGACATACATTAAACGTTCGAGAACCGGTAGGAATCGAATTTTTCGATTTTTTATTTTTCTGTTTGTTTTATTTCTTTTTCTTGACAGGTATGCATTTAATGTTTTACTTTTCATCTAATGTCTGGTTTTGTTGGGTAATTTTTATGTAGTTTTGAATTTAAACCTGCTTAGAATAAATATATGACGAATACAAACGAATTGATCAAGAATATGAAGCGATGTGAAGTCCGCCTGTTCTAGAATGTTACTCGTGATGACGCCATCTTGTGTCGTTAATTAGAGAGAAAAGTAAAATGTAACGCCAGTATAAAAGCGTCGCTTTAAATATTAAATCTACTGCAAAGAATAAGAACTACAGCAAGTACCAACATTGAATACCTACCTAGGATTTCTGATAAATGACGAGATAGGAAATAGAATAAAAAAGGGAACAATATATATTATTCCATGAATAAAACTATACTCAGAAAAAATGAGATAGGAATAATTACGAAATTACATGTGTATAAAGCAGTAGTACTATAAGCAAATAAACCAATACAACCTAAGCACAACAGTAAAGCAAATGCACTGGTGATGAAATACTTTAAAAGAATAGCAGGAATAACAAAATTATGTAGAATTGGAAATTAGTAAATTAGACCTGAATAAAAACAAGAACTCATAATATATACTGTAAAGAATAACCAGCTAGTTGGTATGGACACATAGAAGGTAGTAGACTAATCAAAACGGTTTATATAAGAAAGGAAGACCAAGGAAAAAATGGTTTTACCAAATATTCAAAGAAGAAAAACCATTAGAGAATTAAAAAATTGACCAGGGAATAAAAGGTGTAAAAAAATGGATAAAGAGTTAAGAAAACTTCACCGACACCCCTAAGAGGGCATAAAGTGTCACCAGCTGAAAGAATATTATGTAGATTTTTTTGTGCTTTAAAGTTTGATACCCTAATACATGTGAATACACCTTAATACATTGTAATACACCTTAAAACATCTTAATATATCTTAATACATCTTCATCATTATCATTATTCTGGCTTTACAACTGTGCGTGAGTCCTAGCCAACTCAAGAATTTCTCTTCAGCGTCCCTGTCCTTCGCTTTTCTCCGCCAAACACGTATTCCCAAATTTCTTATGTCTTCATTGATGTTATCAAGGAACCTTTTTCTGGGACTTCCTCTTCTTCTTTGACTAATAGGTCTATCAAGGAGTGAGATGGTCTATATAAGGAGGAGATTGAGCCCAAAATAGCATATATTGGCAGTGCAAATTTTGTTGGTCTATCTCTGCGGTAGTATTATTTTTAGTATTTAGGAGCAGTCTCAGGTATACAAATTTGTTCATTGCTTTGATGGCGTCGATTTTTTTTAATTCGTTTTCTATAACAAGTCTAACAAATCGTTTATATTTGCGTGCTTATTTTCATATACTTCGTTTTGTTGTTGGTTAATATTCAACCCATTTTTGTAGCTATTTCTATTAATGGTACATACGCCTTTTCGTACAGCCTTTTCCGTTCTTCCAATAATATTGATATCATCAGCATAGGCAAGGATTTACACTAACTTATGATTTATATGGTACCAATGGTTGTAATTTGTGGCATACGTATTACTTTTTCCAGAGTCAGATTGAACAGTATATAATAGAGAGGGTCCCTCTAGCGCAGCCTATTATTTGTTGTAAAAGGTTCAGACAGTTCTTAATGCATTTTAATGCATTTAAATAACTCTATTTCTGATTTATACAAAATGTCTTCCGGAATTCGTCGGCCTCAATATAAAAAATAAGCATTCTGTTTTGTGCTGCTGCGTTAACATTATCGTGTTTAGTTATTACCCTGTATATTTAAGATAAATACAGTTTACCGGTAAATTCTTCCCACAACAACAAAGCGTATATAATGCGGTTACAATTATTACTTAAGACAACTGGAATTCCGTCTTACAGAAATGTTATCAAGGTTTTGCTATAATTATAATCTATTCTAATACGCTCCGGTATAACAATGTTATCCCAGCGACTAAACTAGTTCAAATAGTAAAAAAAACTATAAATTTGCGATATTAAAAATTCAGATATAAGCACTGCTTAGGAATTGTAATTGTTCAAGGTTACTAGACAACTTTTAAATGTTATATGATAAGAATTGATTTACCGATTCAGCAAACGGAATAAACAACTTATCTTAACATATATGTTTCAGTATGTATCACTTGGTTAATATTCTGTTACTACCTTAGTCATTTATTCTTCTAGGATTGAGAAATTTAGTCTCAACGTCATAAAATGGTTACTACTATATCGGTGAAAACTTTAAACCTATTTCAACATAGGTCATGTTGTCTCATCTAACAGATTATTGTGTAACTACACACCTGAATTACTTTCAACATTCTTTACAACATCTTTTATGTTTTCTTCTTTTGGTCTTTTATCGTGTATCTTTACTCATTGACTCGGATTTCTATAGATAAAGTCACGTTCAGATGGCAGTGTACGGATATAGGATAACAGCGTTGCCAATTCTACTGCCATTGTAAGTTTTGCTACTTTTGTAAAATAAGCAGGGCCAAACTCACGGTAAACTAAGATATGTTTAGGTAAGCTAAAGTTGTTAATAGAAAATTCGTGAATGAAATAAATGGTAATAATTCCTAAAATGCTTTTATACATAATACCGCAGTTAATAGGGAAAAAAATATGAAAAATATTCTACAGGTTTTTTAATGTTCTAAACGGTAGATAAGGGATAACTGATGATAATTCCTTGAAGAATTACAGCCAATTTTGCTTTGTTTATTTTTTAAAGAAAGATGAAGTTTGGAAAAAATCATTTTTTTGCCTATTTTGTTCCTCGTGCATTTTAGGGAAAAATGTTTCAAATAAATGTTGCAGATCTTAAAAAGTTTTTTAATTTTTTAGTTTGTAAATTAAAATACATAAACAAATGACTGAGATAATTGCAAAAAACCCCTAATTGAGGCCCCTAAAACACAAGGGTGTAAGTGCAGTTGCTTATCACTTAGCAACTGATATCTAACAACAGGCACGTACTTTTGGCTTCAAACTTTCTACATTAACAACAATAACACCATCAAAAATTACATGTCATTGAAAACATGCTGAAAACTGAAAAAGTGCTACCTAGGTTTTTAAATTTATATCGAACTTTGAACAAAGATTTTTCAAAACTTTGTTTTTGGCACTTACACCCCTTGTGTTCTAGGGGCCTCAATTGTGCACTAATTTATTAAAATGTTCATAACTTTATTTTTTGCATAATGACGTCTAATATAACTACTTGAAATTATGTCGATTAATGAGTTATTTAAGTGTGCTACATTTCAACCAGATCAACTAAATATTTTATTACCTTTACTGAGAAAAGAATACCCCCGAAAAACAATTTTCAATCATCTTCATTTTCATAATCTAGTTCATCTTCAGAGTCATCGTTTAATGAAATTCTAATAGGTTCAATGTCATCTTGAATGTTGTCTACTGTCCAAAAATTATTCTCCAATTTTTATAACATGGTTGACGTAATTTTTCCAATGTCCATTGTTCTGTACTTTATCATAACCTTCATAAATCAATGTTTTAACGTCGTTTTGTTTGAAACTTGAATTCTTAGAGGACACGTACCGTTTCACTTCACTCCACACCATTTCTATTGGGTTCAGTTCACAGTGATAAGGCGGAAGTCTTAAGATATGTACATCTACGCGGCATTGTTCGTCACTGTGATTCCTGTATTTTTCACCAATACAATCAATTTTGTATTTGTCATAAATATTTTTAAATACATTAGCAGTTTCCAGAAGTTCATTTTTTAAGTAATCTTCTTCAAAATAAATGTCCTTTTCATAGAGCCACTCCTTAATTTGACGTTTCACCCAATATTGTTTGGGAAAATTTAATTTCCTAGAGTGATAAGATGCATTGTCCAAGATAATGACATTCTTTTTATTTTTTGGGAGATTCGGTATTAAACATATCTCTTCAAACCATTTTTCAAATAGATCTCCGTCCATCTCTTCATGGTAATCTTCAGCACCTTTTTTGGCAAGAAAAGTGATGTCAGCACCTTCAACAAATCCGTCTTTGTTTCCTGCATGGACTAAAACAAATCTTGGTCCTTTTCCGGTCGGAGTTTTTAAACCTGTGGTAAGTCCATTTACGAAAGCCTGTCGGCTATTTTTTATTGTTGTATCTTGCCATACTTGCCCATTGGTTATTCCAGTATTAACCCATGATTCGTCCATATAAATGATATTGGCTCCTTCGTTCCTCAGTTTCTTTATTTCCCGGAGATAGTGACGCCTCCAAGCGACTATTTCTTGTTTTTCTATTAATATTGAATTTCTACCTTGTTTGCCATATATAAAACCCATGTCGTGCAATAGTCTTCTCAACGTACTCTTGGAAAAATTCGGAAGATGCTCCATTTGCTTAATTTTTTCTAGTACTACTGTCAAGGGTTGGAGGAATATTGTCCATAAAAAAACCGTGCACTACTTGTCTTATTCTAGACCGAGTTGCTTCATCATATCTATTCTCACGACTATTCAAATAACCGGTTCTTTTTTTTCTTATAGGAGTTACGAGTGGACCATTTTTACTTTCACTTCTATATCGGAATATCGTTCGCTCAGAGACTCCAGTCATAGCAGAAACTTCCCGCACTATTGTTGATACACTTTTATCATTATTACTGTTTGATAAATAGTTAAAAACATTTAACACTATTTTTTTGCATTCACTATTTAACAAATTACCGTTTTTGAATTTTATTACACTCGCGGCCATTTTGACACTGACACGACACAAACGTCTGATATCAACTGAAAATTCTTTTAATGACTCTCAAGTATTTACCTGAATTTATAATTGCTGGCATTAGACAATAATTTTGAATTATAAATAGGTATATTTTTTTAATTCTAAATTATTTTTTAATGTCTGTAACTGTAAATGCAGGTAGAGAAAGTGTGTCATTAAAAGGACATTAAGATCAAAAACGGATTATACAAATAATTATTTCATTTCCACGAATTGTAAACAATTTTGAACAGAAGATATAATTCCGAAAAGACCAGATTTCCGAAATATAACTTTCTATTTTTAAAATACCAACAGAAAAATTGTATAATTAAAAAAATGTAGTATTTTTCCGTTTCACATTCATAAATATTTCCGAAATTATAATTCTTTTATAGGAGCCGGCCCATAACGTACGATTGTAGGTACGATTAAACAACTGACAACAATGTAGTTATTTCTGGCATATAGAAAGTACAGGCCTATCTCTGTAACGCTGCCATCTGAATGTGAATTTATCTATAGTACAATGTTAAGCGTTATGTTTATTTTTTATCATGTTTGTTGGTTTTTGTGCTATGTCTTAGATAATGGATTTACACATTAATTATTTACAGATGTCGTTCGCACAAATCAACAAATTTTACAATGTCCTCGGAACTCAATTTTTTACATCATGGACTGGTCATAAGTCTGGTCATTTTAGTGATATTTCTGTTAAAATTGCTTAACATCAAATTTAATATATATATATATATATATAATATATATATAATATATATAATATATATATTATAATAATAATAATTATAAGTATTATAATTTAAAATAATCATTATAGTTTACACGTGCCAATTTGACTTACAACGGCGATAAAATGGTCACTGGCTCTTAAAAATTTGGAGGGTTCTAGCTTTACTGACACAATTCATTCGTTTTTCGGAATTGCTCGCCAGCTTTCGCCATTAAATGTTTATTCATGCAATTTTACTGACTACTGTCTGCTTAAGATATGATTTGGTTGCAGCTACAGGAAGGATAGTCACAAAAAGAATGGTTAATCAAAGATTACTTAAAATGGGACTGAAAGCTTACCGTCCACTGTTGTTGTTATCTTAGACACCACAACAAAGAGCTCGACACTTGGAATTGTGTAGAGCTAAGCAAAACTAAAATTCCCAGTAGAATTTTGTCTTAATTGGTGATGGAATTAGGATTTTGTTTGGATCTCTCTGATAAGCGTATAAATGTAAGATGTTTTCGAGGTTGAGAGAAATCTTTGAAATTTTTGGAAAGCAGATCGCCTCTGGTTCTTATTAACGGCAATCTGACAGGTCGAATATATATCGGCGAAGTACTGCATTCGGTTTTACGTTCCTACGTACAAAGCATTTTAAATGCGATTTATAACAGAATAACGCAAGATCTCATATTGCTCATGAAACCAAAGAGTTTATATATAAATCTGATATAGACATTAAAGTGACCATAAAAATTAGCTGATTGAGTTACTTATCGAACATGTGTGGAATATGGTGGATCGAAACCTAATTCGATTGCCACGTTGTTCAGCAAACTTAAAAGACCTATGGCGTGCCATAATGGATGAATATTCCACAATATGATATAGATAACTTAATTTAATTAATACCCCATAGAGTAACTATAGGTAAAATGAGTGTATAGAAAATCCAGAAGGAACCGCTCATTATCTATTTTGACGAAAATTACGTTTCAAATTTGCTTATAATGTTATCAAATAAGAAAGATATTATAATGTATACTTCCAAAAATAGATATTTAAAAATATTTGTCCTTGGTGTTACATTCTTTGTGGCATATATACATATATATATATATATAATATATATATACTTTTAGCGGTTAATGTAGGCTCCGTAATAAAAGGGTATTATACGAACTCCAGGAGAATATACGCCGTGTATATTATTATCTAAGTAGCGCTTTATGTAGACTCCGACCAACACGTCGGATCAAGTGGACTCTGTAATAGGATAAAACATTTTTGGGGCCCGTATATAACTTTTCGCGTACACTTCTAAACTCCTGCGATGTTGCCAATATTAGTATTAGTAGTAGATTTTAAAATTTTATAGCCGGTACATTTTGGAACTTCTTATTTTCAATTACTTTATTAATTACAATTATTTTCAAACTTAAAAAAGTATCTATTATAAACTTGAAAAAGGTTAGTTTCCATTTAATATATTATTTTTTTTTAAATGCATGGGCACTAAAACATTTAGTCTCTAAATGTACGAATATCGAGTAGAGTTATCTTGTAATAGTTGAAGAAAGTAGAAGCCTTTCGGTAGGATTACAATAAACTACATAAGATTAAAGAGAACTCTGAAAACAGATCTTTATAGTTTTTCAATTACTATAGTTTATGACGTGCAATATTTGTTTCATAAAGTAGTTAAATTTAAACAATAATAATTTATGTGAAGTGTTTAAAGAAGTAATCACCAACCTTTATTAGAATACGGCACAATAAGAAGATGAAGCTTACTATATGTTTACTTATTATATTCATAAAAAGAATATCTAAAGTAAAATTTAACACATTTCAATGGCCTGGAAGTGAAATTTTACTTCTTATTACGATACCGGATCCTGGACATTGCACGGTAGTGTGTCATACGGTTTCATCTTTCATATAAACATCGATTGTTTTTAGTTTTAGATGTATTTGTAACATATCTACCTTAAACAGTTTTATTTTACATACATTTAGCACATTGGCTCTGACAATAACCTTTAATTAATATACATTGTTAAAAATTGAACACATTAATCAATTTAAAACGTACTTTGACGTTTTCTGTTTCTTTATCTCCATTTTGTTTATTTATATCGTTTCCACTCATGACAAATATTGAGTAGTTTATTGTTTCAGTAAACTTTCTCCTTATATGTCGGTGTTATATAAGTTGTCTAGTTATTATAGCGTATGTAATGTCGTATGTAAACTCCATTTTATTTAACAATAAAAACACTGAAAACTTTATTTTAAAACTTCGACAAAATTAATTCTATCTTATCACTACAGCTGTTTCGGCAGAGTGCTCTTCTCAAGCCTCAAGTATCTCGAATCCATCAATCAGCCATTGCATTTCTTATACTTTTATTTTAATCCTCTCCAGTCAAAGATTTTGAAGCAGCTTTGCTCCATTAGTCCATTTTTGTTGATTTTTGTCACTGTTTCTCCTTTCTCTTTATCATCATCATTACGTAGCGCTACAACACTGGGTGGGTCTTCGCTAACTACTATTTTTCTCCAAGTTGACCGATCTTCCCACGAATCTGCAATCAAATGAAATGTTTATTTTTTAAAATTTGATTGTATGTTGTCTCTCCATTGTATATTGAGATGTTTAAGTGGCATTCTTCTGTGCTAACTTCCTTCCATACAGTTTTACAAGTTTGACATCTTGGCGTCTATGCATGTGTCCGATCTACCTTAAGCGATTTTTTTCCTGGACAATATCGTTATAAGAGCTTTCTTAATTTAGTATGTGTTCTTATTCGATACGGATTTGTAGTGATATGATAATGAGGTTAAAAATTGTCGTATTATTTTTTATTTATTTTGCTTCAACCACTTAGGGTTATTAGCATAAGAAAAATACAAAAAGTGATAAAGACTTAAGGCATATACCAAATATCAATTACATAATAATGTATACAATATATATTTAAATTATTGATGTATTGTATTAAATTTTATTAAAAAAGTTATTGATTTCAAGAATTCTATCAAGTCAGCTACATATTTAGATTCTCCTAGAAGTTCTTTTAATGTTTTTGGAATGTGGTAATATAGTCTTTCAACTAAGTAGATTGGACAGTCAATCAAAATGTTCTTCACTGTCACTTTACATTCACAGACAAAACACACTGGTTCCTCTTTTCTCTTCAACAAGTATTTATGTATTGTAGAAGTGTGTCATAATCTGAGACGTGTTATAAGGACTTAATGTTGTTGCTTTCAAAGCTAGAAGTTCCATGGAAGAAAGGAAGATTTTGTTTCTGTCAATTTAGTTGTGCTTCTATTCCATTGGTTTTGCCAAACATTGTGCAATTTTAATTTTAAGTAAGGTTTTAAATCTAAATGCACCGTTAGATTTTCGACTGATGCGACTGAATTGGTTAGTGCGGAACTAGCTGGACTATCTGCCTTTATGTTACTATCTATTCCAGCGTGTGACGGTACCCAGAGGAACTACTGTCAAATTGTTTTGGTATATATGGTACAACATTAACTTAATCTGCTGTACATAATGTTGGATGAGAGGGATAAATCTGAGAAATGGATGTCAGATAACTAAGTGAATCAGATATTATAAGAGATTTGGGAAGTTTTTTTTTCTAGAATAAAGGTTAGGGCCTTATTGATGGCAAATAGTTCTGCTGTAAAAATACTTGTCTTAGGAGACAATTTGACAATTTATAGATGGAATGTTCATGTGATATTACAAAGCATGCTCCTACTCGATTTATGGCCTTGATGCGTTCGTGTATATAAAATGGTAATTTTATATACACTAACTTTACACGAATTTTATATATATATATATATATGGTATATGCTGTAAGTTTAAAGGTTACAAAGCGGAGAGGGAACAACCCAAGGAAAACATAAATTTATTACACAGGTAGGATAAATGGGAGGTAGTTCAATATTAAAATCGAATAAGTATCTATTGGCTCGTTCATAGAAAGGTACAGGACCCCTATTTCTTTTTTGATAGACCTCCTAGAACCTGTTAGCAACAGCATGATGAAGAGCTGGATTTTTTGGGTTAGATTTTATATTCGAGACATACGATAGACTTAAATATTTACTTCCTAGGATTAAGGGTGGTTCTCCAGCTTCACAGAGTAGACTGTCCACAGGACTGGTGCAATATGCTCCTAGAGCAAGTCTAACGGCTGAACTCGGAAGAGTATCCAAAGTTTTAAGCAATGTTTGATTTGCTGTGTTATACACAACACATCCGTAGTCCAGTTTTGATCTAATTAAAGCTCTACATATATTTATTAGAGTTGGAAAATCTGCTCCCCAATTTTTATGTGATACAGATTTCATAATGTTTAGTCCAGCTTGGCACGATAGGCTTAGCGAGTGTATATGACTTTTCTAACTTAATTTTGAGTCCAGTTGCATCCCTAGGAATTTTATTTCTTTTTTATATTCTATAGGAAAATTGTATAAAAATAGATTTGGGAGCTTTTGGGAATCTATAAAAATAGATTTTGGGAGATAGTTGTTCAAAATTTAATATCGGTGTTACAAGTTTATTAGTAATAAAATCTTTTACGGGTTACATGCTGTTAGCAAGTCTCAGAATTGTCAATAGTTTTGGATTTTTTAAGTTTTTGTATTGGTTTTTGTAAAATTTTCTTTAGGTTCTTGTAAAGGTGGGGTTAAAATTTCATCAAGGCTACGTGTTTACTTTTTTACTAGGTGTATTAGTTATTTTAAGTGTATTAGTGGTATCTATTAATATCCTATTGATAGGGTATGCAAGTGTTGAGGAATAGTTTGGACTTGATATATGAGGTTGTGAAAGATTAGGTGTTGTTGATAACTCGGTAGTTGTTATATTTGTATCTGTGCATGTAGTTTGAGAACTTGGAAATGATGTTGAGGATGATATTTGGGATTCAGTTCATATTGGTATAATTAATGAAGAAGGTATAGTCGAGGATTGTAAGGAAAATGAATTCGCTGAAGATGCTGATGTGATCGTGACGTCATGTGGAAGAGTATTAACTACTGTATTTATAGTAGTAGTTGGCACTGTTGTTGTAACGTTTTGATTTGGATTTGTACAGGATGAACAATTTGCTACAAAATGGTCAGATGATTTACAATAATAACACATCTGTTTTCTAAAGATAAGAAAATATGAATAAACAAACCAAATGAAAGTAAAATCAATAAACACATTATATACACAAAAATATTATATAAATCCCTAATATTCACATATTAAAAATTGTCTGGTAGAAGTTTGCCTCCCAAAAATACAAAAAAGTAGTTATTCATAACTCAGGTTGCTTTACGAAAGGTGAACGAATCAGCATAAAAGCACAGCTGTTTTTAAAACATAATATTATTAGACGAATTGTGGATATCCATTACCTCCTGTCTATAAAATAAATTAGAAAACTATGTTAAAATATGATACGGCAGGAAAAACGGCAATGTAACTCAAATATGATGATTTTGCCACAGCATAAGAATATTGCCTCGTACTGGTATATAGCAATTTGTTGTTATAAGTTTATAGTTTTTCGAAAAATGAACTCAGATTTAAATATTAAAACGTCAAATAAAATATAAAAACCTATTGAACCTTATTCCCAGCATTATTCTCCAACAGTGACATAACGTCACAAGAAAATAATTTTAAAAAATCATTGCGTAATTCAAATTTCATATTTATACCGGTATCTCAGAAAAGAATAATATTTGTATAAAGTACAGTCATATTTTGAAATAAAATCTTCAATTCAGAGATTGGACATTCTTAATAATTGTGTAATCTAATAGGGCCGCCTGTTTATGCTTGGCAGACTTAGAAAACACTGAGAACACAAATATTTATTCTTTTACTATGTTGTAAAATAAGTATACTCAAAATAAATAAATATTATCTACTAAGTACTCTACTCCAGTTTAATATCAATGCATAAAATATTATAAAAATTTTGTCATAATTGTAAATTTATAGGAGATAAAACCAAATGTAGAGCATGTAGTGAAATCTGAATATCTTAGAATAACTATAACGAGCGAGAACATTATTGATGAGGAAAAGGCCTATCGATGAGATAGTGAGTGTGCTAAAGTAGACGTACTCTAAAGCATAAGCATGTCTCTTTCTACTCTTTTAGTAAGTGATGGATTCAAACGTTACTTGATGAAAATTCATTTTATCTAACAATAAAAGAGGTATGCGTTTACATAATATTATAGTTTGTAACTGAATAAGTTGAGGAGGGGATAACTGTTTGTCTCAAGTTGGCCATTCAGAATTATGTCTTTATTTTTTAATTTGCTAATTTCCATAGATTCTACTTTTCATAAAGGTAGCTTTCAGTATGTAAAATTTAAATTTTTAATGAAAAGTAAAAGATTTGCCATTTTTATAGGATTTTAAGATCGGCAAAATCGGTCCTTTTTAGGCCAACTATCATAATTATGTATATAAGGGAATATCTAGAGATAAAGACACTTTACTTACTAACTTTATCAGACATATGCGCTTAACAGAATGTGACGTATTTCTAGTGCAGGAAACATATGAGAAAGAGGATGAGGAAATAGAAGAATTCTACAAACAACTTGAATACATTCTGGAATCGACCAAAAAAGAAGAGGTCACTGTAATCATGGGCGACTTCAACGCTAAAGTTAGTAAAGTGAAAACTAATGGATGCACTGGTGAATTTGGACTTGGACAACGAACCACGAGGTGAACGTCTCGTACAATTTTACCAAGAAAAGATTTGTAGTATGAACACATGTTAGATTACCAAACCGTAGATTGTACACGTGGACATCACCAAGGATAATGCAGACAACATCGTCAGGAATCATATCGATTATATAATAATCAAAGCCGTTAAAACTCCATCACGTCTACAAAAACCTATCCAGGCACTGATATAGAATCGAATCACAATCCGGTGGTGGCGGTAGTAAATATAAGATTCAAGAAAATAAAGAAAAGTGCAGCTAAACAAAAGATAGACGTTAAGCAACTGAAAAACGCAACTATACTGGAAAGGACAAGAGAACAGGTAAACAACAATCTTAGAAGCATCGCTGCAAAAAATAGGAACACAGGCAATGTAGAGAATAAATGGACGGAGATAGAAAAAACCCTTATGACAGCTGGTGAAGGCTCCTTACCTCCAAGCAAAATTAAGAAAAAGGAATGGATGACAAACGAAATTATGCATCTCATAGAGGAAAGGCGAAGAAATAAAATAAACAAGACAAAATACAAAGAAGTGAACCGTGATATTAAGAGAAAAATTAGAGAAGCCAAAAGAGAACTGGGTTCTGGACAACTGCAAGGAAATAGATAAATATGATAGAAAGTATGATAGCTTTAACATGAATAACAAGATCAAGGAAATAACAGGTAAAAAAGTGAAACAAGCATCCATCGTAAAGGACAAAAAGGTAAAATAATTACAGATTTAAATAAAAAACTGGCAAGATGGACAGAATACATTGAAGAACTTTTTGCAGACGAAAGACCAGAAATAGCAGTGACAGAACCTACAGACGACACAACAGGGCCTGAAATCCTAAAAAGCGAGGTAGAATATGCTATAAGGAACACAAAAGGGGGTAAAGCTGCAGGACCAGATGAAATTCCTGTAGAATTGTTAAAACTTATAGACGACGACGCACTTGAAATAATAGTGAACCTCTTTAACACAATTTATAGAACAGGCATCATACCAAAGAAATGGCTCTCCTCTACTTTTGTCACAATCCCGAAGACGAATAACGCCAGAGAGTGTTCAGACCAAAGAACTATAGCATTGATGAGCCACACACTAAAAGTATTTTTAAAAATAATTCACAAAAGAATATTTAATAAATTAGAAGAGGACATAAGCACCACACAGTTTGGATTCAGAGGTGGACTGGGAACACGGGAAGTTTTGTTTGGTATGAGTGTGTTAATACAAAGATGTTTGGAAGTAAACCAAGACCTCTACGTAGGTTTCATAGATTTTGAGAAGGCCTTCGATAAAGTCAGACACCAAAAGCTGTATGAAATCCTAAGAAGCAAAAACATCGACAGTCGCGACATTAACATCATATCCAGGTTGTACTGGGGACAAACAACAAAAATCAAAGTTGATAATGAGTTAACCGAAGAAATTGAGATTCGTCGAGGTGTGCGTCAGGGTTGTGTGCTTTCTCCACTATTATTCAATATATATAGCGAAACAATATATCAGGAAGCGCTCCTAGAGCAAAACATTGGTATGAACATTAACGGAGAGTTAATTAACAATATACGATACGCTGATGACACGCTAATAGTAACAGATAACCTAGCAAATTTACAGTTTTTGATGGAAAACATAAACACTCATACCAATTAGTATGGTCTAAAACTGAACATCAAAAAGACTAAATTCATGATTGTAACAAATAAGCTATACACCAATGTGAATTTAACCATAAATAATCAGCCAGTTGAAAGAGTAACGTCCTACAAATATTTAGGGGTTTGCTTCAATGATACTAATGACCAGACAAGAGAAATCAAGAGGCGAATAGAGATAGCGAGACAATCGTTTGTCAAAATGAAAAAGTTCCTATGCAGCCGGGACATAAATATAAACTTAAGAACAATAATGTTAAGGTGCTATGTTTTCTCCGATCTGCTGTACGGCATGGAAGCCTGGACACTGAAAAAGATAAACATAAAAAACATTGAGGCATTCGAGATGTGGTGTTACAGGAGAATGTGGAAAATACCATGGACAGAAAGAGTTACAAATCAAGATGTTCTGCTGAAGATGGGGAAGGAATACGAAGTCGTAAAAACCATATAATCGAAAAAACTTGAATATCTGGGCCACATAATGAGAGGAGAATAGTATCCTCTGCTTAGACTCATAATCCAAGGAGAAATCTCGGAAAAGAGAAATATAAGACGTAGGAGTATTTCCTGGTTGCGAAATTGAAGAGAGTGGTATGGGTGCAGTTCAATACAGTTGTTCTGAGCTGCAGCCTACAAAGTAAAGATTGCTGTGATGGTAGCCAACCTCCGATAGAAGACTTACTGCAAGAAGAAGAAGAAACATATTGAGGGCCAAATATATTGTATTTGGTATTAAGCTGATCGCTAAAAATCGCATAATAAAATGTCGATAAAGAAGCAAAGAAAAACTTAAAATGAGAGGGGACAAAACCAGTCAGCCGAGGGAACCTTTCAACGGTGCGATGTTGAGCTTGGATCTGCTATCTATGTATATAATAAACAATATTACGGCTCCTAACTAAGGATCTGAGCACAAAACTAACTCTAAAATTTGGATCAAAAATACAACAATGGCTGATATCCAAAGTCTGTAGACAAGCAAAGTAAAGACAAAGTTATTGCCTTACTTAAACCTGGCAAAAACTCCACAAAAGCTATCGGCCAATATATTTATTTATTCTGTCAGTTATAAAAAATACTTCTGCACGTGATCCTTAATATAATTTTACTGATAATAGAAGAAAAACTCAAATTAAAAGACTAAAGTGGCAATAGACAGGGAAGATCACGTACGTCACAAATACTAAATCTTGCCCAACACAGCAAAGACGGGTACGAAAGATATCAGGTATGAGGAGTGGTATTTGTCAATCTAAATGCCGCTTACGACACCTTAAATTAGAGGGCATTTCCAAAATCTATGTGACATTGCCTTAGGTAATAAACTCACTTGTATTATCCGCGTATGCCTACACAACAGAAGATTTTTCGTATTACATAATGGTAAAAATAACAGATGGACAACGCAGAAGAACGGTCTCCTTTGGGGTAGCGTAATGGCACCTACACTGTATAATATTTACACAACCCATACCAGTAAATACGTTACGGCCTTCTTAAGCTAATTCTCCAAGGGAAGGTAAATGGTAATGAGAGGACCGGGAAGAAGACGCATTTCCTGGCTTCAAAATTTACGAAAGTGGTATAACACGACTACCACTGAACTGTTCCGCGCTGCAGTGAACAAAGTAAAGATAGCCGTGATGATCGCCAACATCCGGAACGGATAGGCACTTTAAGAAGAAGATACCAGTAAATACTAGAACTTTTATTAGGTAGACGATCTATATTGTTGCACAACAAAAAACTTTAATGTCCCTAACAGAGACGCTTTTACAAATCTAAACATCCAATAGTATCATGAAATTTTTAAACTCTGGACTTGCTATAAATACCTTGAAGATAGTTTGAATCAAACTTTGTCATTCACAGAACTTTGTTTAAAACTAAGAGGTAAACTGAGGACCAGAAAAGTAATCTCTGAAATCTTGTCAGCTAAATTGCTAAGAAGCGCATCCTTCCATCCTTAAAACGTAGACGCTTGCACTCTATGCTTCTGCTGCCGAATATACCTTGTAAGTATAGATGATACCAACACATACTTAACACGTAGATTTAGCTATAAATTAGTCAGCCAAATTAAGCGGATATTAAGACACACACATTCATACATAAGCTCTACAATATCTCAGCTATCAATTCACCTAATATCCGAAGATAAGTATCTATAGAATAAAAGATACAAAGTCTAGAATCGCAACATCCACTCAAACGAATACCAGACCAATTTATGACTAAAATCGAGAAAACACTGACCAGATCAACACATATACACATTGCATGAAATAAAAAAAAAGATAAGCTGCTCCTCGCCATCTGAACCCTCGAGAGGAATTTCCTTATGGTAGTTATCTTCGTAAAATCTGCGAGAAGGACTCTTGCCAGTAAATACCGGTTAACCTGTGCGAATGTAGGCAGTACAAGATTTATCACACCTTCTTATTTGACTTTGCCATTCAAATCGCTCTTTTCTGAAGTGACAAGGTTTAATTAATTGAATTGAACATATAAAGTACAGTCAGTAAGCTATTGCTTATAAAGATTATTGTAAATTTGACACTAACTCCACTTATATTGATTACATTACCCCTAAATAAAAGATAAAACATTCAGAAGTATGTAATATCGGTGAAGTGGTATATTCTTGTTAGATAAATTAAGCATTCTTCCCTTTTTTGTGCACTACTACCCATTTTTACATAAAAATATCACTTTTAGCACTTAAATATTTATTTTAAGATAACCCATCCAGAATTATAATAATATGTAGTACACAGATAAAATCATAAATAAAATAATAAAGAAGCTGTATACAAGATATCGTAAAACAATGGATGAAATAAAAGACATTCTTATTAATCCTATCCTTAAATAAATCGTACAAAGACATACTCATGTTAAAAAAATACATTAGGAAATTTCAGCATAATATGAAAAACACATCCAATTTGGTAATGAAATCCTTTTGTTTTTATAAAGCTATTTTTAGAACAGCATGTACCTACCAAAAACAGGTATTTGGTAGTATACATATCTATTACATATTGCAATGTGTATGAATGATAAAAAAATCAGGAGTCCGTATAAACCGTTTAAAATATATAAAATGTATATATCAAGAACGCTGGAGCTCTACGGCTTAATTGCATAGTTGCCAAACTATCAGAGCTTACTTAAACCGATATTCTTATGGTTCCAATATACAGTGAAAAAGATCTGAACGACCCCTATAATATATACACGTGAACTAAGCGAAATACATTTATGATACAGGGGTACTTATGAGCTCCAAAATTTTATTAAGAATTATGAAACTATACATCTTAACGAATCAACAGAGCCAATATTATGGAATGGTCAAGTGAGCTCCGTATATTGGTCTCCACTTGACCACAGAGCTCACTTGAACCTGAATTTTAACATGGGCGGAGTTCACTTTATGCCGTAAATATATATATATATATAATATATATATATATATATATATATATATATATTAATATATATATATATATATAATAATATATATATATATAATATATATATATATAATATATATATATATATAATATATATAAATATATATATATATATATAAATATATATATATATAATATATATATATATATATATATATATCAAAATATCAAAGTAAATATTATTTTATTGAAACATTTTCGGACCTATCGAACCATCACCCGTAAATGTAAATCATACTATATATCCAGGCAAATAATATACAGGTGTAAATATCTTAAATTTACATATTAAAATTTAAATTCTCTTCTTCTTCTCCTTCTTCTTAATTTAAGACTAAGTTCTCTTCATTCTTGAAACTAAGTCTCAGTACTCCAATATCCAGTTCTCATACCATCGTTTTGGAGGTCTCCCAGGTAGTCTCGATGTATTGGGTTTTTCAGATCTTGCAATTTTTGCGACCTTCTCATCGTCCATTCTACTGGTGTGGTCTTTTTACTCCCTGCATCTCTGTCTAGCCCATCTTGCTATATTTAGGGATCCAGAAGCCGCCTTATTCTCTTATAAACGCATTCCTTTTTGGACCCCTAAAAGTGTAACCAACAAAAAATCTCAGCGATAGCATGTCAGTTGTGCTTAGGAGCTTCTTAATTGAAGCTGTTGCTGTTTTGGTCATGCTTATATAGAATATTGCTAATCTTGCGCTAGTCCTATTTATTCTTACTGCATTTTCTATGATCATGAGCTTGTTACCCCAGATGATGTCACGTAGGCATTCATCTATCATTGCTGCTCTGTTATCTTCTTTTGACTTTCTCCTAAAGAATTCTGCTACTAGTAATGTTGAGTCCTAAATATTTGAAATTCATAACTTGCTCAATACTGTGGTTCCTTGACTGCTACAATTATAATATCTCTTATATTCTCTGTTAATCCCATGTGACTGTGGCTTTATAGTAGATTCTCTCTGCTAATTTAACTTTTTTTGTTACCTGATCATATTATTATTTATTGTTGCCCATCAAATTGAAGAGATTTGGACTAAAGCTGTTTACCTGTCTTATTCCTTTGTCAAACATCTTTTTTAGGTCCACAAAACACATATAAGCAGTATTGTTGAATTTTGTTGCCTTTTGCACTATCTGGCGAATAATACATACCGCACAGATCGAATTTTTTAAGATGTAGTTACCATTTATTCGATATTTTGGTGAACCTTGTGTATTCATTGACTAGTGTTTTTTTTTTTCATTTTAGTATATTCATTGACTAGATTTTGAAACTATTGCGATCTAAGTCTTGAGACTCCGATGTCCAGTTGTCATACCATCGTTTTGTAAGTCTCCGAGATAGTCTCGATGTGTTGGGTTTTTCAGATCCTGTAATTTTTGCAAGCTTTTCATCGTCTCGTCCTCCGTGGACATTGTGTTCCATGTCAAAAATTTTTCCAGTAGCTTCTTGTTATGGATTACATTTTTATTTACTTCATATCCAACTACTTGTTGTCCTTGTATGTTGCATAATAACTTGTACCTAGGTTGATTTTCTCTTATTTGCTGTCACGTTTTTGACTTGATACGTTAACCCAATCAGATTTAGTTTATTTGTTTTAATATCTGGTCCAAAGTATATTATTAAATTAAAATGATAAACTATAAAAAAACATCTTGAGACCTTACTCAAAAATATGTATCACTATATATAGGTTGCCAATACTGCAGACGTAATTGAATTATTGTATATTTTATATATAAGTATACCTACTACTTGACGGCATTAAGCGCTTGAAGGATAAGAAAAGGGTATCTCAATTAATGGCCGAAAAATAGACAACCTTTAGAACATAATTTAAACTATCATGCATAAACTACTACTATAAACAAACTATCATGGTTTAAATTATCATCAACCATGTTCTACCATCCATCAATTAATAGAGTACCGGCATGTAAGTAATGTTTTATTTATTTGCTCATTTATTAATTTATTACAATCTAATAGACTATTTTATAACAATTTGTGGGTCTTACCTTGTCTGTTAAAAGTTTTTATACCTTTTTATTCCTTTTTATTCATTTTGAAATACCACAGACATATAATATTGGCATATATTGTATTTATACTTTGTTTATCTTTATTATTGTAATAAGATAAACATACTACTTTGTTTATCTTTATTAGACAACACCCTAATATGGATTTATTATTATTTCAGCATTTACTTAACTTTGTATCGAGACCTGAAGATGCTTTGCATATTGTAGAAAGCGAAACCGGTCGTCTGAATAGTTAAATTAAATTGATCGTAAGTAAATCATATTTATTATTTCTTTACCTATCACCCATAAGAATTAAGGTCTTATCATGAGGTACTTCATACAGGATGGTTGCAATTGTTCGTAGAATGCTTTCTACGAAGACCATGTTTCTTTTCCACATAGTTTTAACTGTGTATTAATGCGATGTAAAGTGATATCCAAAAAATTTTATTATTCTATTTAATTTCTATAGTAAACTTTAGTTTTAGATGGTAACTGTTAAAATTATTTTAAACTTAGTTCATTTTATTTGTTGGAATAGCACAGATACAGTCATAGATATAGTGGTACAGAAATGGTACATTAAAATCTAAGTGACTTATGACAGATTTTTCTAAATCTTTTAGAATCAGTTGAGCAATGACACTAGCAGAACTTGCGCCCATTGCACATCTATCCATTTACTGGTATATTTCGTCCTTATATAATAAAAAGTATGTTGAGTTTAATGTTATCTCTATGGATAATTGGAATTCTTGCAATAGGATGTCAGTAGCAACTTTTATTGGGATGTTTGTATATATTAAAATGACATCTAAAGATATTAATTTATAATCTTTTGGCACGTGAATATTTTAATTTTAAGAAATAAGGTCATTGGAATCTTTAATATAATAAGGATTTTTATTTGTGACATTAGAAATATTGTTTTTTTCAATTTGATCGTTTGAGCGGTTTTCGTCTCAGAAACCGTAGGTTAGCAACGAAGGTTTAGCAGGCCAAGAACCACAAAGGGTTTTAGCGCTATTAGAAGAAGAATAATTCATTTTGATGACTAATAAAAAACCGACGAAAGTGTGATTTCACTGCCAAGGCTAATTATAATTTTTTTCGATGTCAAGATATTTATTAAAACATCGTTAGTATAAAGGCGCATAACGAAGCAGTTTCGTGCAATCATAATTAAAACAAATACATCATTTTTAGCAAACACAGTAATTGTTGAATTGTTTTGTAAACTTGTATAAAATTATTGCATAAAGTTCACAAACAGCACAATTTACTTATATATGTTATACTTTCTGACACAATACTTCAATTTGAATTGAATCGTTTATTAAATTTAAAATTTTAATGTATTTTGTAAAACATTACATTTTTAGCTAAAATTTATAGACTTACTAAAATCCTTGCCAACCTTGTATAATAAGTTATACATTATAAGTCTAACATACATACAATTGATCGAAAACAGGTCGGTTTTGTTCCGTAGCCGAAACTCTTGACCTAAGATACTGATGCAATTTTGTACAAACTTAACGCCAATCTTTCAGTTTTTTGATTTTTTTACCATATCTAACTCTCCCTATGTGCATACATGCGGAAAGTGAATAACTGTTAGTGTCCTATTTGGGTGTGGACAAGGTTATCGGTCACTATATAAAATACGAAGTAATAGCAGATATTTGTATCACTTCTCCGGTATCAACACATTAAAACAACATGAACCCATTGGTAAGTATTTCATTTCAATATCACCTATTATGTTTTATATGTAGTAGTATATATGGAAAAACTAATTTTCCCTTTTTACTTTTCGTGTTTTTACTTTTTATTTTAATTCATTCACTTTAGTAAGCTTATATAAATATAAAATAATTTTTTCAAAATTTATTTGTGTTTTATAGAGACTCTTTTTGTATTTAAACAATTTTTCATAATTCTTTTTGTATGTCACTTTCTTTCTATTTACATTTTTATATCTTCTTTTATTTAGTTTACTTAAAATTTTGTAAACTTAACTAAGATTAAAATTTATTGATTTTTTATTTCTTTTTTGTTTTTCATTTTTATTTTCATTTCATTAGTAAAGTAATTATTTTCTGTATTATTTTAAATTAAAATAAATATTATACTAAATACAGGTGTTTAATAACTTATTTTTGTTTTTCAGTCTGTAGCTGTACTTTTTGTAGCAGTCGCTGCCGCCAGCGCTTCAGGTCTCCTTGGAGCCGGTCTCGTTGCCGACAAAGGAGCCCTCGAAGGCGCACTAGGAGGCCAATGGATTCCTGATGTCCCAGTTGCCGGACATGGTGCAGGTATCATCGCCCCCGGAGTAGTAGCAGCTGGACCAAGTGCCAGAGGTGCCCTCGAAGGTGCCCTTGGAGGACAATGGATCCCTGATGTACCAGTAGGCCACGGTGTCCCTGGTGTACTTGGTGCTCCCGGACTCATCGGCCGTGGTGTACTCGGTGGTCCTCTTGGTCTTGGTCTTGGTCTTGGACCTGTAGGACCTCTTGGACTCGGTCTTGGTCTTGGACATGGTTTAGCTGGATCAAGAGGAGCTTTGGAAGGTGCTTTGGGAGGTCAATGGATCCCTGATACCCACGGTCATTAAATAGTTTAGTGTTTATGTGGCTGACAGTACACCATTTTCTTTTTATTTTCTTTCTTTCTTTCTCTTCTTTTGTAAAATAATTTCTAAATTATCACCATATATTACATCAATAAATGTCAGTTGCTTTTATTTGTTTCTTTTATTTCAACATAAATAACAATAGTAAGTTTCTACAAATATCTTCATGTACAAGTTTAATTTACAAACAGAGACAAGTTGAACATGTCACACGGTTTTGTGTTGCTTTAACTAAAAATTATCTTAATCTAGTAAACTTTGTGTAAATTCTAAATTAAAAGAAGTTTTTTTTAATTTTAGTATATAAAAATTTTTAATACTGTGTACCGTGATAAAAACATAATTTCCTTAAATTTTTTTTATTAAACTATTTCATTAAAATGAATGTTAGGGAAATAAGTGTTCTACTCACAATCCGTAATAGCTTTTTATTAAAATTGAAAATGATTGGTCTACCAATCTGTTTATAAATTTTTACAGTATCTTCAGGTCCCCAAGAAACTAAGCCCTAACTATGTATATAGTTTATGTTAATCAATGAGTATATGACAAAACAAACAATAATTTAAGTGGTACAGAGGACTTTAATAGTCAGTCATATAATGGCAACAAATGGATAAAATAAAATAGACTACAAATAAGTGTGTTTTCCATTTTAATAAAAACTCATTACTAATGGTGAGTAGAAGACATAATATTCCCCTAATATTTGCCTAACATTCATGAATAATGTACTTATATCAGCAACCATTTTATCACGTAGTTTTATTAAAATTTTAATAAAATTTTTAAAAATAAAACACAAATTGCAAAGCAAATCCATTATTTTTGGTATTTTGACCTTAGTCCGAAAATTTTAGAATGAGAATGAAACAAACTGAGTTAAGAATATTTGAATGATTTTTTTCGTCTCTCATTCGAAAAATATTTAAAATACATTCAAATAACATTTTTTAATCAAAAATATTATCCAATTTAAATATATCTAAACTTATTGGATGTATTAGTAATAGTCAGTAGTCAGAGAGGTGACCCCTAAAAATCATAAGAACAAGCTGACTTTACAGACACAAAAGATACAAAAAAGTTTACTACTTTTACTCTCGAGTTTCTTCTAAAACCACTCTCTTAGGGGGGTAAAAACGCAAAAAAATCGATTTACAAAGAATATATACGCCGTAGAAAAAACGGGATACTCAAAAATACAAACAGTAAAATTTACTGTTTGTATTTTCAGAACGATTTCCGAAGCGGAAATTGAAACGTCAATAAACGTATTTTTACCTTTAATTGTGGCTTATTCCCAGTTAAATAGTAATTAATTTAAATGCCACAAGAAAATAGCTTTAAGAACATATTAAGAGTCTAGTTTTCTTAGAAAGTTCCATGCGGTGCGGCTACTGTGTGTGAAATTTAGATTTCCTAAAGTTTCCCTCTACCTTGTCGTCCTTGCGGGGTTTAGGGTTTCTAAAAGTAATTCGCTAACTTCAGGATCTCCAAATTTCTCATACTGATTAAGTAGTTCTAACATTCGTCGTTCCACATGGGATGTAGTATTGGCAACTACGTGGGATGTGCTTTTTTGCACAGCTCATCATTAGTGATGCAAATCTTTCATAATTTTGATTGTTTTACATCACTTTCAAGTTTCAAGTCTTCCCACCTTGCCTTCCGGAAATTCCATCTTGGCAAAGGAATTGAATTTCTAATAGGGATGGTGGTGTCCAATGTTGTAATTATTGTCTATGTTGGGATCTAGGAAAGTTATACAAGAACTTCCCTTGTGGCGTTCTTAAAGTCGTTTTTTGAACCCCTTTCGCTGAAAGATATAAACCTGAGATAGGGATTGTAGCCATTTTGTCATCTTGCAGAATGAAAGGTAGGTTTCTGTTTTGTATCGTATAAAAGTCTGAGATAGTGAAACTCAGCCCATTCGGCGATTTGTTCTCCCTGTTTCTTACATTGGTTATATCCCCATGTAGTATGGTGGCTGTTAAAGTCTAAAAAGAAAATGTAGGAAGTACGTTTTGTGACCATTCAGTATTCTTCTTTTTTTTGTTGTAGTTGCGTCTCCTATCGGAGGTTGGCTATCATCACAGAGATCCGTACCTTATTGGCGGCTGCACTAAAAAATCTACTGAGCTGCAACTATAAGATTCTCTTATGTTTCTCAGCCAGGAATTCTTCTGATTTTACCTTGCATTACTAGCCTTAATATCTCATATTTCGCACCTCTGGTAATGTGGCCTTAATATTCCAGCGCTTTCTTGTTTTGATGTGCTTTATGACCTCGCAATCCTTTTGTAGCCTTCTTAACACTTATGCATTTGTAACTCGTTGGGTCCATGGTATTTTCAATATCCATTTATAGCACCACTTTTAGTGTCCAGCTTTCCATTCCATACAACAAAGTCGAGAACACGTAGCATCTTAAGGCTCTTATCCTCAGATCCAGAAAAGGTCTCGATTGACAAACATTATTTTCATTTTTATAAATGCTTGTCTTGCATTTTCAATGTTGTCAATCTTGTTTTCATTTACCTAGGTTCCCAGATATTTGTAGGTATTCACTCTTTCTACTTGTTTTCCCTCGTTCCTAGCCTACCTACTGTATGTTGCTGAGAAATAATCATGAACTTGGTTTTCATAACGTTCATTTGTAGTCCATATTTGATACTGACTTGATGTTATCTATTTACTAAGCCTTGCAATGCTTCTAAACTGTCTGCAAAAACAGCGGTGTCATCTGCAAATATTATGTTGTTTAGGATTTTTCCGTTTATTGATATACCCTGTTGTTCCTCTGATATTGCTTCCTTAAAACTAGCTTCGCTGTGCAGATTGAATAACAATGGGACAGCACGCAACCCTGTTTAACATCTCTTTTGATTTCTATTGTTTCTGTATCGACATTTTCTATTCTAACCTTTGCTTTTTAATTCCAGTACAGATTGACAATAACCCGTATATCTCGACTATCCACATTCTTTTCTTTTAACAGTTTTACAAGTTTCTGATGTCGTACCTATCAAAAGCTTTTGATAATCTATAAAGCAGACATAGAGATCCTGGTTCATATCTAGTCGTCTTTGCGCGAGAACGTTAAAAGCGAACCAAGCCTCTCTCGTTCCCAGTCCTCCTCTGAATCCAAACTGGGTGTCATCTATATTTTCTTCTTTTTTTGTATATTCTTCCATGTATTATTTTAAGAAATATCTTAAGTGTGTGGCTTATTAAGGAAATTGTTCTGTACTGGGAGCATTCTGTCGCATGTACTGACTTTGGTAATGTTACAAACGTGGACAGCAACCAATCTTGGGGTATTACTCCTGTTGTATATACTTTGTTGAACATATCTAAAAGATCGAGATTCAGCATTTGGTGGTTTGTATATATTGACCATAGTTATTTCGTCTACTTTCACAGCAAGTATAAAAATCTCTTGTGTCGAGAAAGAGTGACATGTGCTGTAATGTTTGATGTTGATTAGTTGATTAAAGTTATTAATGTGTATTTAGGGATTTGGACACGGTTTTTTAATTGTAGGTCGTCTGCAGTATGTGTTTCTTGAACCGTAACCACGTAAATTTTGTTTTTTGCCAGTAGCTTGCTAAGATATTTGCTCTTGCTTCGGCTGATGCCTTCAATATTTATTTGGCATACTCGAATTGTTGGTCCGATTGTCAACTGGCTCTGACAACAGCCATTATTTGTTTGTTGTGTGCTGTTGTTCATTGCAATGTGTTCGCCAGGAGATCTACGAGAGACTAGTCAGGCGGTTCTATTGTTGCTGGTTCATTTAACGTTACACAGGGTGCAATAGTGGCCAGTAAATAAAAGATATTAATTGTATTGATCTCATGAGAATCATAAAATGTGACAAAAATCGTGCCACGTTTATTTATTTTACATCTATAAAAACTGAGTTTATTTGCGACAAAATACAAAAACAATACTTTTGTATGCATAAGCTGCACTCTTTACCTTTTAAAACGCATCTTGATTTTTGTTAATACGACACTTGGATCAAAAGATATCAAATTTTTACCGTCGAGCTCATACAAATTTTATTGATTTCGCGTACGTGACTGGCATTCAAAATAGACGGCCGCTTTCAAGTGTTGTTTCTAAGAGTAACAAACAAAAAGTGCTAATAAACTTTTTTGTTTAAAATTAACTCAGCTACATTTTTTATTTGAAATATTTTTTTCTACTTCTATTTTTGGTAAATCTATTTTTTGCTTTTTTACCACACTAGGCGGGGGGTTTTAGGAAGAAGCTTGGGGTAAAAGTGGTAAACGTTTTTGCATCTTTGGGTCACAAAATTAATATTTGCGGCAAAATTCAGCTTGTTCGTATGATTTTTAGAAGTTCAGTGGCAATTTCGTCATTGTCGACTGGAGTAAAATTGAACCAGATTTATTATTCCCCCTGAAATATGCTCGATTAATCTGTCGTGTAAACGTTCATTTTTAATGTATAAATTAATTTTAAGTGATAAAAGGCATAGTTTTAAATCAAAAATATTAAAAAGTTTTTAGTTTTACAACGATAACATTTTAAGTGGTTACAGTGTTTAATTATTAATTAACAACTAGTTAGTTATTAATTTATTATGGTACTAATGTTATGTTATGTAAATATATTTTTTAATATATTTATTGAACATTCAATATATTTCAATATATAATTTTGAACTTAATTATTCAGTTAATTCGGTTCAATTAATTAGTATACTTCGTATAATACATAATAAGTTATTTGCCTACATTGCCTATATTTTTGTTTAAAATGATCTCAGCCACATTTTTTATTTAAAACATTTTTTTCTACGGCCTACAGATTCTTGGTAAATCGATTTTTTTGCGTTTTTACCCCCTTACGAAGAGGGTTTTAGGAAAAGCCGGGGTGCAAAGGTAGTTAACCCTTTTGCATCTTTTTTGGTGTCGCAAAATTGAATATTCTCGTCAGAATTCAGCTTGTTCGTATGATTTTTAGAGGTTGCGTGGCATTTTCGTTTAAACTACTTATTACCGCAGATGAAACTAACAACAACATTTTAAATAAAGATGTTGAAGCTTAAATTGTAAAAACTTAAAGAGTTAATAAACGCAAATATCCACCGCAAACTACCTCCACATCTGCAGATGAACGATAGCCGAAAGACAAGATCAAACAAATATATAAAAAAGAAAGATAAAAATGGCTTATTCTTTGCATCAATGGCAAAATTAACTAAACAGTTGCCAAAAGTAGTTCAGGCTAGTCTTTGAATGCAAATTGGAAATTTAGTACTAGGAAATGCAGAGATTGAACAATTATCATCATTGGCAACTTGTGACTGTGAGTATAGACCATCATTAGCAGCTAGCTTCACATCAAACATTATATTTGCTACCGATGATGTAACTGCAATGGGACCATCCGCTACTTCAGTAGTAGCGGAGCCTGGCCTCAAATACTTTATAAACACTTGTATGTAAATTTATCAAATAAATGTACATTTCTTTAAAATAAAAGTATACGTAAGACTAGGTGTTACTTTTTTGTTTTATGTAGTCAATAGTAATGGAAATACATACCTTAAAAACAGGCATAGTTTCTGCTCAGGAGTCAATTGCCGGAACATGGTTTGTTGGTATTACACAAAGATCGTCTTTTATATATCCTAGGACGTAATCAAATAAGACGGCTTAATAAATTAAATATTACCAAAAATTTCCTCTGAACTTATTTTCGTTAGTATGTAAATGGCGACAAATCAAAATTTGGTATTCACCCTCTACAGATCTATTTTTAAAAAGTGTCAGATTCACTTCTTCTATTATTCTCTTTCTCTGATTGCTCATCATCTAGCACTACTAAAAGAGCTACATCGAGGTCGTCCATGGTCGCTCGTTTTCTACGCAAAACAGTACAGACGACGCTTTCTGAGTTTACACATTTCATTGCCGCAATAAAGGAACTTGATTTTTCCACCGCAGTCTGACGTCATTCATCGCAATATTACGGTTGCAATTTGCGGGTATCGCTTTCAAGGAAACCAAAGCTTTACAGTCAGCTGTTTTATGTTTTATAGGAGGTTTTCTTGGATAATACCAGTAGTATATAGATTTCAAAACATTCCATATTCAAACAGTTGTTGTATTGGTAGAGATACGTCGATAATGTACTGGTATGTTTAACAGGAACTAATAGACAAGTTGATCAATTCTTATCGTTTATTAACTCACTTTATATTTCATATTGAATTCACAATAGAAACAGAACATAATCAATACATAAATTTTCTAGATTTAAAAATTATCAGACATAAAAACAAACATGAGTTCTTTGTATTTCATAAACCTACCCATACCGACACGACTATACACCGCTCATTATCCCATCCTACATAATTACCATAGCATGCTACGTAGATTAATAGAAATTTCATGTCAAAAAATAACTTATAATAATATAAATAACTGAGATAGAACAAATATTATTAAGCAAATAGCAGTAAACATGGGTATAACGAACAAACATAAATAAAATTTTAAATCAAAACCTACATAAGAAAGCCCTGAAATGAGTATTTCTACCACCAGAGAAAAATCCCAATACTTTCTGCTCGTTTACATATACAGACAAGATAATAAAAAAAATACCCAAATACATAAAAAAGAAAGGAAATGTTGTTTGAAACAAACAACCACTTAGGCAAATATATTAAGAACAACAAGAACCAAAAGAAAATATATTTAGAATAATATTATCATAATGATTATATTAAGATAGAAAAAAACAAAACAAAGGCACTACCAAAAGGGTACTACACGTTATCTTCGTTAGCGAGGTGTAGTACCCTTTTGGTACTACAACCTTACTTTACGTTACAGTACTTACAGCGACATACGAAATATCACGTGACAGTGTCAATATATATATATATATATATATATATATATATATATATTATATAATAATATATATATAAATACTACAATATAAAATATATATATAATATATATATATATATATATATATAAATATATATAAAGTAGTTAGGTATTATTTACTGACACGTTATGTAAAATGAAATTTTATTTTGAGGATGCAGTCATTTAAGTAGGGTAGGATAAGTTAAAATCTTTGTTCTTAAATCAAGCTTTCGCAAAATTTATTTGCTTCATCAGCTTATTATGCTAAAATATGTTATGTAAATACAATGAAATTAGAATTAAAAAACATTGTATAAAACTAATATAAAAAACTTACAACATGAGGTTAAACCATTAAATTATTAAATGCACAAAACATTCTTAACTTATCTAAATTATACTTTTATGTAAGTACAATATTTTAATTTTGAATATATTATGACATTGAATATTATAATGATGTTTGATTTATGTCAGAAAGACACTCGTGTCTGTTTTTGTTACTGATAACTAGCTCTAGATTGTTATTATGCTTATGTATTATTATTATTAACTAATTTGTTCAAAACAGTACTGTCCTAAGCTAACAAAAAATCAGCGAAATATAGAGCTTAAAGAAAAAAAAATTTTTAAATCATAACAGACCCACATACCCGATATTCCAATACAATAAATTGTTATATATACATATATATATATATATATATATATATATATATATAAATATATATATAAATATATATATATATATATATATATATATATATATATATATATATGAAAATCATTAGGTTCTTGGGAAGAACCGCATTGAGAATTTAATGCTTGACGTTTCGGCAACCATTTTGGGCCATTTTCAAGATGGATACGATTCGTTCGAGTTCGGGTCTTAATATACCTACTCCCCTCACTCGTAACGTACCAATATCGTGTTCTGTATAAATACAAGAACCGTCATACGGCACTGAGGTCTCAATCTGCTTACTCCTCAGTGTCGAGTGAGTTGTCACTAATACCATGTCACTGGTAAGCTGGGTCTGAAACCTGAATTGCATAGAACTCTATTGGCAACAGCGCTGTGAACAAAATGATCCAGATACGTTTCTATCTTTTTTTGTTTTTTGTAAAGTGGATACATCGGGTTCAGAAGACCCAGCCTACCAAATCAGTTAGTAATTTTTTGGTGAGTATTCTAAATTTATTAATTATCTAAGTTTATTTGCTATTACAACTTAAATAAATAGGTGCTATATACTTAAATAATTTCTTTACATTGTATTTTATAACTTATGACAATAATTATTTGCAGATTATGGATTTCGAGGTCCAGAAGCCAGACTTCTTCGTCTACTGAAAGAAGTACCATCTGACAGTGGAATAGAGATTTATTCAGAAGACGATTGTTCGGAGACCGACAACTTCAGCCATTGCGAAGTCCAATCTGAGTAATCGAATACCAAACAGGATGCTTCTTCTTCTGCAATTCTAATGATGAAAGTTTGTGAATCGAAAAACACGCGAATACCTCGTTTTACCGCTAAAGATTGTACTGTGTGGTGGAAAGACAGTTTGCCTTCGATAAGAGAAAAATCTGTAGAAAGGATAATTAATTATTTATATACCTGGAGTTTATTTATTTCCGACGGTATGTTAGATACAATAGTTGAATTTACAAACAAATTTATTGAAAATGTTACATACACCCGAGAAAAATCGGCACGACCCACAGATAAAACTGAAATAAAGGCTTTATTGGGTCTTTTATATTTGGCAGGATGTTTAAACGGTGCTAGACTAAATATTGAAAAACTGTGGGATAGAAAAAAGTGTGGAGTAGAAAAGTTCTGGTTGACAATGTCCTTGCGAAGATTTTGGTTTTTGCTTCTTTGATGATAGAAAAACACGAGGAATACAAAAAGCCCTAGACAAACTTGCTCCGATTAGAATTTTTTTGGATGAATTTGTTACGAATTGCAAACACCATTATACAGTTGGGAGTCCTATTACAATCGATAAAAAATTGTAGGCATTTAGGGGACGATGTAGTTTCCGCCAATACTTACATACCAAAAAAGCCTAATAAATACGGCCTTAAGATATTTGCGCTAGTAGACTCGAAGATGTGTTATACTAAAAAACTTAAAAGTTCCGGAATGTCGCGAAATATTACTTGTGACAACTGGTTTACAACGTTACCAATTATAAATAATCTTTTGAACACAATGCATTAACGTATGTAGGCCAATCAACAAAATCAAGTATGTTTGGTTTTCAAAAATATATTACCCTTATGTCCTATACTCCAAAACCAATTAAAAATGTTTTGTTAGTGTCTAGTCTACATCACAACGACATAATTGATGAAGATTCCGGGAATCAATATAAACCAGAAATTGTCACAGTTTATAATAAGACAGAATGTGGAGTTTATACACTGGACCAACGTTGTTCTTATACAATGTTGCACTAATACGATAGTGGCTCATGGTAATATTTTTATTCAACTGTGAACATCTTCTTCTTTAAGTGCCGTCTCCCATCGAGGTTGATGTCATCGTCACTATCTTTACTTTATCTACTGCTGCTCTGAAGAGTTCTATAGAACTGCATTTAAACCAGTCCCTTAAATTCTTCAACCATGACACTTTTCTTCTTCCTATACTCCTTCCTTCTCTTATCTTTCCCTGTATTATCAGCCTTAGCAGTTCATATCGTTGTCCACTCATTACGTGTCGCAGATATTGTAACTATCTTATTTTTATTGTGTTTATTTTTCGCATTCTTTGCCATTTCTCGCAATACTTCCGTGTTAATTTTCGTCTTTGTTCATGCTATTCTAAGCATCCTCCTGTAACACCCATTTTAAAGGACTGTAACTTATTTACGTGTTCTTGCTTTAATGTCCAGCTTTCAAGTCCATATTTTCGTATCGAAAATACGTAGCATCTCAGTGCTCTTACTCTCAGTTCTAATCCAAGGTCTTTGTTGCAGAGAATTGTTTTCATTTTTACAAACGCAATATCTTACTATTTTTATCCTGCCCTTATTTCACTTGTTTGATCAATATTGTCTGAAATCCACGTTCCTAGGTATTTGTATTTATCAACCCTTTCTATCGGTACGTTTCCCAAATATATGTTTATTGGTATATTTGTTTTCTTTGTTATTATCATGTATTTGGTCTTTTTATATTTATTTCTAGTCCATATTTTTCACAGAAACTGTTTGTTTTGTTTAGCAGTAATTGAAGTTGTTCAGCAGAGCTTATCATAATCACGGTGCCATCTGCATATCTTATGTTGTTAATAAATCTTTCGTTGATTATTATTCCTTCATTTTGAGATAGTAATGCTTCTTTCAAAAATGGCTTCACTATATACAATAAATAGTAATGGGGACAATACATCCTTGCCTAACTCCTCTCCTGATTTCAGTTACTGGACTGGGTTCGTTATCTATTACGATTTGTGCTCTTTGATTCCAGTAGAGGTTTGTTATTATTCGTAAGTCCCTATGGTATATTTTTTGTCTTTAGAATTTGGACTAATTTTTCATGCCTTACTTTGTCAAATGCTTTTTCAAAAACAACGTAACAAACATGCACATCAACATTCATATCCATGCATCTTTCAGCTAACACATTAGAAGCAAATAACGCTTTTCTGGTTCCTAGTCCGTTTCTGAACATAAACTGAGCATAATCTATTCCATCTTCCAGTTTTTTATTTATTCGATTATGTATTATTTTCAAGAATAATTTGAAAATGTGACTTATTAGTGATATTGTTCTGTATTCACTACAATATTTAGCGTTTGTATTTTTAGGGATAGCACAAAAGGTGAAGAGTAATCATTGTTTCGGTATGTGTCCTGTTTTGTATACTGAATTAAATAAGTAGTCTTAGACTATAATGTCAAAGGTTTCATCATTTATGCATTTTAACATTTCTATGGGGATTTGGTCTGGACATACTGCTTTACAATTTTTACTGTTTTTAATGACATTTTAATTTCCTTCTTTAATATCTTTAAAACCATGTCCTCTTCTACTTCTATCTCCATCTGATCTGTTCTATTTTCTTTGAACAGTTCATTGTTGTATCTTCAATTTGTCGTTAATTTTTTAATTTTTTTATGTGTGGTAAAACTATCTTGACTTTTCTGGTATTCTTCTATTTCTGCGCATTGTTTTTTGAACCGTTCCTTAATTTACTTGTATCGATTTTTGCATTTGTTGTTCTTTGTTTTATTATCTTCATTTTGAGAATTTTTGTCACTACTGGGTTGCGATCTGATCCGATATCGGCACTTGCATAGGTTTTTGAACTATGAACATAGCAGTTGGAAATGTACAAATTGTATTTGTATACAAAATACAAAATGTAATAATCCTGATACTAATATGAAACCTCGACACTTCTAAAACTATTGCTTTGACACTATTACACGAGCACTTAAAAGATCATCAGCTCAAAATGTACCACCGCAAGTAAGCTATAGACGTCAAGAAGTTGCAAATATTAAAATTCGAGAAAATTTGCTAGATATATCTACTGGGTCAAAGAAAAGGTGCATTCAGTGTAAAAATGACAAAAAGTCAAAATTCTATTGTAAAAAAGTGCAATGCATTTTTATGCCTCTCATATGTCAATATAATTGATTGTGATGAATATTCAAATTAATTATTTATTTTATCATTTTTAGTTTGTTTCAGAATTACTTTTTATGTTTCTTTAAAATAAATATCTCCTGTTTCATTAGTGGTTAAATAATTTTTTCTTATTAATAAACCTTTTTTTTGTATCAAAATTTAGGGTTGTAAAGAAATGGCAAAAACTATTAAAATAATATATTATTCAAAATCATTTTCACATATACGCATTTATAAGAAGATAGGTAATTAATAAAGGATTTATTCTAATCTCTAATCTCTAAGAACAAGAAAGAACAAAGAATTGTATTTATAAAATACCTTGTGAATTCGATCAGTTTTATCATCATATTATCATATTTATTTAGAAGAAACATCAAAGCCTTTAAATGTTAGAATAACTGAACATCAATCTTGAATTTAAAATAGAGAATTTGATAGATTTCAAATATATAAACACGCATAGGAAACTAAACATAGTCAAATGAAATCGTAGGCTTCCACGGCCAGAGTTAGAATTATAGTTTATTCGTCTTCCGGGTTTGGACCGTGTCATTTGTGAGATGAGCCCACTTTTGGGTCACTCACAAATGACACGGTCCAAACCCGGAAGACGAATAAACTATAACTAAACATAGTGTTCAATAGAACTACTCAAGTATAGTCCTAAAAGAAACCACCGATAAACAAAATCTAGCGGCTCTTAATACCCAAATTTATCAAATTCCTAAATGCAATACAATATTATCTGGTTACCAATATTAAAATAGAAAGTTAATAAAAAAATACCACTAAAAGTAAGTCAGTATCATATCGACATATGACTTATGTTTTTTTTTAAATAATATACATACACAATAAGAATTTGGTGTTTATTGAGAGTAAACAAAATGTAAAACCAAAACATACCATGTCGGGATAGTAATATGAGTTTTTTCCTCATGATTTACTACGGCATCACTAACAGGAGAACTGTACTATAATCGTAGCATGAGGTTGTATTTTTAAAGTCAAATTGCATGCTATGCATTTTTCTGAGATATTCTTAAGTTAAAGTTGATTTCATGTAATCGAATGAACTATCTTATAAGTAAAGTCGTCCCAGAAGCGCAACTCAACAATATTGGGCAATATTATTTAAAGTTATCAAGCACAAAGCAATTCCAGGCACCCTCAGTTCAACTCATCGTTACGGTGTCGCTGTCTTGGTATCAAAGAAAATCAGTAACTGTGTAACAAGCTTTACTCCTTCTCTGATAGAATATATGACACTACAACTTCAGTCAAATAAACAAATTATAAATATTATACAAGTATATGCTCCTACGGTTGATAAAGATGATGATGAAATTGAAAGTTTCTATTACGATCTGAACAAATTCTAAAATCAATGAAGAAACATCATTACTACAGTAATAATGGCGATTTTAATGCCAAAATTGGACAATGATGTGTGGACGGTTATGTGGGTGACTACGGATTAGGAGAACGAAACGAACGAGGAGACCGTATGGTACAATTTTGTCAAGCGGAGGAGTTAGTAGCTGCTAACACTCTTTTTAAGTTACCTAACAGACGACTGTACACATGGAAATCTCCGAGTGACACCAAAGGTAGAGTAGTCAGAAACCAAATTGACTTTGTCCTTGTTAGTCAAAGATTCCACCAACTCTATACTCTCAGCTAAAACCTACCCAGGAGCTGATATAGGCTCGGATCACAATCTTGTAGTAGTCACATTAAGAATAAAACTAAAGATCATTAAAAAAATACATACACATACAAAATATAGAGAAACTGAATAGAAATACTGATAACATAGACCAAAAATGGGAGAATATTAAACATGAAAATATGAACTTTTTTAATGTACACAAAAAGATTAAAGAAATGACAGGAAGGAGAAGAAAAACACAGACAGGACAGATCAAAGATACAGATGGTATAATTATAACAGATTTACAACAAAAAATGAACCGATGGATAGAATACATATCACAACTGTTTGATGACAAAGATAGACAAGAAATCTCAAACGAATATACAGATGATACAGGCCTGATATAATCAGAGAAGAAATAGAAATGTGCAATCAAACAAGCAAAAAGTGGTAAGGCCCCGGTCCTGATGAAATTCCCGTAGAACTGCTCAAACTTATGGACGATGAATCTATTAAAATACTCCTAGATCTATTTAACACAATATATAGAACTGGAATAATATCTAGGGAATGGCTCCGTTCGACTTTTATACTACTGCCAAAAAAGGCAAATACAAAGGAATGTAACGAATATCGTACGATAGCTTTGATGAGTCATGCTCTAAAACTGTTCTTAAAAATAATCCATAATAGGATCTATAGGAAATTAGACGTAGATATCAGTAACACTCAGATGGGATTCAGAAAAGGGCTGGGTACAAGGGAGGCTGTGTTTGCAATGAACGTTCTCTCACAGAGATGCTTAGACATGAACCATGAAATTTACGCCTGCTTTATTGATTTCGAAAAGGCCTTTGACAAAGTACAACATGACACAACCACTTAGACAAGTTCTAATAAAGAAAAATATAGACAGCCGAGATACTCGAATTATATGCAATCTATATTGGAATCAAACAGCAAATGTCAAGGTTGAGGGCAGACTAACAGAAGAAATTCAAATCCGTCGAGGAGTCCGGCAGGGATGTTATCTTATCGCCACTTTTATTTAATCTGTATAGTGAAGCTATCTGTGAACAAGCACTCGAGGAAGAAGATCTTGGTCTGATAATAAATGGTGAGACGATCAACAATATAAGGTATGCTGACGATACAGTTCTCCTAACGGGAACGCTAGTAGAACTACAACATCTCGTTCAAAGTCTCAATATATACTGTAACAGTTACGGCTTGAAAATTAATTTGAAAAAACTAAATTTATGGTAATCACGAATCAAAGAACATCAGAGCTAATCTTGTAATAGACAATACAACGATTGAGCGTGTGCCATGTTATAAATATCTAGGTGCTTGGATCACAGACGATACTGATCAAACAAAAGAGATTAGATGTAGAATAGAAATCGATAGATCAGTCTTTAATAGAATGCGCAAACTCTTTTGCAATCGTGATATCAATATAAAGTTACGAATACGAATATTGCGGTGTTATGTCTTTTCTACCCTGTTATATGGAGTTGAGGCTTGGACACTAAAACAGTTGACCATAAAAAACATCGAAGCTTTCGAGATGTGGTACTATAGGCGCATTCTCAGAATAACATGGATGGACCGCGTCACTAACACGCAAGTACTCCAAATTTTAGACAAAAGATGCGAAATTCTAAATGAGATAAAAACTAGAAAGATGGAATACTTGGGGCACATTGTGAGAGGTGAAAAGTACGAACTTTTAAGAAACATCATGCAGGGCAAAATTAAGTGCAAAAGAAGTGTGGGAAGAAGAAAAATATCATGGCTTCGTAATCTACGTGAATGGTTCGGGTGTAGTTCGATTGAACTTTTTAGGCGCGCTGCTAACAAAGTCACAGTGGCCATGATGATTTCCAATCTCCACTTGTAGTGGCACGAGAAGAAGAAACTTTAATTGTGGCTTATTTCCAATATATATATATATATATATATATATATATATATATATATATATATATATATATATATATATATATATATATAATATATTATTATATATCGAGAAAAGAAGTACGACCGTCAATCCAATATAAAAATAAGGATCACTCGAAGAGTGGCGGGTTTTTCGGTCAAAATTGGAGAAAAAAGACAAAGATGGTGGCAACTGATGATGCTATCAAATTGGATAGCGAAACGTTTTCAATAAATAGATGAAGTAGCCATCATTTTTGTCTTCTTTCTCCAATTTTTGACCGAAAAACCCGCCCACTCTTCGAGTAATCCTTATTTTATATATATATATATATATATATATATTATATATATATATATATATATATATATATATATATATATATATATATACATATATATATACATAATATATATATATATATATAATATATATATATATATAAATATATAGATATCGAACTATTCACTTGTTTACTCCAAAGGTTGATTTAAAAAAAAAACAGGATACTTGATTTTTTTGGTTAATACCGTTGCAAATGTCGCTATCCTTCTTTGAGGCATAAGCTTTCATACAGAAAGTAAATAAATGATAATGTTCTATTTGGGTGTGGACAAGGTTATCAATAACTATATAAAATACGAGGTAATAGTTAATAATTGTATCACTTCTTAGATATCAACACATTAAAACAACATGAACTCATTGGTAAGTACACCATAAAATCTTATACGAGTTTATAAATCTTTTTTCTTTTAATTGTTTAGACTCTACCACTATTCTAGTAAAGTCATAAGAACAATTACTACTTGTTTTAAATTACTTAAGCTAACTAACAAAAAATTATTAATGATATATAATAATAATGTTTTTTGTTAACAAGTAATTTAAAACAGGTAGTAATTGTTGTAAATGAATACATATATTTATTCATTTCTCTTTTTTTTTTCAATCACCAATACACTTCATGTTTCTAATACATTTTGGTGAGATTTTTATAACAAAGTTTGGGTTATTATATGTTAAATTCCTCAAAGAAATTATGTGCTTTAGCAGTTTTTTTATGGAGAGTTTAAAGATTTCTTCTACTTATATTGCTAAATATTTAACAATAACAAAGGACATATACGACAGTTTTTTCCTTATTTTTTGCATTTCTTGCACTATGGGTGATTTAACTCGAATTTAATTAGGTGTAATATGTATAATAATTACTGTATAATTAAATTTCGATTTTGCTTTCAGTCTGTAGCTGTACTTTTCGTAGCTGTTGCTGCCGCCAGCGCTGGAGGACTTCTCGGCCACGGTATCGTAGGCAACAGAGGAGCCCTTGAAGGCGCACTAGGAGGCCAATGGATTCCTGATGTTCCAGTTGCTGGACACGGTGCAGGTATCGTCGCTCATGGAGCATTAGGTGCTGGAGTAAGTGCCAGAGGTGCCCTCGAAGGTGCTCTTGGAGGACAATGGATTCCTGATGTACCAGTAGCTCATGGTGCACCTGCAGCTGTCCTTGCTGCCCCCGCTGCTATCGCTGCTCGCGGTGTCCTCGGTGCCCCTCTTGGTCTTGGTCTTGGTCTTGGACCTGTAGGACATCTTGGTCTTGGAGCTGTAGGACCTCTTGGTCTTGGAGCTGTAGGACCTCTTGGTCTTGGAGCTGTAGGACCTCTTGGCCTTGGTCTTGGTCTTGGACATGGAATCGGACACGGAGTTTCAAGAGGATCTTTGGAAGGTGCTTTGGGAGGTCAATGGATCCCTGATACCCACGGTCATCATTAAGTGTTCATGTGGCTAAGAGTGTACAATTTTCTTTTTTCCCTTTCTTTTTCTTCTCTTTGTTAAAAATTTTGTAAATTATTTTAAATGTTTTATTAATAAATCTCATAAATCTCTAAATACGTTTGTTTTTTTGTTATTTTCTTTGTCAATGGTAAAACAATTGTACATAATAGTTGTGTTTATCATTTTACAGAACTGTACAAATGGCAGTTGATTTTTCGTATTGTAAAAAGGAGACAAAATGCTAATACAAAATTTTTAAATATACTTGAAATTAAAAATAATACATGGGTCATCTAATATATAATGAGTGATTTGTTCTCGAACGTATAAACAAAAATGCTTATGCAGAAAGTTTTTAGTGAAATTGGCATTTTTGATAAGTATTTTTTTACTTACATATGGGGTCGGTTTTGGAAAAAAATTTAAAATACATACTTATTATTCCCATTCATACACACCAAGTTTGGCAGAAACTTTTGTTAAAGCAGGATATAAATCACTGTATGTGTAAATAATGAACAAATTTATGTTGCTATGAATAATAATTTAGAACGGTCACTTTAAACGTTCAAAATGCTCGCAAAAGCTTACATCCTCGCAGTCTTTAAACCTATTAATTTATTTTCTAGTCTAATAAGAGTAAAAACGTAAACCTGTGTCTTAACTAGAAAGTCAACAGGCTACGTAAATGATAGGAGCTGACTCTACAATGTTAATAGATTTGGGGAAATTTTATTTAACTGTAAAGTGATTTATTTTTTGATTTAACACATGTTTGCTACCGAATTCTCCTTTTAAAATCGAAAACCTGTAAACAGGGTGTCCCACTTAAATTAAATAAGTTAAGGGTATTTCCGGTGAAACCGGAAGTAGAATAGTAACAAAAATATGGGGTCAGATGCGTCCAAGAAATATAACCAATATATTACATCACTAGCGACAGTGTGTTAGTCAAGGTAAAAATGTCGTGGATAAATTGTGAATTGAGCGACGCTTTCAGTCAACAGTTGGAACGTGAAAGTGAATATGATTGAGATCCATTGAACCAATTAGTTCAAATGAATGTATTAAAATTGTTCTGAAGCTATTTTCTTGTGACATTGTAAATTGATTACAATTTAAGTGGGAATAAGCCACAATTAAAGATAAAAATACGTTTATTGACGTTTTCAATTTGCACTTCGGAAATCGTTCTAAAAATACAAACAGTAAATTAAACAAATTTTGTTTTTTGTTACATAGTGAAAAATTCTTCTAATAATTTAATTTTATCTGACTCATTTATATTGACAATTCAGACATACATTATGCATTTTAAAGTAGACGACTTTAAAATGATATTGCCAATATTGTTGAGTTGCGCTCCTGGGACGACTTTACTTATAAGATAGTTCATTCGATTCTTCTTCTTCTTCCTATGCCGTCCCCATTAACGGAGGTTGGCGACCACATTTTTAAAAGCTTCTCTGTCTTTTGCAACGTGGAATAATTCGTCTACAGTCATGTTTGTCCAGTCTCGAATATTTCGCAGCCATGACTTCCTCTTTCTACCTATTCCCTTTTTGCCATCGACTCTACCCTGCATGATGACCTGCAGAAGACTATATTTATTATTTCTTAGTATGTGTCCAAGGTATGCAGTCTTGCGTACTTTTATCGTTCTCAACAATTTTTTGACTCGACCCATTCTTCTCAGCACTTCCTCATTGGTGACCCTGGCAGTCCATGGGATTCTCAACATTCTCCGGTATATCCAAAGTTCAAAGGCTTCAATCTTTTTAACTATTTGCGCTTTTAGTGTCCATGTTTCTACCCCGTACAATAATTGCGACCAGACGTAACATTCAACAAACCTCAGTCTCAGCGCAATATTCAGATTTTTGTCACAGAACAATTGTTTGAATTTTAAGAACGCTGCCCTTGCCATTTCTATTCGTACCCGGATCTCTTGGTCTGGATCTAATTCTGTGTTGATGTAAGCTCCCAGATATTTATATTTTGTCACTCTCTCTATTTGCTGTCCACCAAGAGTTAGTTGTTCATTATTTATTGGACTCCTTGATACTATCATAAATTTGGTCTTATCTGTGTTGATGTCAAGTCCCATTTGAATGCATTCACTATTTATTGCATCTAGTAAAGTTTGTAGATCTTCTATACTCTCAGCCATAATTACCGTGTCATCTGCAAATCTCATGGTGTTTATGATTTCTCCACCAATTCTTATTCCCTCTTTTCTTTCCCATAAGGCTTTTCTGAATATGACCTGTGAGTACACGTTGAAAAGCGTCGGAGACAAGACGCATCCTTGCCTAACCCCTCTCGCAATCGGTATATTATTTGTTTCTATATCGTTCACCTTTACTACTGCTTTCTGGTTCCAGTATATAGCCTTAATAAACTCAATGTCTTTTTTGTCTAAATTGATGTTTTTTAATTCATCTATTAACTTCATATGCTGCACTCGGTCAAAGGCCTTCCTAAAGTCTATGAAGCATACATATGCACTCTTGTTATATTCCCGACATTTCTGCAAGAGTACCGTCAACGCAAATAATGCCTCTCTTGTACCCATGCCTCCTCTGAAGCCAAACTGAGTTTCATCTATCTGTTCCTCACATTTCTTATAAATTCGGTTTTGAACAATTTTCAAAAGAATCTTTAAAGGGTGGCACATTAGGCTTATCAATCTATAGTCATTACATGATTTGGGATTGTTGTTTTTTGGTAGAGGTAAAAATATCGATTTAAGCCATTCTTCCGGGATGTTGCCCTCTACATATATGTGGTTGAGAATTCGGGTGAGTCTCTTTATATTACCGTCATCTAAGGCTTTTAACAGTTCAACTGGAATTTGATCAGGACCCGGTGCTTTTCCTTGTTTTGCATTCTGTAGGGCATTCTTTACTTCTGAGGGTAAAATTTGTAGGTATTGTTTTTCTTCACCTATATCTTGTTCATTTTCTCTCTCGTCATGGAAAAGATGGATTATATATTGTTCCCATACTTCCTTTATTTTGCTCTCTTCAGTAAGTATTTCTCCATTATTATCTCTTGTTATGAGTGTTCTTCTTTGTCTGGTGTTGCCTGTAAGTTCTTTAATTTTTTTATGTAAGTTTGAGGTGTCATGTTTGTTGCTGAGTTCTTCCAATTCCTGGCATTCTTTGTTCATCCATTCCTCCTTAGCCTTTCTGATTTCATATTTGATTTTATTCTTGATGGTTTTATATTTATTTTTCATCTTTATTTTTGTTTTTTCTTTTTTCAGTTATTAGCTCAACTATTTCCGGTGTCATCCATTTTTTTTAGTTATTTTCTCTTCTTCGCCTAGGACCTCCTTTCCCGCTTTTAGTATGGCTTTTTCCATATCTGCCCATTCAACGCTTCCTTCAGTTAATTTATTTATCTCTGCGTTTAGTTGCTGTTGGCAGTTGTCGTCTTTTAGGTTTTTCATGTTAATTTTGGTGGTTTTAACTTTTTTCTCCGGTTTCTTGAGTTTAATGTTGACGTTTGCTAGTAATAGATTATGATCCGTATCTGCATCTGCGCTTGGATAGGTTTTTGCACTTTGTATTTTACGAAACCTTTTGTTAATCGTTATAAAATCTATTTGGTTTCTGATTATATTGTTGGTGTTATCTTTTGGAGAAGTCCACGTGTATAATCTTCGTAGGGGTAGGTCGTAGTATGTATTTGTTATGACTAATTCTTTCTCCTGGCAGTACTGGACTAGTCTGTCTCCTCTTTCGTTTCTTTTACCCTAACCCAAAATTTCCTACTATATTTCCAGTTTTTTCCTCGACCGACTTTAGCATTAAAGTCGCCCATAAATATTTTTACCTCCTGCTTCTTTATGTTTTTGTTAACAGTTCTAAGTCCGCGTAGAATTTTTCGACCTCAGCATCATTGCTATCAGATGTTGGAGCATGCACTTGGATTAGATTTATGTTTAGAGGTTTGGCTTTCAGCTGAACTAGCATCATACGTTCGTTAAACGGAATAAAATTTGTCACAATATCTTTTTCATTCGATTACATGAAATCAACTTTAATTGAGAATATCCCTCAGAAAAAGATCATAGCATGTAATTCGTCTTTAAAAAGACAAACTCATGACATGATGACAGTAAAATTCTCCTGTTAGTGATTCCATAGTAAATTATGAAGGAAAATCAGGAAAAAAACCTCACAATACTATCCCGACATTGTAAGTATTTGTTCGTGAATTTAGTTTACCTTCAACAAACATCAAAATTCTGATTTTATTTGTTACGTTATTTAAAAAACATAAATGATGTATCCTCTATATGTTACTGACTTACTAATACTGATATTTTCTTATTAATAACTTCCTCTTTCAATATTGGTAACCAGATCCTACTACATTTTGCCGAGGAATTTGCAACACAATTGGCCTCATTTAGCATAATTAGAGCCGCTTCTTTGATTTTTCTTTTTTTTTATGCGTTTCTTTTAGAACTAGATTTGAATTATTCCGTTGAACCCTATGTTCATTATCCCATGCGTGTTTACATATTTGAGATCTATCAAATTCTCTATTTTTAATATAAGATTGATGTTCACTTATTCTAACATTTAATGGCCTTGATGATTCACCCAAATAAAACTGATCGCATTCACAAGGTATTTTTTTAAACGGATGGTAAAAAAAGAAAAATTAAAGAAGCGGCTCTAATTATGCTAAATGAGGCCAATGGTGTTGCAAATTCCTCGGCAGAATGTAGTAGGATCTGGTTACAAATATTGAAAGAGGAAGTTATTAATAAGAAAATACCAGTATTAGTAAGTCAGTAACATATAGAGGATACATCATTTATGTTTTTTAAATAACGTAACATATAAAATCAGAATTCTGATGTTTGTTGAAGGTAAACTAAATTCACGAACAAATACTTACAATGTCGGGATAGTATTGTGAGGTTTTTTTCCTGGTTTTTTCCCTTATAATTTACTATGGAATCGCTAACAGGAGAATTTTACTGTCATCATGTCATGTGTTTGTCTTTTTAAAGACAAATTACATGCTATAATCTTTTTCTGACGGATATTCTCAAGTTAAAGTTGATTTCATGTAATCGAATGAACTATCTTATAAGTAAAGTCGTCCCAGGAGCGCAACTCAACAATATTGGCAATATCATTTTAAAGTCGTCTATTGTAGAATGCATAATGTATGTCTGAATTGTCAATATAAATAAGTCAGATACAATTAAATTATTAGAAGAATTTTTCACTATGTAACAAAAAACAAAATTTGTTAATTTACTGTTTGTATTTTGAGAACGATTTCCGAAGTGGAAATTGAAACGTCAATAAACGTATTTTTATCTTTAATTGTGGCTTATTCCCAGTTAAATAGTAATGAATGTATTAAAGTTAAATTCATACTAAAAAGTACAAGGATAGTTAATGGAACTAAAAGACGATAAACAAGTATGTTTTATTTCTGAATGGTCTTTACACCCAAGAGTTCTCCTGGCTATCTGTAATGGTCGTATTTCTATCGACGAATAATATTGGATGATTCTGTTTTCGCGATTTTTTCTGAATATAATCTCTAGACAAAAAATCACAATTGGGTGAGTAGAAGAACAATTTTAACACCAAAGATCAAGGATATAGATTTTCTTCTTCTTCTTCTTTGTCTTTATCAGCCATTCTGCTCGTTCATTGGTGGATTAATACCTCTACGGAAGGTTGTTACTTTATACTTCTATCGATTGTCTTCTAATGTCTTCACTTCTCTTTCGATTATTCTCAGTACTCTCATCTCTGCCGTTTCCAGTAGCCTTTGCGTTGTGGCTATGTCGGGTCTTGTTTCTGAGGTATATATCATTATTGGTCTTACTCTGCTTTATAAATTCTTGATGTCATCTCTGTGTTAATGTGTCTGTTTCGCCATATAGTGTTATTAAGGCATCTTGCCAGTCTATTTGTTTTTTGTACTTGATCTTTAACTTTTTTGTCTAGGTCTCCATAGCTGGACCGTGTAATACTGATGCCATCAATTTCTATTTTACATCTGGTTGGTTCTTTACTGACTACTATTGTTTTTAGTTTTTCTGAAATGAGATTGTCATATTAAATTCTTTTGCTCTTTTGTTAAATCTGTGGACCAGTCTTTGCAGACTATTTTCATTTTTGGCTATTGGGCTATTAATATAGCGTCAGAGTATTTTTATTTCTTTGCACCCTATTCTGTATCTTCTTCCTTTGTTGACGCTTTTAATTATTTCATCCATGATTAAATTAAAGAGCGTAGGGCTCAATGAGTAGCCTTGTCTTATTCTGCTGTCTATTTCTATAGTTTCTGTAGGTTGTCCATCTATTTTGACTTCCATTTTGTTGTTTTGGAATTTGTTTTTATTAATAATTGTTGCTAATTGTTCTGTCACTTCTGCTCCACAATACTTCATTTGTTTATTTGGTATCCTGCCCTCACCTGCTGCTTTTCTATTCTTCACCTTTTCAAGTATTTTACAAACTTCCTGTACATTTATTTTTTTGTTCGTAATTTGTGGTAATTTTCTGGTGTTTGTTCTTTCTCTGCATAGAGTTTTTTTTAGGTAGTCAATCACGTATTTTTTATGTGTTTTGGTTCTATTAGTTCCTTTGCCTCCCTTTTTTTGACCTCTTATGAAACGCCATATTTCCTTTTGCTGGCCGTAAACATCATGTTCCATTTCTTTCGAAAGCGTTGTTAGTGATTATTTTTAAGGATATAGATGACTTAAACTTAATAATTTAAGATCAAATGTCACAAAAGTGTCTCAACTAAAACAGAATTTTAGAATAAGGAAGTTCTCATTTCGAAAATTCCGATGATACCATCCGATATGAAGAGTCGGAAAGTTCACTTTTGACAGAGGTGACGTTTTAAATGCAAGTTTTGGTGACTATTTCTTATAGCTTGTAATATCATTGTCATGGAATTTCCACCAAAGACCATAATGTTTTGCATATTTCTCCTCTGTTCTACAAAGCTCTTACTGTCCAATTTTGAACAAAAACCTTCTCTTCCGTCTTTCACGTCTATCTATTTATACAGCCCTTGCTGTCCAATTTTGGACATAGGCGTCCTCTTCCTTCTTGCATGTCTCTCTATTGTAGGCAGTTTGTATCCACTTCGGGCCTGTGTGTTTTTTCAAGTCATCTGACCATCTTATTTGTGACCCTTTTCTTTTTCATTTGTAACTATATGCGGCAATGGTTTGGATTGTCATCTGCTGTACTATTCAAATCTGCCGTAAACAAAGTCAGAATAGCCATGTTGATTGCCAACGTTCGGAACGGACAAGGCACATGAAGAAGAAGAAAAAAAAGCAATATTTAGGTCCGCTGAATATATGACTAAAGTAATTAGACCTTTATATATAATATCTTTTATAAAATATATATCTATCTATACAGCCCTTGCTGTCCAATTTTGGACATAGGCGTCCTCTTCCTTCTTACATGTCTCTCTATTGTAGGCAGTTTTTATCCACTTCGGGTCTGTGGATTCGGGTGTTTTATTCAAGTCATCTGACCATCTCATTTGTGGCCTTCCTCTTTTTCATTTGCAACTATATGGTTTCCAGTGTATAATCATCTTATTTAAATTGTCGTCTTTCTGTCTTATTGTATGCACAGCGAACTTCCACTTAAGCTTTGCTATCTGCGTTGATACATCGGTCACTTTTGTTTTGTTGCGGATCCAAGTATTTCTTTTCTTTTCTGATAGCCTGATGTTCAGCATTTGCCTTTCCATGGCTCTTTGGGTCTTTGCTATGTTTTCGATGTTTTTCTTTGTAAACGTCCAAGTTTGAGAACCGTAGGTGGGAACAGGAAGTATACATTGGTTAAACACAGTTGTTTTTAAATATTAGGGGTATTTTCTTTTTTTTAGTATATAGGAAAGTTTTCCGAAGGATACCCAAGCCAAGCGTATCCTTCTCTTTATTTCTTCGGTCTGATTTTCTTTGTTTATTTATATGAATTTAACTATAATCCCAAATATACATATTTTTTTACTTGTTCTATAATTGTTTGTGCAATTGTAATTATTAACTCTTCTGGTTGGTTGGTCATAATTTTCGTTTTATTATAATTCATTTGTCGACCTGTTTTTGTTGCTTCGCTATTTAATTCATCCATCATATTTTTTAATTCTTCCCTTTTATCTGTTATTAGTACAATCTCGTCTGCATATCTCAAGTAATTCAAGTATTGGCCATTTAGGTTAATACCCCGTTTTTTCCCATTGTGATTTCCTCATAACGTCTTCAAAAGCTTGATTGAATAGTTTGGGTGATATTAGTGTCACCCTGTCTGACTCCTCGCCGTATCTTAATAGGCTCCTTTTGTTCAAACTATTTTAATGGAAATTGTTGCTTTATCATATGCATTGGAAATTAAGTCTGTATATATATAGTCTTCTTCTTCTTCGCGTGTTATATCAGGATTATCCGACGTTGGCGATCACCATTGTGAAGGCTTCTCGATCTTCTGCAATATGGAATAATTGTCCTGCATTTGGTATGTGAGTCCATTTACGAATGCATTTAAACCAAGAAACTTGTTATCTTCCTACACCTCTACGGCCCTCTATTTTGCCTTTAAGGAATCAGTTGTAAAATTTTATATCGACTTCCCCTTACTATATATCCCAGATAAGACATTTTTTTATGTTTAACAGTCTTTAGCAGTTCTCTTTCTTTGTTGATGCTCCTTAATACTTCTTCATGAGTTTTTCTTGCTGTCCAAGGTATTCTTCAGCATTAGTCTATGAACCTACATTTCCAATTCTTCAATTTTGTTTATGATCGATACTTTTAGTGTCCACACTTCTACACTATACAAAAGTACAGACCAAACATTTAACCATTTTTTGCCTTAGTTTTAAACTGAGATGGTTATTGCAAAGAAATGACTTTATTTTCATAAAAGTTGTTTTAGTCATTGCTATTCTACGTTTTATTTCTATGTCTGGATCTAGTCTATTCTTCCATTTTGTAAAGAGTTTTTTACTGCCCAATGTTCTACCTTATCGAATGCTTTTTCAAAGTCTGCAAATGCCATATACATTGGGAATTTGATATTCGTTGGCGTTTTTTAATTAATAAGTTTATCGTAAGCAGATGGTCGCTTGTACTGAATCCTTTTTCTAAAACCGGCTTGCTCTCTTGACTGGTAATTATCTAACTTAAATGTTATTTTCTTTGTTAGTAGTTTAGTTAACAGTTTGTACATTACATTAAGTAGCGTTGTGGGCCTATAGTTTTTCAGATCTTTTCTATCGCCTTTCTTAAATAGTAATAGTGATATTGCCTCGTCCCATGTGGTGGGTATTTGTTTTGTGTTCAATATTTTATTCATTAGTACATAAAGAACTTTCACTGTAATTTTTCCCCCAATTTTTTAGAATTCCCACAGTTATTCCATCTTTTCCAGGAGATTTCTTATTTTTTATTTCTTTGAGTGACTTTTTTATTCCATTTTTAGTGATTTCTGGTTGTAGGTCAGAGTTAACGTTCTTTATTTTCAGTTGTAACTGATTACTGATTTCTTGGGTGGGTTTTTGTTCTGTTTTGTAAAGATTTGTATAATACTCGTGCGTTATTTGAAAAAAATTCTTTTATATTGTTGGACTCTTTCTTTGTTCTTTATGCTATTCATTTGTATGTTTTCCAGGTTCTGTTTTAAGCACTTTATGTTTGTATTTTTTTCAATTGTTTTCTTTATCTGTTCTTCCTGCACTCTCCGTTTACACTCCTTGATATTTTTTCTAATAGTTTTGTTTATTTATTTGTATTTCATTTTATTTCTCTCCTCTTGTTCAAGTAATGTTCTTCTTGTGTTCATAAGAATCTTTGTTTCTGGGGATTATGAAAATTTCTTTTTTTGTTGTTGTCTATGCTATTTCTTTACCCACTTTCATTAGAGTTTTTAGTAAATATCATGTTTATTTTATCGATATATTTGTGTTCTATACCTTCCTTGGTCGGTAATATTTCCTTTATTCTCTCTTCGTGTGTCTGTTTTTCTTGTTTTAGTTTTTCCATGTCTAATTTCTGATTATTTTCCATTTTCTTTCTTGTTTCAATACAATATCTCTATAGAATATTTTATATCGTCACATACAATCTATCTCAAACCCTATTATATTTATATTTTTGGGTTTCCGATACTTCATATCAAATTTCATTATTATATTAATGAAATATACAACCCATTGTTTATTTAGCATAATTAAATACATATAATATACGCTTACACGAACGAATTATAAAATAATATTGAATTATATTATATTCATAACTAACAATAATATATAGCAGCATATATTTCCACCATAAATGCAAATCGTAACTGGAATAGGAAATGCATTCGAAATGAATTATCTGAGACAAAGACCTGCATTGTAAGATTCAAGATTAACTACATGTACGCGTTGGCCTTCAACACTGAAGAAAGTAAAACGCCTTGTTAAAGCCGAACCAGATGGTCTTGTTAATAATTGGATTGCTTGTACTTTCTTGCGATATTTATTAAAGATATCAAAGATCGATAATTCTTAACAACATAGGTAGATAAACTAGTAAAATTATTATCAACAACAACTATAGAAAATTCAGACTTGATATATCTTCCTATACATTACCCATATAATCAAGTTATATTTCGTTATTTTTAATTACATATAATACTACAATACACCACAATTAGAGGGTGATCAACTGTTCAGCGAACAAAATGAAAATGAAAATTGCAAATGGATTTTTTCAACACAGAGACATACACAAATACACATGGACGCAAAATACGAGAGGGTTAAAATCAATCACAGACTACACAATCATACGACAAAAGACAAATATGATTGTACAAGATGTAAAGAGGATTGAGAGGAACTATATGTGAAAGCGATCATCACTGATTAAAAGCTAAGATCACATTTGGAGTAAATAAACCCAAAGAAGAAAAACAAGAAAATGAAAGGGAGAAAGTAAAAATAAAGGCCTTAAGGAGACTGCTGTCTCTCCCCGACATTATTTGAAATTTATCTAGAACAGGCTCTCAAAACTGTGGAAGGGCAAATGTAGAAATGTGGGAATGCCGATTAACAACAATAGCATATACACTTTCTCATTTGCCGATGATCAACTAGTAATAGCACAAGATTATGAAGATATTGAGTATATGACTCGAAATTAATCGAGGAGTATAAAAAATAGGGACTTGAAATTAATATCCAAAAATCCGAGTATATGTGTATCGGTGGGAAACAACAGAACCTCATATTGAAAGATATAGAAGCTATCTAACATACACATATAAACCGTGTATCGGTGAAACAACAGAACCTCATATTGAGATTAAGCTATCGAACATACACATATAAATATTAAGGTATGATCATCACAAAAAAGACAACGTAGACCACACTATTGAGGAGAAAAACAACCAAGCAAGAAAAGCAATTTCCCTTCTCAATAGCATCCTTTGGGATCAATCAATCTCTAATAATAACAAACATAAGATATAATACAATCATTAAAAGTTATACCTATAGTAGTGAAGTATGGCAAATAAATGAAAGATACAAGAGAAAACTTGAGGCAACGGAAATGGATTTCTGGAGACGTTCAGCTGGATAATCTAGACTAGAAAAAGTAACAGAATAAGAGAAATTATGAAGGTAATGTATGTTTTACTAATAGTAGACGATATTGGCACCCAACAACTCAGATGGTAAGGTCATGTACAGAGAATGTCTGAAGAACGTCTCCCAAAACAAGTCTTAATGTGGACCTCTCACAGTAAAAAAAAAGAGGCAAAACCCCGCCTTAGTTAGAGAGAAGGCATCAATAGAGAAATGAAAGACAGAGACATTGAAGAAGACTTATGGATGAATCGAGAGGAGTGGCAACTGGGTATCGGAAGCCGTAGGAGAACGTTTTAACCCGATTTGTTATATATATATATATTATATATATATATATATATATATATATATATATATATATATATCTTTAAGGAGTATGACTGTTTAATTTAATATAAAAAAAGTGTACTAGTAAGTGAATGGGAAGTTTTTTGGTCAATTTGGAGATAAAAAAGACAAGAGTTGTGCTACTTTGTCTATTTAATGAAGACGTTTCGCCCACTGTTTAATGATCATCATTAGTTCATCTTTAAAAGATCTTCTTCTTCTAGTTCCATGACCGCTATCGATCGTTGGATATCTGTTGGCTACCATATTCGCTATCGTGACTTTATTGACAGCAGCTCTAAATAACGATGTAGTTGATTTTCCATACCATTGCCTTAGATTTTTCAGCCATGATGTTCTTCTTCTACCAGGACCACGATTACCTTGGATCTTTCCCTGAATGATCAGATGTAAAAGATCATATTTTTCAGGGTGTCTCATAATATGACCGAAGTATTCCAGCTTGTGTTTCTTTATTATATTGACCAGTTGTGTTGTTTGGTTCAGCCGTCTAAGGACCTCCTCATTTCTAACTCTGTCGACCCAGCTTATTTTCAGTAGTCGTCTGTATACCCACATCTCAAAGGCTGTCAAGCGTTTAAGCATAGCCTCAGTTAGGGTCCACGCTTCTACTCCATACAGCAGGACAGGAAAGATGTAGCAAGATATCATACGAACTCTAAGGTCAATGCTAAGATCATGACTCAAAGTACGTTTCTCATTTTTACAAAGGCAGCTCGGGCTTGTTCTATTCGGCTTTTAATTTCTGCGGTTGGATCCCAGCTCTCATTGATATTACTGCCGAGATACACGAGTTTCTCTACTCTGTCCAGTGTGGCATCTCCGACTTTTATACCGTCATCATGTATATAATTTTGTTTGCTAACTATCATATATTTAGTTTTCTTAACGTTGAGTTTTAATCCATACTGATCACAAGTCTGTTTTATTTTGTTCATTAGATTTTGAAGGTCTTCTCCGCAATTGGCAAGGACTAAGGTATCGTCGGCATATCTAATATTGTTGACGGTTACTCCATTCACAATAATACCTTCGGTTGTCTCTATTAGGGCTTCCTTAAATATTTCCTCCGAATATAAGTTAAAAAGTAAAGGCGACAATATACAGCCTTGTCTCACTCTCTTTTTATATTTATTTCATCCGACAGTTCTTGTTCAACCTTTATTCTTGCCACTTGATGCCAGTATAGATTTGTAATTATTTGTAGATCTTTATCGTCCAATCCAGCTGTTTCCAATATTTCTAGCATTTTGTTATGTCGGACTTGGTCAAAAGCTTTTTCAAAATCGATTGCACAAATATACACATTTTGATTTATATCTCTGCATCTCTGTACTAGCACCTGTATACTAAACAAGGCTTCTCTTGTACCCAAGCCACTCCTAAACCCAAATTGAGTATTGCTAATTCTGTCCTCTAACAGCGTGTAAATTCTGCTGTGTATTACTCGCAGAAAGATTTTCAAAACGTGACTCATCAGACTTATTGCCCGATAATCACCGCATGTCTTTGGACGATGTTTCTTAGGTATTGTGACAAATGTCGACTTTAACCAATCAGTTAGTAATATCCCAGTGTCATAAATTCTGTTAAAGAGATTACACTCTCTCCGCCTTCAGTAAGTACTGGGTGAATTGAGTAGCTCAGTAAATGCCGATGCCGGTCCCAAGCCCGGATAAAGGTGGAGGGTTGAGGCGATGGGCTAGCAACTCGTCCCTTGTCAAAAGAAATTAATGCTAAAAATTTCGACCAAAAGCCTCGGAATACAAAGGATGGATCAACACAAAGACGACTAAGGCAACGAAAAGGGAAAATGATATTGGCTACATGGAATGTACAAGGACTGAGAACCAAACAAGCAGAAGTATTCAAAGAATTAGCGGAAAGAAAAATAGATATATGTGTTCTCACAGAAACCAAGAAAAAGGGAAAAGGAAATGAAGAGATAGGAGAATATATACATATCTACAGCGGAGTGAGTAAAGATAACAGAGCTAAGAGGGGAGTCTCTATTGCCATTCGAAAAAATCTTAAAAACAACATTAAATCGTGGACTGAAGTAAATGAACAACTACTAATACTAGAGATGAAAAAGAATGGGCACAATATCGTAATTGTCGGAGTATATGCCCCAAACGAAGATGCAAATCCAGAAAGTAAAGACGATTTCTACGACAATATGAATGAAATACTCTCTGAAGTTAAAGAAAACTGTGAAATCTTTATACTAGGAGATTTAAACGGCAGAGTAGGACAGAAGAAAATAGCAGAGTCGTAGGAAGATATGGAGAACAAATAACCAATGACAACGGAATGCGTCTTAGAGATTTTTGTGAAATAATGTCTCTCAAAATTATGAATGGATTTTTTCAACATAGAGACATCCACAAATTTACATGGATACAACCTACTAGGAATCTGCGCTCGATAATCGACTTTGTAATCCAACGTCAAACTTCCCAGCTGAAAACAACTGACGTAAGGGTATACCGTGGATCAGAATGTGGATCCGACCATCATTTACTTATGGCCAATGTGATAGTTAACTATCGCAAAAAACAATAACACTCAGGCACAGAATATAGAAAAGGGACAAAAAGTAACATCTCCTAAATATAACCTAGAAAGCTTAAAAGAAGATTCAACAAAATTTCTTTACAAATTACGACTGGCCACAAAATTACAAAATGTGGATTGAGAAAATATAACAGCGGAAGAATTATACCAACAACTTAAAAAGTACATTCATGAGGCTGCAAGTGAAGCTTTGGGGTATAAAGACAAACATGAAACAAAAAATCATGAATGGTGGTCGGAGAATATGCAAACGTTAGTAAACAAGAAGAAAACTGCTTATCAGAAATGGATGTCAACGAGAAAGGAGGAAGATCACAAGGTATATACGAAATTAAATCGAGATGTAAAAAGAGAAGTAGTGAAAAGTAAAAATGAGATGTGAGATCGAAGATGTGCAGAGGTGGATAGGTATATGGGTGGAACAAGAGTTGGGCAAGCGTGGAAGGTGATAAAGTCTCTCCGGGGGAAGGAAAGGAAAAATCTAACTTAAAATTAATAGATCTGAAACAGTGGAAACAGCATTATGAGGTCTTATTGACAGAGGATAGACGTAAATTCCAAGATATCGAAATGGAAGAAATATCTGAACATACACAAATAATTGAGATAACAACCGGAGAGTTAAGCGATGCCCTCAAAAGATCGAAAAAACGGTAAAGCAGCAGGACCTGGAGACATCCCAATTGAGTTGGTAAAGTATGGACCAAAAATATTACACGAGATGATGGTTAAACTATTTAATAAATGCTTAAAAGGACAAAATATCCCTGATGATTGGAATGTTGGATACATCAGCTCAATATACAAAAAAGGGGATAAACGCAATTGCTCTAATTATAGAGGAATAACTGTTACTAGCTCAGTTGGGAGGTTGTACGGTCGAATAATAAAAAAACGAATTGAATCAGAATATGAAGACATAGAGGAACAAAATGGATTTCGGGCAGGAAGATCGTGCATTGATAATATATTCGTTCTGCAGCAGGTAATCGAAAAACGGAAGGCAAGGAATCTATCTACCCACCTATTGTTTGTAGATTTAGAGAAGGCATATGATACGGTACCTTTGAAAAAACTATTTTATACATTGACGAAAGTAGGTCTCAGTAGAGAGTATGTGGATGCTATCGCAAATATATATAAAAATGCAAGAAGTGTCGTTAAAGAAGGAAACTTTATATCTGAATCATTTCCAATAACCAAGGGGCTTAAACAAGGATGTTGTCTGTCTCCGACCCTGTTTAAAATATATATTCAATCATCGCTAGAGCAGTGGAGAAAACAAGTATCCGGAATGGGAATAGACATAGGCGGTGGTGAATGTCTAACAGCTTTATTTTTCGCAGATGATCAGGTAGTCGTAGCGAATGACGAGGAAGACATGGACTACATGTTTAGAAAACTAAAGAAAGAATATGAAAAATGGGGCCTCAATATGAATATGGCAAAGACAGAGTATCTTAAAATAGGAGATGGTGAAGAAGATCCAGAGTTAGAAATTAGAAACACAAAAACATGCAATGAATATAAATATCTCGGATCTATAATATCTAAAGAAGGCACTACCAAAAGAGACATCGAAAACAGAACACAGCAGGGAAAAAAAGTGGTAAACATTCTAAACTCTCTACTTTGGTCTAAAGATATTAGACAAGAAACGAAATTGACAATCTATCGAACCTTGGTAGAGCCTATTATGACTTATGGGGCAGAGGTTTGGCAGATAACGCAGAAGGATAGAAAAAGAATAGAAGTAGTAGAAATGGATTTTCTAAGGAGAGCGTGTGGTATATCCAAAAAAGATCACATCAGGAATGAAGATATTAGAAGGAGGACAAATACTGTATATTCCAGTGTAGATAGAATTGAAACGAGACAACTAGTGTGGTATGGTCACGTGAAACGAATGAATGAAGATAGATGGCCAAAGAAAGCTTTAAATTACATACCACAACAAAGAAGAAGAAGGGGAAGGCCTTCAGTTGCCTGGGAAGAAAATGTACGGCACATAATGAGAGATAGAGCCATCAGAGAAGACGAATGGATGGACAGAAAACGATGGCGGTCGAAATGCGAGAAACGGCAGAGGCTGTAGGAACCTCGCTTATATATATATATATATATATATATATATATATATATATATATATATATATATATATATATACTTCATCGGGGCCAAGTGCTTTTCCATTTTTTGCCGTTTGTATTGAACGTCTTACCTCACTTTCTGTTATAGATGGACCTGATATAGCAATCGATGTATAGTGTTCTACTCTCTCATCTTCAAATAATTCAGAAATGTAGTTTTCCCATTCTTTTAACTTTTCATTGATGTCTAATATTCTGTGTCCGTTTCTGTCTTCTAAACTTTGGAATACTTGTTTCCATTTGTTTCCAGCGACCTCTTTCAATTTCTTGTGCAGATGAAATGTATCGTGTTTCTTTTCATATTGTTGAATTTCATTACATTCTTTACTATGAAATTGTGTTTTCGCGTGTCTTATCTTCTGCCTGATTATTGCGTGGATCCTCTTGTATTCGTTTTTATCTTTATTTCTGACTTCTCTTCTTTGATCCATAAGTCTCAGTATTTCTTCTGTCATCCACCCTTGTTTTTTTTCTTGCTTTTAGCGCACTCAATTTTGTTTCTTGAACAGTCTTTAAGATGTCTTTAATTCTCGTCCAGTTTTCCTCAGTACTTTCTTCTTTGCTTGATGTTAACTTCATCTTTTGTTCTAATATACTAGTTATTTCTTGTTTTACAGTATCATTTAGCATCGTTTCTCTATCAATAGTAACTGTTTGCTTATTCGTAATTGCAACTCTTTTTAATCTCAGTCTTATTTTTCCTACTAAAATATTGTGATCTGTTGGTACATCTGCCCCTGGATATGTTTTTACTGATAATACTGAATTTCTGTATCTCTTATTTATACATATGAAGTCTATTTGGTTACGAAAAACTCGTTCAGGTGTATCTGCTGGTGATTTCCAGGTGTAAAGACGACGTTTTAAAAGTTTAAAAATTGTGTTCATTATTACTAATTGCTTTTCTACGCAAAAAGATGTCAACATATCTCCTCTTTCATTTCGTATTCCCAGAACATATTTCCCTATGACATCTTCCTGTTTACCTTCACCAATCTTTGCATTAAAATCTCCCATGATAATATTGAGATCGTGTTTCTTTGTAGGTGCTAATACTTTTTCTAAATCATGATATAATTTTTCAATTTCTTCTTGTTCATAGTCTCTTAAAAGATCTGTAGCGTTGAAATGGTATTAATGTGAAGAAACATCAAAATAAGGCAAACATTAATCTAATAAATATATCAGCAAAAAAACACAGAATCACAACGCCGGAAGAATACAAATTATGTAAATTTATATTAATTTTTTAAATTAACTTTTGATAACATTGATATATTTTATAATCAATAAAATTATAATCAATATAAGTTATTTATATTACACAAACAGTTGACGTCACAACTAATTTTATATTTTTTTTAGTTTTTTAAGTTTTTAACTGTTTTTTAGTTTATAATTTTAACGTATTTTTGTTTTATTTTGTCATTAATTTACATACAAATGTCAAATTTTATAATATAATCTGTGATCGGAGAACTAACCACTTTCTGTCTCTTGCTGTTGCGTAAATTTTCTACTTATTTCGTATGCTTTAAATGATGACGCACCAGTAAAGAACCATGGATGCAACTGTATACATGGTGACGCTTAAGGCTTATCCTCATGGACGTATAAACATAGATGGACACAGCATTAAGATACTTTTAACACACAATGTTTTGAAGCTTCGATAGAATGTGATGCTTCCGCAATGAGTATAAGCGTGCTTGAATTTTTACTCGCGGGTAATTATTCAGATTTTAAAAATTGGAAGTAGTAATAATGTATAAAAACACGTTCAAAGAATTTAAAAAAAACGAGAGTTTAACTATTAACAAATCACGTCTTTATAGAAAAATTAAAATACAATTTTATTTGCTTTAAAATTAATACAATTAAATATAGTTGAATTCAAGTTAATTTTTTAATAGTATCAAAATAATGCTACAATAAAAAATCTTTATGTTTTTTCCTTAATTTGCTACCCAAATAGTTCGATCGTCAATATTATTTGAAAACCTACATAGAAAAATAAATGAGTTTTATTCATTTCACTAATTTATTTGTATCCATGAGAAATATTAAATTAAAAAGGTACTAAACAGATCTTTTTTAATCAGATGATGTCTACTTACAATTTATAAATGTCTACTAATTTCATGAACTCATATCTTATTCAATACATTAATGAATATGAATAAACCCAATGGTACGCCTATTAAAATGTAAACAAACACGCTTCCTCATTTCCTCATCTTAAATAATGTAAATTGTATGTACTCACAAATGAAATGAGAGATCGGGATGTAAATATTTCGTTTATTTTATTTCACTTTTCACAAATATCACTCAAAATACAGCCAAAATATCGAAAAATAACTTTTTCCTCATTTACTGTAAAAAGTAAACAAACATGGAACAGCATTTGAAGTTTGACGTAGATCCATAAGACAGAGAAATGTAAACAACCGTTGCCATTTATAAATAGTTTTCAGTGCTTCTACATATAAAATAATTGATTGATATCTATTATACGCTATTATTAAATGATAATGCACACTATGTGCACACTTGATATTTTGATTACAATTAAATATATTAATATAACCAATAAATTATTATTTTGGTTTGATAGCACTGTAGAGTATAAAATACGGAGTAATATTTTCAGCGACTCGCGAATAAGAAATTTTAAAACAAAACGTGACAACAGTTGAAGGTGCTCAGAATGTGACCTATTCAAATAATTTTGACTTCACAATTTTATGTAAATAACTGAGTCCATCTGTGTTTATACGTCCATGCTTATCCTCGAAAATTGTAACGGTAAAATTCAGAGGGATATCTATTTCAAAACTATCTTTCTTTACGAAAACAATATCCATTGACGAAGAATATTCTAAACGTCATCTTGTACTAGAGGTTAGCTTTATACCTACCTTATACAACCCCCTATTGTGACAAGTCTTGGGTCTGTACAATTAAAGCGGGCGGCCGTCTATTCAGTGCGGTTTTGGGGTAATTAGAATAATACGAGTATACCAAAGTAATATTATTTATTGAATAAATAATTCACAACTTAGCAAGGGTACATACAGGTAACAAATAATTGTCCTGTAAATCATAACAATCAAATCGAAGACAAACTTTTATAAAATTTTATTACAAAATAATGTATAACAAGATATTTTGAGCTCACAGTATTGATTTTTTATGTCTCTTATATTTTCTTGTGTTACGTTTTTTACTGACAAATTGGGTTTTTAACGTAAATTACAGTTTGATGATAAATATTCTGAAATGGAAAATGTTTAGATGTGGCGAATAAAAACATTCATGAAATTAAAATGAAAGGATTTATTATCCAAATATATAATTTATAAATAATATAATCCAGATATATAATCCAAATAAATAAATGAAATAAAATAAAATTACTTACATGCCGGTACTCTATTAATAGATGGATGGTAGAGCATGTTTCAAACATGCTCTACCATCCATCTATTAATAGAGTACCGGCATGTAAGTAATTTTATTTTATTTCATTTATTTATTTGCTCATTCATTAATTTATTCCAAGAGATTTTATGACAATTTGTGGTCCTTACCTTGTCCTTTTAACTTTTTTAAAAAATATTTATACCTTTTATTTAACTCAATCATTTAAATAAAACCACAGACAGGTAATATTGGCATAATTATTGTAATTTATAACATCTAATTTGTTTATCTTTATTAGACAACACCCTAATATGGGTTTTTATCATTTCAGCATTTGTTTAACTTTGTACCGAGACCTGAAGATGCTTTGCATATTGTAGAAAGCGAAACCGGTCGTCGGATAGTTAACTTAAATTGATTGTGAGTAAGTCTGATTTATTATTTCTTTACCTATTTGAAATGGACTCACACAAGCAACAAATTCATGATTTTCATAATTAGAAAGAGGTAGTAAGGGCCCAGTTGAACGGTCAAGCTTATTCCAGTGGAAGCAATAAGGAGGATTATTTTTCGTTTTGGCTCAGCTGACATGCTCTCTCTAGCACTACAATCCATGAAACTTTGACAAAAAGCATGCTTTATTTATACGGTTGTGAAACACGACGATTAACAGAGACATCGAAGAAAGATATCTCGTCAAACTGGATGCAATAAAGTATGAGAATAGAAGGTACAGTCATGGCTGGCATACAACGAAAGCGGCTCAAATGGTACGGACAGGTCCAATGAATGAAAGACAGTAGACTACTGAACCAAGTACCTGTATGAACACCTACAGGAATCCAGAAGAGAGGATTATCTTAGAAAACACGGATGGAAGGAATAAGAAAGTTAATGAGCTCGAAAGAACTTAAAGAACAATGTAACAACCGAATTGAATGAAAAATGGACGTCGGAAGACGTTTTATAGGAATTATATCATATTATAGGTACATTTTTTGGACTAAAAATAAATTTGAAGAAAACCAAGTTCATGGTATTTACAAATGCACAAAGCATCCAAGTTAAGCTAGTACTAGATAATACAGAAATTGAACAAATATCTTCTCACAAATACCTTGGAGCATGGATCATAGAAGATTATTAGACAAAAGAAATAAGATGCCGCATTGGAATTGCACGGTCAACTTTTAATAGAATGAGAAAACTGTTTTGTAATCGCGATATCAATATATCGCTCCGGATAAGAATGCTTCGATGTTATATTTTCTTTACCCTTTTGTATAGGATTGAAGCTTGGTCACTTAAAAAATTCAACATTAAAATCGGCATTTTGAAGCTAAAAATATTTAGCTTTCTAATGGAGTGCAAAAAATCTAAAGATTCGCGTTTTTTGCATTAAATTATTAATCATTAAAAAACGGCTCCGAACTTTACGCAGGAAACAGGTAAGTTTTCTTCTTATAGGTCTACAATAACTAAAAAAGTTGTCAGCTACCTGGATTATTGAGTGTCACGAGAAAATCCTTATTACCCTGGACTAATATGACTGGACAAGCAAGTGACGAAACAAACTTCATATGTTATGTAAACTTTACTAACAAAAACGTTCAAAATAAATATTCCAATAAATATAAATAATCAAATTCCATTTTCAAATACTGCAAAATATTTGAGTATTCCTCTAAGCTTATGTGTAGAAGAAAAGAAAATAATAATTCTGATTGAAGTACAAAAAAATGTACTGGCTGATTGACCAAAATTCTACGCTCTTTCTACATAATAAATTATTATTATATAAGCAAATACTGAAACAATAGTATTATTATAATAACAGTATAAACATTTATAAGGAAAATGTTACAAATCAACAGAAAATATTTCTATTCATATAAAATTTTAATCAAATTATAGGTACTTACTGCTAATTTATATAAAATTTCCTCAATCGGAACATAAAGGTCTTCGTGAACTACCCATTTTAAAAACAATTAACACACTGGTTTGTCAAAAGTCGGAATAAACCCTAATAATGTTATTCAACATTATTTATGACCCACCCTCGAGAGCGTATTATACTTCTTACCTAACTAACTTAACCGTCGGCGAGAATCCAGAAACTATCGACAAGGACAGCCTATACTGACCGAGAGAGAGAGAGAGAGAGTTACATTTAGCAAAATTTTAGATTTTTAAAAAAGTTTATACCAAATAGCTGCTTTGTGTTACACTTTATGCTTAAAAATAAAAACAGATTCGGAAAGTGGGTCAAATTCTGTAGTGCCTATATAAAAAAAAAAATTTACGTTTATTTTAACTAAAATATTTGAAAAAAAAATATTGTTTTAAACAATTTAATAATTTACAACCAAATAGTGCACTAGAACTTTTTAAGACCTTCCATATAAAAAAATAATCATCCCAATATCTGCCATAGTTTTTGCGTTATTTGATATAAACTTTTACATTGGAATTTAGCTATGCCCAGAATCGCGAGGAACGGCCTTAAGTAGTTATTAAAAAACAAACAGTAGACTTTACACTTACAAATATTAAGTTTTCAACCACTTGCTTTAATAAAATGTTTATAATTAGAAAGATACATAGAGTATTTTTTTTTAATGAGTTAATGCCTCGATAACTATGATCATTGGCATGGTACAGTCAGGTACCTAGTGTAGTGTGTATGTATGTGTAGAGTAATTGTCTTGATACTTAACAAAGTCGACGTCATTGTCTTTGCTAAGAGACGCTAATTGTATCCGAACGTCTGCGGTCCCTCCGGTGAGTACCGCTCGCACATGGATAGAAATTATTTTCATTCATTAATTTTTAATAAACAAAAATTTCCTCTACCCAGATGGGATTCGAACTCACGACCTTTAGGTTTAAAGGTAGGCGCTCTTACCACTGAGCCACAGGGGGGGTTATAGAGTATTTTAAAATTATATTTTTCGCTATAACTTTCATGTTCGTAGACACTTATATATAAAATTGTAAAACTAGGCTCTTTTGAGTGTACCATTTTTCAAAGTAAAAACGTTGCACGCCATTGTATTATCGAAGTTATAAGTGCTGTACAAAATTGTTTGATCAAAATACCCCCCTCCCCTTGAGTAGTTGATTGGTAATCTTACTTAAGTCTTCTTCTTGATGTGCCTATCTGTTACGAATGTTGGCGATCATCATGGCAATCTTTATCTTGACCTTGTTTCCAAATATTTTTCATTTCAGGATGGCTTAAAGGAGAGCATATCTGAATTCATTTCGCATAATATGTCTGAAGAATTGTAACTTTCGAGATTTTATGGTGGTCAGTATCTCTCGGTTCTTATTAATTCTTTTGAGGACCTCCTCATTTGTAACTCGGTCAGTCCACGGGATCTTAGGTATTCTCCGATATAGCCACTTCTCAAATGCTTCCAGTTTTCTGCACATATCTTCGTTCAAGGTTCACGATTCAACACCATAAAGAAGAAAAGAGAAGACGTAGCATCTCAGCATTCTTACTTTTGTATCAAGAGAGAGGGTTGTGACTCTAAAATAAGGCCCCCATTCATTAAAGATGTAACTAGCTTTTCCGATTACGGTTGTTGCATTCATACTGTCTTTCTACAGCAGATTGGTTGACGTAGAATTGACCTTCTGTTTTCCTTTTCTTGCTTATTGCCATAAGCTTTGTCTTCTTAACGTTTATATTGAGTCCATATCGTTGACTGTAATACATGATTTTGTTCATAAGGACTTTTAGTTGTTCTAAGTTGTCCGCAAATACTAAGGTTCGATAAATATTTTTTCAAAGTACTGATTAAAGATTGGAGGAGACAAAATACAGCCTTGTCTCACTCCACGTATGATTCTCACATAGTCAGTGTATTAACCTTCAGCAGAAGACGTCTCTGCGTCTCTGGAATAAGACTTGTACTGAGAACAAAGTCTCTTTAGTAACAACAGCATTTATGAACCTGAACTGGTTGGGGTAAATTTGAGTGTCACACAGCTTTTAGATTCTCTTATGAATTATCTTTGGGAACAATTTTAGGAGATATCTCATGAGGCTTATAGTACGGGTATCTTCGTATTTTTTTGCTCTTGGTTTTTTTTGAAGTGCAATAAACTCAAATTTCAGCCATTCTGTTGGTATTTCTCCAGAGTTGTATATGTTGGTGAATATCTTTGTGATTATTGCAATTGATTCGTTGTCCATTAGTTTGAGTAATTTTGTTTGTATATCATCAGAGCCTGCCGCTTTGCCATCCTTTGAATGTGTTGTTGCTGAATAAACTTCCTGCTGTAATATTCTTGGTCCATAATTTGGATATACTGGACATACCTACCGGAGTAGTCACCTGTAATGATAAAAATTGAAAACATAGTTTCTAAAGTTTTTATTACCTATTGTAGAATTGATTATTGTTGGAATTTATTTATATGTTATTCATGCATTTAAGTCAAATGACCACTTACTCCCACAGGCTTGTACTCTATATATGTTCTTATTTATTTTCATACCACAAATATTCTGAGAAGTCGTTTAACTTTTTTAGAACCTGATCGATTTTACAGTGATAAGAATTTTGGTTACCATAAAAAATTAGCATCAATAAAAATCTATATAAAAGTTATTTTTAATACTTTAGACCAATTAATTTGCATATTCGTTAAAAACACAAAAAACTACTAACAAATTTTGGTCTGACTTTTATTATCTTATCTGAAGCAAAAAATCTAAACTTCTTTGATTCGTCGCTGCCATTACATTCCTTTTTTAATTTTACATATTATTATGATTATACGGAAACTGGACTAAAATAAACCGGACGACAAATTTGCGAGATGTATGAGTTCGAATTTCGGGTGTGGACAAGGTTGATATTGGCATATAAAATGAAACAGTCTACATGTTTTTTGTATAACTTGTTCGGGTTTTACATCAAACACATCAACCTCTAAAATGAATGCATTCGTAAGTTTTCTTATTATTTTAAATATTTTTTTATTTGTTTTTAAATTTCTAAAAGTTTTAGTAATACAAATTACTTTTGCCTTCTCTATTCATCTACATATTTTTTCTAATATATAAATTAGTGATAAATTGGTGACACTAGTTTTTCTACTAGTATCCTATATGTACATTTTTGATAAATATTTTTTCTCAGATTTACAGATCTTTTTCATACGTTGTCTTGAGATTTGGTTAAAAATTTTTTTGCACAATTTGACATCTACTATCAAGACAGCCGTTTTGACAACTAAATGTCTCCTTTCTACTTTTTTATTTTTTGCTTTAATTATATTTGGAAACATTTTATACTAGTTTAGCGAACTATTAATTATTTCCACTTAGTCTCTTATAGGTTTCCTTTTTAAGAAATTTATTTATTTTTTTATCTTTTAATTACAGTTTAGCACATTATTTCAGCTTTAAGTATCTTATCTTTTATTCTTATGATTGATTCTTGATATTGTTCTGAAGCTATTTTCTTGTGTCATATTAAAGCAATTACTATTTTAATGGGAATAACCCACAATTGAAGTATAAGATTAGTTTATTGACGTTTTAATTTCCACTTCGGAAATCGTTCTCAAAATACAAAAATTAATGATATCTTCGTAAAAATTTTATTGAATTTTGACAATGTGCCAGTTTTTCGTAAAAAATTTCCAATTTCTGAAGGTTTTGAATAACGCTACGCCTATAACTATTTTTTAATATTGTTCTGAAGCTATTTTCTTGTGGCATGTTAAAGCAATTACTATTTTAAAATTTTTTTATTACAATAAGCTACAATTAATTAGTTTATTGACGTTTTGTATTTATATTTGTATTTTGAGAACGTTTCCCGAAGTGGACATTGAAACTCTATTCTTAATTATACTCTAATAAAGTATTTAGTCTTTTATTAATTTTTGAAAGGTTTATAAACTGCTAGGTTCCTGATTTTAATTTTCTAAATATTTTTTCTGCTCTACTTTTGAATTATATAATATAATTGGGGAAATCAATGAATTGCTCTTCTTCTTCTTAGCCTTCTCTCGTCCATGTTTGGACATTGGCCTCTCCCAACTCCTTCCATCGGTCTCTATCCTGAGCAACATATTTCCAATTTGTTCTGGCTATTCTTGTAATGTCATCAACCCATCTCATCTGTGGCCTTCCTCTTGGTCGTTTACTTTCGTAAGGTCTCCAATGTTGTATTGTAGTATTCCAACGTTGGTCTTTCTGTCTAGCAGTGTGGCCCGTAAAGCTCCATTTAAGTTTTACAATTTTTATTGTTATGTCCTCGACTTTTGTTTTGGATCTTACCCAGTCGTTCCTCTTTTTATCTGACAGTCGTATACCTAACATTGCTCTTTTCATTGTTCTTTCTGTTGTGGTTAGTTTATTCATGTTTGCCTTGGTTAGGGTCCAGGTTTGACATCTATAGGTCATGATAGGAAGGATGCATTGGTTAACCACTTTGCTCCTCAAGTATTGGGGTATTTTACGGTTCTTAAGTATCCAACTAAGTTTTCCAAATTCTGCCCATGCTAGTCTTGCTCTTCTAGTAATTTCCGCACTTTGGTTTTCTTTGTAAAGTCTCAGGATTTGGCCTAGGTAGATATATTCCTGGATTTGTTCTATCTTACTGCCGTTTATAGTTATATGTCTGGGGTCTTCTGTGTTTGTCATTATTTTTGTGTTTTTCATATTCATCAACATTCTTGCTACATCTTATAATATACTTAATTGCCCCCCAGTATGTATATTGCACTTTTCGTTAAGTAGTTTATCTTGAATTGTAGTAGTTTCTGTTTTTTAAGTATGTACTTGATGTCGAAAATGCATATGCGTTGTCTATAGAAGTTTTTGCTAACCTCGTACTAGTCCAGAATGTTGTTCCCAAAATTTTATTATATAGTTTACATAGATGCGCATATGAACTTCTGATTCATTTTTAGATCGATATTAGTAACGCTTGGTGGGTTTAAATCAGATATTTGGCGAAACCATTTTCAATTAATTTTCATTACTTCCAATTTCAATTGATTGAATTCATAATAAATAAATTTCTAGCTTTTAAGGTAAAACCTTCTTTGTAACATTTGAAACTGTAATTGTATAACTACGTTTGTTATATACTTGACTACAAATTTTTGTATACGTGCAATAATTTTAAGATAAAAATATTTTTGTACGAAAACTTCTTATGGTTTTTTTGTTTACATTTTTTACCTTTTAAAATTGTTTTGTAACTACCTAAACCTACAAACATATTTTTTTAGACTGTAGTTTTTGCTCTTGGAGCCCTAGCCTGCGTCAATGCAGGAGTAGTTTCCCTAGCTCACGGATATGCCGCTCCAGGTGTAATAGCTCAGTACGCACTTCCTTATGCAGCTGTCGTTCCCGCCGGTCATGGTCTTGAAGGTCAATACATTCCAGACAACCTAGAAAAACTATATGATGATGGCTCCTACAGACCCCAACTTAGTGCTCTCACCCTCAGCCCTAGCCCTTACGGTTTGACTCCATCTGGATCAGGATTGGAAGGTGCCTACGTACATGACAATCTTGACAAACTGTACGATGATGGATCGTACAAACCCGAACTCACCGCTTTACCTTTGAGTCTTAGTCCTTACGGTTTAACTCCATCAGGATCTGGTTTGGAAGGTACTTATGTGCATGACCACAGCGAGAAGTTGTATGATGATGGTTCCTACAGACCCGGCTTGTATCATTAAATGTTAAATTTAGATAATTTATAAATTAATAAATTATATTTAAAAATCTATTTACTTTTGAACCTTATAGTTGAGATCGACCAAAAAATCGGTTTAGATGTTTAAAAATGAAGGCACCTAAAAAGTTAACATAAACTGGAATATTATATTAATCTTGGTGTTACCCGTAAATTTTTTAAAAATGATTTACGAAGTGCAAATAGAAACGTCAAAAATAAAATTAAACCGACCAATTTATAATTAAATTCTGGTAAGCTATAGATGCAGAATCTATTTGGATAATCTAAGCAATTTTTGGGGTCTTAAAATTGACATTATCAACAAAATTCAGCCTGAATGTATGATTTTTACAAATCAAATCTCTGACGACTGGATTAAAAACAGATTAAAAATATTAAAAAATATCTTTATGGGAATAGAAATTGCATGCGAAGAAATACATGAGATCGAATTGAATTGAGAAAGCAAGAAGCGTTTGTCTAAACATAAAAGTAATACTGACCGGCCAAGACTTAAAACCAGACCTAAAACTACGCCTAGTAAATGTTAAATGTTTTATACACTGCTTAACAATTGATAATGATAATAATTATTATTTCAAATATTTCAAAAGTTTTTTGACGTCATTGGTCTACAAAACTTAAATAAAAAGTTCTAATAGTTGTCGGACCTCCTTGTAAATAAATTAAATTTTTACTCTAGTGGGGTTTTACATAATATGCAAATAAACAACATCCCATTTAAAATAATACAATATGCAGATGACTTTTGTATCTATACAGAAAGTAAGAAATATGAAAACGGTATGCAAAACCTAGGTAGAGTATGTAGTTCTCTTTTCCCATGGTACTTAGAGAACGGCTTAAATTTATCAATTGACAAATCAGCAGTATCTGTCTTCACAAGACACAACCTTTCTCCAAATCAAAATATACTTCTTGATAATCAATCTTTTACATTCAAAAACCATATCAAATATCTGGGCCTTATACTGGATAAAAAATTGACTTGGAAACAACACATACAATATATGCTGGATAGATGCAACAAAGGTAGCAATTTTCTTAGAATGACAACCAAAGTATGGTGGGGCTGCGATGTTAAAACATCCTTATTGTTTTACAGAGCTTATATACGATCCATTATAGATTATGGTTCTACTCTTTACGGTTCTGCATCTATAAATCTTCTAAGAAAAATTGACATTTTTCAAAATTCTGTCTTAAGGGTCTGTTTAGGTGCTATGAGATCTACTCCTATACAACCACTACATGCTGAAGCTTATGAACCTCCTCTTTCGATTAGAAGAAATTTATTAAGCGAAAAATGGTTACCCAAAGCCTACTCAACATATCCCAAATTATTTTCCAGTATACGTCAACTTAACGAATCAGGTCTCACTCATAAATATTGGATTAAGGAGCCGTCTCCACCTTTGTGTACTGCTTTACAGAACAATTCAATTTTTTCAAAAAATTTGGCCAAAAAGGAAAAAAAATTTAGACTTCTTTGCTCTCTTCCATAAAGCTGAAGTTATAATACCCACATATAGTCACAATAACAAATTGAGCAACAATATTCTGAGATCTGTTTTGAACTGTTATAGTGATGCCACAGTTATATACACGGACGCATCCAAATCAATAGAAGGGACTGGCTGTGCCTATTTTCTACCCTCAGGAGGTTCTGAATTTAAGTACAGACTTTCCAAGGAGTTTTCAATTTTCTCGGCGGAATCATTGGCTATACTCGAAGCTTTGAAATATGTTAAAAACTCTTATATTAAAAAATCGTATATTCTTTCAGACTGCCTTTCAGTTCTACAGTACATAAAAAACACATTTTTGCCCAAATCATTTAGTAATCCTTATATTTTTCTAATAAAACCAGTAGACTCTGGCTTTAATATAAAATTTATTTGGGTTAAGGCACATATTGGACTCAAAGATAATGAATATGTAGATTACTTAGCTAAAACCAGTATAATATCAGGCACTTTATTGCCATATTCTTTATGTGTATCAGATGCCATTAGGATATTTAAAAAAAACCAGTCAGCGACATAAAAAGATCAATGGAATCTTTACTGCCTTACAAACCAAACAAGATACACCAATTTACAACCACTTATTCCACAAACTACTTGGTTTAAGAATTTTAAATCTCCACGTAAATATATAACCACCATAAATAGACTACGCTTTGGACATGCGTGTTATCCAAGTCATTTATATAAAATAAATGTGATTGAAGATGATAATTGCAAACATTGCGGAAAACTAGGTGATCTTGATCACATCTTTGTTGAATGCCCCAAGTTTCAACAGCATTCAAACTCTCTCTACAAAAAATTAATCGAATTTAATATGTATGCACCATTCAATATTCAGTCGCTACTGGCGACAGGCTCACAAAATTATATATAATATCATTATAGATTTCTTGTCAGACACATGCATGGTTCTATAGAATTTGTACTCGAGCATGAGATTTTTCATGATCATGTGGAAATTTAGATTTGTATCCTTTGTTTACCCTAAATGTTATAACACCTTATCCGTGGTCCAGTTTTGTTTGTCTACTAAGAATGTCTTGATGGGCCCCTAGACGAGAAGCAAGTGACCCTGTAAGTTTCCTTGTCGTATATTCTTCTATTAATTATCCGTTAGTTTTCGATTAGGGATAGAGTTGTGCATTTGTCTGATTGGAGAATCTATTGCAACTGGCTCAATGACTAATGTCAATGCCATTAAAAAATACTCTAGTGGGCGTAATCTCAATTATTACATTAACAAAATTTTGATCCAAAGATGTTAATATGTGTTTTACAGTTTCACTTACCTGTTTAAGCGTAGTATTTATAGTATTATCTAAAACATTAAGTTGTATTATAGCGGCCCAGACATGTTCTATGCAGTTCATATCTGGTGACCATGCTGGCCACTCCATTCCGTTAACACCGTGATGCTGTAATCTTTCGTTGGCAAGTCATGTACGGTGGGGATAGGCATTGTCGTCAATAAAAACAAAACTTTCTCTGATTGCACCCGCAAATGGTAAAATAATTGGGTCTACAACCATGTCTCTATAGATCTTAGCAGTCTTCGTATCATTCGTCAGAACCACTAAGCTAGTGCGGCTATCAAAACAAACACCAGTCAAAATATAAATAGAGCCTCCCACAAAAGCAGTTGTAGAAACCCTATAATGTTTATTATACCCTTCTTCTCGTTCCGTTTAAACCAATATACGAACATAGGAATTGTTTATACGAATTATATACTTATCTATAAAAAAATTTTCGTTTTTTCTTTTGTTAATTTTCCAGTTATGGTGTCTTCTGCCCGTAATCTTCTCATTCGACGATGTTCCATGGATAGCAGTGGATATCTTTTTGACGCTCGCTATTAAACTGTTAACTAGTGGAATTTTTTTTACTTCCTCCGCAACTCTGTTTATTCCATGTGCTAAACAAGTGACATGTATTAAGTTTGGATAAAATATTTTGAAATTTTGTCCTGCTTTCACCATATGTGGTGCGGCATGAGATAAAATAAGCAATAATTTATCATTAGTCACAGCAGTAGGAAAAAAAAAGTTTGCTAATTCTGCTTGTAGAAACCATGATAGTGTTAGAGCGTTGGTTTTTTCCACTTGCTTACAGGAAATTAAATACGATTTTGAAAAGGTTTCATCGCTAAGTATACCAATCAATAAGTGAACAATGTATCTTCCTGATGAGTTAGTGGACTCGTCCACACATATATAAAAGTAATTATTACCTATTTCGGCTTTTATGTTGTCGATAACTGAGGAGTATAACAAATTGACATTAATTCTCTTTAGAGTTCGTTCACTGGGAATATTTTGTTGCAACAGTTTGGTGCAACAGTTGTACTCATACAGTCCTCGAAGACATACCGTCTCAGCACTAGCAACTTCAACGTGGAGTCATATGTCGCCATGTTACCTAATCCATCGGTAACTCTATAATCTTAAATAATTATAACATATTTTTAAAACTTAATGTAATTAAACAACTGTTAATGGGTTTTTACCCATATATTTACTCTTAGTGGCTACATTCATGTACTCCTAGACACTGATGATGGAACATGGTTTCCGAAAACGTTTTGTCTTTTTAACTTAGCCCGTTTGGGCCGTAAATATATACCTATTACAAAGGATTTTTAATTAAATTTTTAATTAAAAAAAATTTATAGTTAACACCAATTTTTCAAATTATATGAACTTTATGCTCACTTTTATAAAAATATGCAAAATTTGACATTTTTGCATTTTTATGCATTTTATGCAATTTGCATATTTGCCTAAGTCTAGTCATTACCATTTATAAATAACTTTAAAAAAAAAGGGTTTTGTGCAATTATCTCGGTCAATTATTTATGTATTTTAATTTAGAAATCATACCTACCCCTCATATACGTTTTAGAACCTTCAGATATCTGTACAAGATTTTTTTAGCTTCTTTTCTTTAGTGACTAGAATAATAGTGTAGTATATATTATTAGCATTCTGCAAAACCTCCTGAACTACTCCTAAGCCCAAATTTACATATACATTAAATTACATGCGTCTAACGATTGTAACAGTCATTCGATCATCTACATACTATCATGTGATAAAGGAAGTTTTACATGCATGGGAACTAGACTTTAACCTAAACTTCAGTTTCGTTGTGGTTTGCTTTGTGCCTTTGTTATTTCGTGGATTAAATGGCTGAAACGATAAAGTACAGAGTATTGGGAAGTATTGAATGACAAACTGACCTATCTAAACCAATCGGATAATGCAGCCTATTCAAATATAAATTTCAAAGTACATCAACCAGAATTAAAATTTAATGGTTAAGAAAGATACTAAGCGTCAAATGTATATACCGTATGCCTCAAAAAGTCGGAACTATACGGAATCCATTTTATTATAAATTTTAGCAAAAATTTTTTTTTATATTTTAGAATATCGACAATTATAAGAAAATTCATCAGAACTAAAAATATTTGGATCAATTTGGGCTCAATATTAATTTAAAAAGAATTCTTAACAATAAAAAATAAACAACATGAAAAATGTTGATTTTACACTAAACTTAATAGCCAGAGACATATTTCTCTAATATTGGATTGCAAGATAAGTTATCGGAAATCGTAAATTTTAGTTTAAAAATAATAGAATGAATATTGGTATTTCCTTTTGTTGCTCAAAGCTGCTTTCTTTTTTATAATAGTCCCAGTAATTAAGTTGCACTTGTTCCAATTAATAAGCAAAGCTTCCCTACTTAATAATATTGTTCCACTTAATAGCTTCTCGTAGATCTCTAATTTTGGTTAAAATAACCATACATCGTCTAACTCTCCGTTTATTTCTATGTTAATTTAAGTCTGGGCTTTTAGGTGGCCACTTCATAACCTTTATGAGAATTCACTGAGTGAAGTTAGTTCATTATAAAATGAGAAAAGGCAGCAAATATTCGATTTCACGCAAACAAATCCTATGTATCTCTTGATACGTATTTCGATCTAATAGGTCTCGTCAGAAGAGCTATTCATAGGGGTTCTCAACGTGAAAAATCAATATTTTCTGCCTTTTAAGAAGCAACAATAACATGGCTTCAATACGGACGCAATAGCGACATCTAATTACAACAATGGTAAAATAGTTTCGAAACACAATTCAGATTTCTGCTTTATAATCTGAGCCTTCTAAAAATTGCAAGGCAAACAGACGTTGATAAAAGATGTTAAAAGAGACATGGGGAATCTAAAATTTGCATTCCACGATATGTCTTTTACAACTAAGCAGAAATCCTTAGCGAATTGTGCTTCTAGTACTCACACAGAGTAAATCCGAATAAAATGAGAAAAGGCAGCAAATATTCGATTTCACGCAAACAAATACTATGTATCTCTTGATACGTATTTTGACCTGATAGGTCTCGTCAGAAGAGCTATTCATAGGGGTTCTCAACGTGAAAAATCAATATTTTCTGCCCTTTAAGAAGCAACAATAACATGGCTTCAATACGGACGCAACAGCGACATCTAATTACAACAATCGTAAAATAGTTTCGAAACACAATTCAGATTTCTGCTTTATAATCTGAGCCTTCTAAAAATTGCAAGGCAAACAGACGTTGATAAAAGATGTTAAAAAAAACATGGGGAATCTAAAATTTGCATTCCACGACATGTCTTTTACAACTAAGCAGAAATCCTTAGCGAATTGTGCTTCTAGTACTCACACAGAGTAAATCCGAATAAAATGAGAAAAGGCAGCAAATATTCGATTTCACGCAAACAAATCCTATGTATCTCTTGATACGTATTTCGACCTAATAGGTCTCGTCAGAAGAGCTATTCATAGGGGTTCTCAACGTGAAAAACGTTATTAAACGTAATAAACGTTAGTTCATTATGTATATAACAATGTGTGGTCTAACGCGTTCTTGAATAAAGAGTAAGTTATAGACGGTAATTGGGATAACCACATAATATTTGTTTCTACAATTTTCTTAATATTGCAAATGTGATTCATTGTTGAATTATACACCAACTTGTTTAAGTCAATCTGATGACTTCAGCAATAACTCTTACTTAGTCAAGAACAAAACCTTATTATACTTAACATTAGTTTAGTTCGCATTCTTTTTTTTTCAATACCAGATCCGCTATGAAGTTGACTATTATCGTGGTAATTTTAATACTCTATAACGATAAGACTACCAAAGAGAATTGAAGTACTATTGTAAAAATAATACCTCAATCAACCATGGGAGCTTATCGTCTATTCCTTGCCTAGCTCAGTATCTCAAATGTGAGTTCGTCTTGTCTTAAATTAGCGATTGAACTTGAGTTCGTAGCTGATAGCAAATAAGACAAATTTTAACAAACATATTTATTAAAAAGAATAAAAAAACAATAATTAACCCTGCCAAAGCTTAACAGTTAATAAGTGCTACTTATTGCTTCGATGGGCTGCTTTTGTGTTCTAGCTGTTAGGTACTTCAATTAAATGTTATTGTTTCTGGAGAGCTGCAGTCACATGTGGTTGTATGTCCTGATTAGGTTGCTAAGTCCAATAAAGCCAATAAGGTTGTCGATATGCCAATAAACTAAAATATAAGGAACAGCTTGCATTAGGGAAACATCAAAAAGAAAGGTTTAACTTCCTTGCCATCTTACAAAATTACAATTAAACAAATAGCCCATGGCAAGGATAAAATGATATATGATTGTTACTACTTAGTTAAATTCTGTTAAAGGGTCTTAAGGCATATATCAGAAAAAATTATAATTCAGAAAAGTGATTTGGTGAAAGAAGTAAGGTTATGAAAATTGGAAATGCGGTCAGATTTATAGAATAAATATCACAATGAAAGTACTTAACCCAAGAGAATTAGTAGAATATAAAATGAGTCATATAATAATTTTTGCCTTCTTTTATAAATTTCAAAAAGAGGCAAAAAAAATAATCCCACCGCGTTAGAAAAGACAGAAAGACTGTTTTGACAGAAAGTGGGATACTAAATGAAGTTAGTATAGATGTCATAGGATGTTGTTATAGATATCATAAAACTAGATTTTCTGTCAAAACAGAACAAAATATTTAGTCTGCCGGACAGAACGAGAGAGATGGCGAATATTTATTCTACAAGACAGAAAGAGAGAGAAAATAAAAACAGAGGAAGAAAAGAAAAACAGAGAGCGCCAAATACTTTTTAAATAAAAAAATAGTAAAAATTAAACTGAAGATAAAGAAATTAATAAATTAATAAAGAAATTAAAATGAAATAATTATTGAAATATAATTTAATAGAGATGTGACGTTTATTAGTTGTTACTCAAAAGAGAATAAAACTGCCAACGAACGGTTCTCTTATATTTATAAACTACGACATTATCTTTCTTTCCATTACGGGCTTTGCTCGAATCTTCTTTTGCATAATAAATGTAATAACAACGTTTATAATGTCACAGGCCCTGGATCTAATATTGTAAATGCTGTATTTTTTATTTTTTTCCTTTTTGAAGTTCTTTCTGGATAGTTGTTCTATATTTCAAGAATGTTTTCAAAATTATTCAATATTCAATATGTTGTTACATGCTTTTATGGTTATGGTTATGGTAGATTGAGAGAGAGCAACAAGTCTAAATATATTTGTTGTTCTAAATTGTCCTCTATAAAAAATAAAGCCATGATAGTAGTGTTTATAAGACTTGCCCAAAAATAGTTTTTAAAAGTTTTTGCGATCTGTGTTCCCGTATCCATTATGGACTGATATCATTCTGATATTTGCCATTTGGACGATTTAAACTACCATTTAACATTTAAATTAGGATAGAATTTAAAAGCACAAAAAGAAATAGGCAAATAATAGCTATTAACCCAGATAAGCTTAAAGCAGAATCCACTAGTAATAAAATACGGGAAGAAATACATAGACACTTGAGTAACAGAACAGTACAATCGACACAAACTCCCTAGGAAGAATGGCACTATATTAAAAAAACACTAACAAGAGTAACAGAAGACCACCTCAAACAAGATACACGAAAAGATAACAAACCATGGATGAGAGAAGAAATTCTAAACATGATGGACGAAAGAAGAAAATACAGAGGTAAAAATAAAACAACATACAAGCAAATACACAAGAATATCAGAATAAAGATCCAACAAGCCAAAGAAACCTAGCTAAGTGAAAGATGCCAAGAAATTGAAGAGTTGGAACAAAGACATGATACTTTCTATCTACATAAAAAAGTAAAAAAAGCCGCTGGAATAGCTCAGATAGCTCAGAGATCAAATAGGTAGATGGAGAGAATACGTGGAAGAGATGTTTCAAGACCGAGAGAGGACGAACATTTACATGCAGGAGGCATCGACTGGACCTTATATCACAAGGCAAGAAATTATCAAAGCGGCAAATCAGTTAAAGAACGGAAAAGCTGTTGGGAAGATAATATCCCAATTGAAATAATAATGATATTACTAGACGAACACAGCGAAGTAATGGAAGATATATTTAACAAAATATACGAAACAGGCGTATTACCAAATAATTGGCTGTCATCGGTGTTTATACCACTATCAAAGAAGAGAAACTCCAAGAAATATGAAGACCATAGGATTATTAGCCTGATGAATCATATGTAGAAGCTTTTCCTACGAGTAATACACAATACAGTATAAAATAAAATAGACGAACACACTGGTCAAACTCAGTTTGGTTTTAAGAATGGGTTCGTAACAAGAGAAGCACTTTTTTCAATACGTGTGCTAGTTGAAAGATGTAGAGATGTCGATTCTGATGTATACTTGTGTTTTATAGACTTTCAGAAGGCGTTTGTACTGGTGAAATATGATAAACTAATAAATATTTTAAGGTCATGTAATATCGACGATAAAGACTTAAGGATCATTTCAAACCTCTACCAAGAACAAAAGGCTAAAATCAGAATAAAAAGCGAGACATCTGGAAAAATCAATATCGAGAAGGGAGTAAGACAGATATGTGTCCTATCACCTTTGCTGTACAATGTTTACTCTAAGAAGATATTTCAGAAAGATTTGGAAGGCACCTCGGACGGTATAATTATAAACGGGCAATGTATAAATAACCTGCGATATGCTGATGACACTGTCATACTGGCAGATAATGCTGAAGCCCTGCAACGCTTAATGGACCGAATAACGACAGCCTGTAGAGAATTTGGAATGAAATTGAATACAAAGAAGATAAAAACCATGGTCATCAGCAAGCACCAAAACAGAAGGGTGAAGGTCAATGTCGACGGAACTAATCTGGAAAGAGTAACAAGAACAACGTACCTTGATTAAACTTGGGACCACTCACCAGAGATAAGAATACGCCTGGAAATGGCACGTACAATGTTTTACAAAATGGAAAAAGTTCTATGCAACCGCATAGAACTGACAATTCAGGGCTGCTACAAATAAGATTAAATGGACAAATGTAATGGCCAACGTCCTTAAGAATAAGGCACCGTCAGAAGAGATTTAACATGAACGTGGCTAGGTATATCAGAAAAACTAGCTTATTTTAAAATGAGGGTCCGTATCTAACTTTTACAATATGATTTTACAAAACTTTATTCTTATAAAAATGTTCAGTTGGCGGGTTGGGGCGATTTTTAGTGGAAGCAATTTTTTTGAAAACGTTTTATAATTCTACAAAATATAGTTTGGGTAATTTACTTACGATTTGGATATATATTATTAAATAACTGAGCTACTTTATCGTAAATTTTCATGCAATCGCTGTAATGGCCAATCTAATGCAAATTTTAGATTTCTCACGTCTCTTTTAACACCTTCATCAACGTCTGTTTTGGTTTGCAATTTTTGGAAAGCACAGATTAAAGCAGAAATCTGAATTGTGTTTCGAAACTATTTTACGGTTTTATTATCAGACGTCGCTGTTGCGTCCGTATCGAAGCCATTTTAGTGTTGTTTCTTAAAAGACAGAAAATATTGACCTTTCACGTTAAGAACATCTTTGAATAATTGTTCTGATGAGATCTATTAGGTCGAAATACGTATCAACAGATGCAAAGGCGTGAAATCAAATATTTGCTATCTTTTTCACTTTATTCGGATCTACTATGTACGAGTACAAGAAACCAATTCGCTAAGGATTTCTGCTTAGTTGAAAAGACGTGTCGTGGAATGCAAATTTTAGATTTCCCACGTCTCTTTTAACACCTTCATCAACGTCTGTTTTGCTTTGCAATTTTTAGAAAGCACAAATTAAAGCCGAAATCTGAATTGTGTTTCGAAAATATTTTACGGAGGCTAAATTATTTTCTAGTACCTGTGCCGGTACGAATTCTATGAATTTTTGTGGTAAGTAAGTTGAAGAAATACAAATTCTGTCGTCTTCAGTAAATTTTGACGTGCACTTAAACTTAAAATTTTTACAATTCACAAACTTTTGGACTTTTGGCTGCTTTAATTTTGTTTTTGCTGCTATATAGCATACATTAACTTCTTTTCTTCTTAGTTATGTTTCTTTTCCATATTTCTGGTACTGATTTTCTCCAACGTGATCTTTTATTGTCATCATCTAATTTTTGTCGCTCTCCGGAACATATTCATCCTCTCTCTTTAAATCTAATTAACTAGTAGCTTTCGGTTTACTATACTGTTCATAATTACCTTTTTGGAGATAACTTGTAGAAAGTATTTTGTTATTAGTAAATGCAGTAAAGTTTTCTGAAGATTGAAATTCTACATTTGTTGTGATCAAAATACAATCTAAAAGTCAAAAATCTAGAGCAGGGGTGCTCAAACGGTCGATCGCGATCGGCTGGTCGATCGCGAGTGCTTTTTGGGTAGATCTCGAGAAGAAAAAAAATTTGAATAAGTAGGTAGGTAACTGAACTACTGTCAGCAGAGTTAAACTTTTTTATTAATACTGAACTATACAAATACATAGAATGCTTGACTAAGCATCATTGCAATTCAAAGAAGTGGGGACAACAAAATACTGTCCACACAGCATATTTTATATTTAAATATATTAACTAATTATTTTATTAATCCAATATGTATTATAATTATTAATCAAATTTGGGATGATATTCTATCAACTACAAAAATGTATTACGTAATAAAAGAACACTGCTTGCGGTAAAAGGTGGCTTTATCAAAGGAACGCGCGGCACTTGTCAAAGAAAAGCCGTGTTGTTTCTAGACAAGAGACAGTACAGTCTAGTTTCGGGCGGCGCGTTTGACGGAAACATTCGAGACTTTCGTTCATGCCGATATAAATGATGCGCCTGCAGGAATTGGAGTTATTCTGAATTGTAACTTGATAGCGATCCTACGTCGATACAAAGTTTATTATTAAATAGTGGAAAATGAGTGCAGTGAAAAAATCTAAAACTTATCATTTTTTCTTTCCTATGGTGAAGTAGAAGTGCATTTGTGTTATTTGTCGTGCGTCAGTTGCAATACCTAAGCGTGGTAACTTAGAAAGGCATCATAAAACGGTTCATAAAAACTATGAAAAGGATTTTCCGCTACAGAGTGAATTAAGATAACGAAAAGTAAGTGATTTGATATCTTGTTTGAAAAAAGAAACAATCCATGTTCACAAGACCAGCCAAACAATCAAAAGCTGCTACGATCGCGTCATTTAAAATATCTTATATTTTGGCGAAACACAAGAAACCATTTGAAGATGGATCGGTGGTAAAGGAAGCATTTATTGAAGCGAGTGAGACTTTATTTGGAGATTTTAAAAATAAAACAGAAATCATGTCTGCTATTAGAGAACTTCAGTTATCTCGTCCGACTGTCACAAGGCGTATTGAAGTCATAAGTCTAGACATCGCAGATAAACTAAAACATGATATCATGGAATGTACATACTTTTCTTTACAGTTCGACGAATCCATCGATATGACAGACACTGCCCAGCTATGTATTTTTATTCGGATGGTATTCAATGACATGTTGGCTAAGCAAGAATTTTTGACAATCATTCCTCTGAAGGGGAAGACCCGTGGCGAAGATATATATGACGTTTTCTTAAATTTTGTAAAAGACTACGAGCTTCCAATATATAAATTAATGTGCATTACAACCGATGGAGCACCAGCAATGACTGGAAACAAAAACGGTTTTGTGGCATTGTTTCGAGCCAATGAAGAATTCCCTTCATTTTTTTCATTCCATTGCATTATACATCAACAAGTTTTGTGTTCAAAAGTTTTAAACACGATAAAATTATGGGCATTGCAACAAAAATTGTGAATTCCATCCGTGCACGTAGCTTGCAACGGCGGCTCTTTCAGTTGCAGTTGGAAGATAGGGAGTCAGCTGAACACACTGATTTAGTTCTTCACATGGACGTGAGGTGGTTGAGTCGCGGAAAATTCCTACAAAGGTTTCAAGAATTATTGCCCGAAATAACAGCTTTTCTAGACGAAAGAGGTGATGACACTCAGATTTTGAAAAACGAAAAATGGCTAAATGATTTGGCATTTTTGACTGGCATCACAATGCACTTAAACACCGTTAACTTGGAGCTTCAAGGTAAAGGAAAAACTATTATTGAGATGATTAGCGCAGTAAACGCATTCAAAAGTAAATTGCAACTTATGATAGATCAACTGAAAAGAAAGGATCTGAAACATTTTCCGTCTTTAAAAGCAAGGATTCCTCAGTTGAATTACGATACGTATGAGGCTGAATTATCAAATATTTTGGGACAATTCGAAATGCGTTTTTATGAATGCAGTAAATTGGAAAATATAGCATCATTTAGGAGTTATCCTTTTTCATGTAAAAACATTGAGGAATTAGCTACTGAAATAGCAAGTCAGTTTAATATGAACTCATGTTCTGTTGAAAATGAGTTGGTGCAGATTATATCAGATATACATCTCAAAGCTACAGTATCTGATACAAATTTCTGGCGTTTTATCTTCTTCTTCAAGTGCCGTCTTCGTTCCGAAGTTTGGCTATCATCAAAGCTATGCGTATTTTTGATGCTGCAGATCTAAACAGTTGGTAATTGGTGCAATTGTACCATTCTCTCAAGTTTTTCAACCATTAATTCCTTCTTCCTATAGGTCTCTTTCCCATTATCTTTCCCTGTATAATCAATTGCAGCAACTGGTATTTATCTCTCCTCATAACATGTCCCAAATATTGTTTGGCGTTTTATATCTGAAGATAAATATCCGAAGAATGTTCTTCGTTAAGATAAATATCCTTCATTCAAATATTGATTGAGATGGTATTAGGGACATGGGGAATCCAAAATTTGTATTCCACATTATATCTCTTCAACTAAGCAAAAATCCTTAGCGAATTGGTTTCTAGTACTCGTATAGAGTATAACGAAAAGGAAAAGACACCCGCTTATACGTATTTCGCCCTAATAGGGTTCTTCAGAATGGCAATTCACAGTCGCTCTGAACGTGAAAATAAATCTTTTCTGTCTTAGGAAGCAACTCTAACATGACTTTATCCGTAAAGCAAAATCTGAATTTGGTTTCGAAAATTAGTTTATTGATTTAATATCAGATTTCGCTATTTGCGTCCATTCGAAGCCATGTTAGAGTTGCTTCCTAAAATAGAAGAGATTTAATTTCACGTTCAGAGCGACTGTGAATTGCCGTTTTAAAGAACCCCATTAGGGCGAAATACGTATAAGCATTTCACAGGGTACACAGACGCACTATACGTGAAATCAAATCTTAACTGTATTTTCCTTTTAATTGAATAATTTTTTATACAGTTTTTTATTACAACAATTACCACATTAATTACAATTATCTATTAATAATTTTTATTTTCATTAAACAACATATTTTAATAATCTTGTCTACATAACAGTATTTTATCTCTTATTTGCAAGCAATTCTATACGACAAAAAACTGATATCTTTAATTACTACGTTCAAATAAACCGCAACCTGCTTGTGAGAAATTGACCTACAAAACGTCCTTGATCTTATAAGTTTGGACAATGTAAATGAACCCGCAAAAAATTAAAATCAAAACAGGATCAATTATTTGCGTGGAGACCTTGTCGTGGGACGAGAATTACCGCTTCAGGATTAGGTGGAGTCGCTTTGGAATGCAAATTAATTCGTTCCTGCTAAACGGTATGTTTAACAAATCAAATAAATTGCTACTGAATCACTAAGCGTCGCGTAAAAGAATTGCAGTAAATGAGGGAGAACTATTATTGTTAAATCAACGGTTTACATTAATGGCTGCAAAAAAGAAATTAAGGAAAAAAAATATTATTTTCACATTAAGCTCTAAAAGCAGCAGTAAAAAGTATTTATTATTAAATATATTAATTAAAGTTTCTGTCCGTGTTTTTGTTTTAATATTATATGTAAACATACATAAAATATGTTCATTCTACTTGCCATGTCACACATAGAGAATTGCCATGTAATTTACTAGAGATACATTATTTTTACAAAAAAAAGGTATACTTATTAATAACTTTAAAACTCAACAGATTTCGAGATAATCGCATTTTACAATCAACTACATAATTCAGATTTAACGCAATTACTCCAGGCAACGAAAAAAATTGGACAAAAACATCAATACTTCTGAATTTTGGTATAAAATGCCTTAAATAAAAATAATACTTAACGAAATATTAAATAAAACAAATATCAGAAGGATAGTTTGCAATAGGATTTGACAAAATAACAGACTAATTGAATTTTACATCAAACATTTTACGTTTTATATTAAATTAAAGTCAACATATTTTATTTATAAGCCAAATTAAGAAATAGGTAAACCAAATAACGTTAAACTTTTTGTCAAAGTAAGGGTTCCGTCCACCATTTTCTTTAGTTCTTATTATATATATATATATATATATATATATATATATATATATATATATATATATGTATATATATATATATATATATATATATATATATATATATGTCTTCATATCAAGGCGAGATCCGTTTGTATCATAAGCTATACAAAATGAGATCCGTTTTGCAAGGCGAGATCCGATTTTGGATCTCACCTTGTATTCACGTGTATATAGTGACATCTCGATGTAACAATGATGGGGGTACAAAAAAATCGATTTTTGTCTGGACCTCATTTTGCACCCCTTTTGGTGAATTTTATATTGCAGTAGTTCCACTAAATCCGCTGTAGAGGCAGTGCGAGCGATCCGTTGTGTATATGCTAAATATACATTTTGTAGACAACCCGAGATCCGGTAAATTTGGCAACATCGCAAATGAATTTTACAGTCAGACCTCTCACTCCCTTCGGCTTATTTCCGGTTTGAATAATATTATTTACATTATTAAAGAGCTCTGTCCAGAAAGGCGATTGTCAAATATCTCGAGAACTAGACGTCGTATCGAAAAAACTTAGGAATTCTTTTTTAATGGTTTTTCAAAATCTATATACTTATGCAATAGCAGGGTTCTTATTCTCCCTGCGAACGCGGTGGGTGTAGCAAATTTGAATTTTCAACTGGAACCCTTCATTTTTATTTAAATAAACATTTTGAAATTAGATTAGAACTATTATGGATATAGATATAAAATTAGAATAATTAATTAAATTAGAAATTTAGAGTTGAAAATACACAACTTTTGTATGAATATATAATAGCTTCTTTAACCAGTGGGAAGAGCTTTAAAATCGTCGTTTTGATGACATTTTTAGGAGTTAGATTATTTTAAGTAATTTTTTATATAAAATTATGTAGAACACGTTGGTAAGTACTCGAAGTCTAAAAAATTTCGGAGACATTGTTTATTTGTAGTATTATTTTTTTACAATTTTTCTTCGCATATCTTCTCCACTGTTTGTTTTACAAAAAATGTCAAAAACTTATTTTAATCGCTTTTAAAAGACCTACAAAATAAATCTAACCGCGTTTAATTTGAATGAGAGTTACAAACACAAATCTGTTTTGCATATCATTTATAATTAAGGGACCAACTATGCTGTTCACGTACTATATTAAGATTCCACGGGAATATTTTTCAATATATGTAATTCATTTATGCTAAACTTGGACACTACGTCAAATAGTTTACGAGCTATAGCTTTATAAACAAATTAACTTTATATTTCCTTTAAATTCGTTTACTGAAGAAAATCCAAATTTAGCTATACAGCTCGCACTCCCTTGTAGGGGAAAATTCACTCATCCCAGATACCCACGTTATCAAAAGGATTGACCTGTGGGACTCTTTCTGTGTTCGATTCCTAGGTGACTTGGTACATCGGGTTTGTCCCAAAAATTTTCATACATTATTATCTAGTATTATATAAAGCTTATTAAGGACGTTGTAACGGCGTTAAAATTCAAAAGCTTGTGATATATAAAACATCTAAAATTGCAACGGTTTTTCCCTGGCAGCAAATTTCACGTTCAAGAACAAAGGATAGTAATTGAACATTTGCGATGCAATCTTATTAGCTGAAATTACGAGAAGACGATCTAGGCTTTTGAAAAATACATTAAATCGTAAAAAACTGATCATGTAGTTTTTGTACAGAATATTCGTCAATTTTCATCCGTTTTTTTTCTATTGTCTACGTTTTGACTTGAGTGATTGCTTAGGTCTCATGATGCACGAAATTCATCTACCATCATGCCAATCATATTGTAGCTTAACAACCATTAGTCTAGTTTGGTGCTGGTTTTAATCAATCTCACGATTCCTCCTGCATCTTTTGAGTTTGTATTTATATGTTTCAAGCTGGATCTACAAATAGTTGGTTAAAGTTTTTGTTCAAACTTTTCACAACAAAATTTTTTCTCATAAAGTCTTCATGCAATTCTGGAGCCTTATCAGCAAGTTTGTACATGTCCAACAAATGTAATGTTCCCCAAAAAGAATAGTTCACATGGTCAAATGCAAAGAAGTATGGGTACATTTTTCTAAAACTAGAACAAAAATGTATTCTCCAGTTTCCGCTTCTTTCAGCAAACGAAAATGGAAATGGACTTTACGGAAAGAAACATGCCGTAATCTGATTTTTGACTCAAGTTCACTGTCATACCTGCTGCTGTTCTTTAAAATAATTTAAAACTTCTAATATTAAAAATCTCAGCTCAGTGGATTTCGTGCTATTAGTAAAAAATAATGCACAATGATGCACTTTCGCAATCAAATATACAACACAACAGAATTTCAATGTAAAATCGACCCTAACAACATCGCCATTATTAAAGTCGATTTGAGATTGACTTCAGATTATGAATCTCGCCCTTCCTCGCATCTCTGCGTTTGTCACTGTGCGTCGTGACATGCCTTTCGATTTATTTAATTTTTTCTTAAACTATTTATCCAATCGACATTCTAAACAAACCGACATGTTCTCTGATGTTCGGTCTATAACTTTTATAGAAAGCCATTTTTTGCTAGACCCAATATTTTTCGGGGTAGAGCGAGGAGAAACGATTTTAAAAATATGGGTTTTCAGACTCATTCTAAGTCATTTTGTATGAAGGCACTCCGTATACAACAATGGTTTGACATATTTTTATAAATAAAATAAAAATATTTCTAATGTCCGGATCGATATGCAAATTTGAAGAATGAATTTTCGGATATCGTAGATCCGAAAAAGGACGAAAAACAAATTAGCACTTTTTTGTAAGGCTCCCCACCAATCCCCTCACGCTACGATTTTTGGACGTCCAAGTGATTTTGCTTTAGAAAGATATTAGAAACGAATAAAAATAGGTTTTGCATTTTAGCAACAAAGTGCCCACCAAAATCTATTCTAGAAGCCTTTTTCCAGTCTATTTACTCTTCAGTATGGAATTGTATTTACTCTTGTACAAAACTAATATTTTTATGTTAAAACACGATTAGAATGTTAAAATGATAGCTTTTGTTATACAGATAAACTGTTTAGTTTAAATAATTTCCCCTTTTTAATTTTGTACATAAATAATAAACAAAAAGAGCTTTGAGAATAGATTTCACAAATTCAATAAAACAGAGCATTTAAGTAATTCGGTTTATAAAGTTTATGTTGAATTATTTAATAATATACACAAAAATTATAATCATTACTTAGCTTCTGTTATCTTTGAATTTTGTTTTACTACTTCAACTGACCGCTGCCCTTGCAATATTTTTAAAATACCATAACCGCAAATTACTTTACTGTTTGAGTAGGAAATATGCAATACAACACGAGCTCCGGTCGCTCGACTAATACTCTTTAGAGCTGGCAACAGTGTCTGATCTCGCGTTGATCTGTAAATATCTAAAATTTCGTATATAAGTCTTCCCCTTCCCTTTTCAGCTACGGATCTCATTTTGTTGTAAATTTATCAAAAAAATTTAAGTTCAAAAATCTTTTCCCCTCTAAGTGTGCCATGATTAATATGTTAATTATAAAGATAGTTATGAACAATATACTCCATTAATTAATTTCCTATTGGTGGATCTCGGGTTGTCCTCGATTTAATCGGATCTCGCCTTGATATGAAGACGTATATATAATATATATATATATATATATATATATATATACATACATACATACATCTATATATATTTTATATATATATATATATATATATATATATATATATATATAAAATATATATAGATGTATGTATGTATATATATATATATATATATATATATATATATATATATTGGAATAATAATTACATATACAAGAAATTAGAATAGTAATATTATTATGTTTAATTAATAAACTTACTAAAATAGTGGTGAAAGAAATAATTTATAAGCCATATACTAGCAAATATTATTAAAAAATATTTATATGAGGGTATTTTTGAAAATTTAGCATAGGATTAAATTTTAAAAGTTTTTTATTCTATTCTATAAATAAATATATTTAAGTGAGCCTTGTGCATAGGCAACCAAACATACACTGTCTATGACATGACGATGCCTATTTTTTGAACTAAATAAGTGACAGATGAAAAATGGGGTTAAATATTAGTTTGGAATTTTAATTTAAATATTATTACGGATGTAAAATAGTGATAATATAGTAGTTTAAGATATTTAGTTTACATATATATATATATATATATATATATATATATATATATATATATATATATATATATATATATATATATATAATAGTAAAAAATTCTGATCTGCAAAGCCTAAATGTCTATAAGTTCTCACTAGAATTTTCTGGAAAACGTCAATACACAAGACAGTTAATCCTATTTGCATAGTAGATGATTCGAGATTAGTACATGATTTCTCTCCCGATGATTCTGGGATGAACCGCGGCGATGGACATCGACGCGGTTCAACCCGGAAGACTGGTGAGTTTGATATTAATTTTAGTAATAATATTAATCTTAGCTCTAGTTTTTATTGTACTAACCGCGGAAATCTTTCCGAACATTATATATATATATATATATATATATATATATATATATAATATATATATATATATCTATATATATATATATATATATATATATATATATATATATATATATATATATATATATATATATATATATATATATATAATGTCTGTTTCATAATAGTTATAATAAAGATAATTTAAAAAAGTACTTACAAACTAATTCTTTGAGAACCGCTATAAAAACCCTATACTCATATTTTTTATTTTAAACACTAATTGCTCATATACAATCAAAACATCATAACAACATTATATGTTTGGTAAGATTTCCGCGGTTAGTACAATTAAACCTAGAGTTAAGATTAATACTATTATAAAAATTAATTTTAAACTCACCAGTCTTCCGGGTTGAACCGGGTCGATATCCATTGGGCCGAGCTTTCGACGTCCTCTCTGATGTCTCCTTTAGAGCTTCCGATGTCTCAGTCTCCCGAGCCCCCAGACACTACTACACTAACGAGTCACTACAGTCACTACAGTAGTGAAAATGTAGTGACTCGTGAGTGTAGTAGTGTCTGGAACAGTGTTGAACTCTTGCATGGTGTAGAACATTGTTGGGTATGTCATTTAAAGACGAACCATAGCTTTGTAAATAAATGTATTTATTATTGAGGAAGGAAGGATAGGAATTCTCAATCAAAATATTTCTAAGTAATTCCTATAAAAATGAGAATTCCTATCAATCCTCCTTTACTAATAAACACCTTTATTTACAAAGCTATAATTCCTCCTTAAATGACATACCCAATGGTGACCAACTTAGAGTAATATCAAAAAATTCCATTCATAATACTGTTCTGCCTACTACTGTACTTGGGACTCCAACTACCTATTGCTCATTGTTATCTTATTTCACTAAAGTTACTGAAAAACTTGTTAAACTATACAAACAGAATAACGTACCTGTTAAAATTGCAGTTAAGAATGCCAAGACTGTCAGAAATTTGTTTTCTAAAACAAAAACACCCTTGTCCCTTTTGGAATAAGTAAATGTCATCTATTATATACCTTGTGCTGAGTGTGACTCGTGCTACATCGCTCAGATAGGGAGATCACTGAGAGGGCTTCGTACGACACACCGCAGTGATATTAACTTATCTAAGCATACTTGTGCTCTTGCCCATCATGCTATTAACACAAACCACAAAGTGGACTTTAATAAAGTTAAGATTCTTGGCAATGAACGCAATCTCGTTAAAAGGCAGTTTTTGGAAATGTGTTCGATACTCATACACCGTAACGCTCTTAATAAGAGAACGGACAGTAGTAACTTGAGCCACATTTATCATGCATTATTATTGCAGAATAAGGATTAAGGTGTTGTTAAATTTAAAATTGTCCTTTAAGGTGTATGTCTTTTCATACTTTCATATTAAATAAATTCAAGTTAAAATAAAATAAAATAAAATAATATTTTCTTACTTTCCTTCACTTAATATGGATTTATTCAACTAATATTTTATTGATTATTTTGTCAATGTTATATTTATATATGTAAAATAATTTTGTGGTCAAATAGTTTAATAATTAAAATTTAAATTGATTCATAGAATCTTTATTAGTTTCTCAGTTCCAAATTATTATGAATCATGGACTGTTGGAAGTTGAATTTAATATTCACCTTTGGCTGGCTAACCAGCCACAACGTAGACTCTTATATTATGTGATATTTTAGATCGACCTCACTTATTTGTTCATTGTTTCTCTGAACCAATCACTGAGGTGAAAATGGTGATCTTAAGCACCTTTTTCTTTCATTTTTGGTTTGTACTGACAAGGTTCTCACCTAATGTACCATATTCTTTAAATCAACCGCTCTATTGCACTAGCGGTTGGCAACTCGCCTTACTATTCTGTCATATTTTGACCTTAAGGCCACTGTCTTTTTATGTGATGGCTTGGGGTTCTAACTTGTTGCTCCTATTTTGCCGGTAGCAGCTAAGGAGGCCAAAGGTGGTAACTTCATTACATTTGTTAATATTACTATATTTCAATCTTAATCATTTCAATAATGTTAACTAAAGTAAAAATTAAATTTAACTATTAATATACTGTTGGAAGTGTGATCTTATGATCTTTTTAGTTCTCAGCAAATAAGTGTTCTTTGCATATTTTTATATACATGTACAATTACCAAATGGTTTTTTGCTGAGCTAAATTTGAGTTAATTTGTAAACTGTATTTAGTTTCAATTGATTATTTATACAACATAATCATTTAATGTCCAATGTCGTAAGCTTCTTTTTGTTTGATTTTTCATATTGTTCTTTTTATATGAACTGATGATGCTTTCTGGTTAGAAAGCGAAACGTCTTCAATAAACAGACAAAGTAGCCACCTTGTTTGTCTTTTTTCTCTCCACCTTTTAACCGAAAAATTCACCACTCTTCGAGTGATCCTTAATTTATATTGGATTAACGGTCGTACTCCTTTTCTCGATATATATTATACTCGCTTATAACCTGACCTATGACCTAATTCCGTATAAAAATATTGGTAACAGGATTTGGTTCTCCCCTTCTACTTGTTCCAAGAATTTGATACTCGGTCATTATTCGCATTGTTTTATTCTTATTTTATTGGTGAAATGGATTTACCACCTTATCATAGGCATCTTCCGTTCTGGGATCAACTATTTCCTAAAGTACTTATTTTAAATTTTGTTGTGTTGTCACTTCGGCTGCATGTATACATTCTTATTGTTTGTTTTTTACTGCTTACTATTCTGTGTCAGATATTGTAGTAGATTCTGAGTTCATTCAGTTTTAGATTTTTTACCTCAAAAATTGTGACAGTTATTTCACTGTCACAGTCTTAGCTGTAATCTACTTTCGGTCTATTTGTCCATTATTAGCATACATTAAAAGACAAGAGAATTCACCTTGGAATTTTACTGTTTCTGATCCAACAATAATGATAATAAATTGGTACTTAGTGTTAAACTTAGTACTAAACTTAGGAAGAAAGATATTTTAGATAATTTGAACAGAAAAATAAAACATCATATACATTTTCTTTTAGTTTTCGATTCGAAGGGTTCTACTATAAAAGTATTTTAATTTTTTTTATATTCTGGGTTTTAATCGACAAATGACTTATATTGACACATATTTCATTCTATACTAGCATTTCCTTTTCCGATGCTGGAAATGGTGATAACAAACTGCAAATTGCAAAGAGCTTTACAGCCACCCGCGATAACCCTGCACTCAATTTCAGGGTGACTTGTCGAATAAAAACACCACGAGCTGTAAGAATGAACCATTTTTCTAACAATTTTAACGAAAAGAAGTAATCATAAAATCTGAAACACGTTGGAGCATTAAACAAACTGTAATAATTTTATACATAATAATGATTAAAGCCATTTAAAAAAAAATCTTAGGAACACCGAATTAGAAATTTTGGATACGACCTTCTTTAATTAAATTAATCATATTATGTATAACCAATAATATACTATATACCTACTTTGTAATATTATTTTATTATTGGACTGTAGAACAAATATTTGAATAATATATGGTAATAAGTGTAATCCCTGAGCACAACCTCTGGCTCATCACAGAATTTCTTATTTGTTTATTTGCTAACAACTGTTTGTACAAATTATTTAACCTAAAAATTATTTTGAAGTTATATTATGATGAAATTATACTATTGTAACAATTATACGATTTGTAACATTGTAACATTCAATATATACAGTGAAGCCATCTTAGAATTAGCGCTTGCCGAGTCAGTGAGGGTCTTATAGTAAACGATGAGTCATTTAATAACATAAGATATGCTGACGATACCGTCCTTCTAGCAGGAATACTAGAAGAACTGCACTACCTTGCTGAACAACTAAATATATATTGCAGCGATTATGGACTAAAAATAAATTTGAATAAAACCAAGTTCATGGTATTTACAAAAGCAAAAAACATCAAAAATAAGCTAGTACTAGAGTTTACAGAAATTGAACAAATATCTTCGTACAAATACCTTGGAGCATGGATCGCAGAAGATACTGATCAGACAAAAGAAATAAGATGCCGAATTGAAATTGTACGGTCAACTTTTAATCGAATGAGAAAACTTTTTTGTAATCGAGATATCTATATATCGCTCCGGATAAGGTAATTTCTCTACCCTTTTGTATGGGGTTGAAGCATGGATACAAAAAATCCAACATTAAAAACCTAGAAGGATTTGAAATGTGGTGTTACCGACGTTTTTTGAAAATATCATGGATGGATCGCAAAACAAACAAATAAGTTCTCGAACAACTAGGAAAACAATGCGAAGTTTTAAATTCCATAAAAATCAGGAAATTGGAATACTTGGGGCACATCATGAGGGGTGAAAAATACGAACTACTAAGAAATATAATGCGGGGAAAATCAAAGGCAGAAGAAGCGTAGGAAGACGTAAAATCTCGTGGCAACGCAATCTCCGTGAATGGTTTGGATGCAGTTCAATTGAACTATTCAGGCGAATATTCAACAAAATTATAATTGCCAGAATGATTTCCAATCTCCGATAGAAGTGGAACTTGAAGAAATAGAAACATTGTGTTATATTGTATAATAGGAAGTAAATAAACAATATTATTATTATATACAGGGTTAGGATAAGTTATGAAACCAACGAAACATCTTTCAAACAAAATGTCGCTATTTATAAAACCATTTGAAACCATTTTTTATTACTATTTCACTCCTGGTTACGCCTAATATACCCTTAATTTATTTAATGTAAATGAGAAGTCTGTAATCGTTTGCAGATTTTAAAAGAACTTGCTATTCCTAATTCATAAAACGTTTTCTGTCTTGGTAAAAATTAAATAGTAGTTAATTAATAAATAATATAACAATAGATTATAATATAATAAAAAATCGTAATTAATAAATAAAGTTATTATTTGTTTATTAATTTTATAGATTTCAACAAACTTGGTAAAGTTTACAGATTGTATAACGTCTGCGCTCATGATGTAAATGGACTGTTCCAAATGTTTACTGTGACAGTTATTTCGTAAAAAGCCATATTTAATATGTGCTACTTTACAAATATTTTCCAAAGTAGCGATATAAAATTGACCGTAGAATGTTTTACTAATAAATCTTTTTGTCGCACTGTAATATAATGTTCTTCTTCTTCTTCTTCTTTCATGTAGGCATGACTCTGTCTGTTTTTGCAATGTGCCTCCAGTAAGTTGTCTTGAATCGTATTCGTGGTCTTCTTATTAATGTCATCCTATTGATGAACTGTGTTTTGCCGTCTTTACTAGGTTATTTGTTGTCACTCGGCTGATATGATCGTTCCATTCTACTTTTCTATTTTTTACTCACTTCTTGATGTTCTCCACCTTGCATCTACATCGTATATGTGTACTTCTAGCTCTGTCCCATAGTGTCTTGCTATCAATTTTTTTAAGTGTTTTCATCTCTGCTTTTTCTAACCTCCTTTTTGTCCACTCTGTGTCAGGTCGTGTTTTTGCCGTGTATGTCATTATTGATCTGATTGTTTTGATTGATTGTTTTGTAAATTCTGCCTTTCATTTCTTTCCCGATATTTTTATTTCTACATATTTTTTTATTCAGGCAGCCGGTAGCTATTTTTGCTTTATCACTTAATCTTCCACTTAAGTGTTAAGATTTCCGTAACTAGATAAAGTCATGCCGATATATTTTAACTCCATCATTTGTTTTATTATCTGATATTCCAGCTCCAATTTACATCTTAGTAAATTTGCTGTTGTGACCATGAATTTTTTTCCTTGGAAATTAACATGTGAAATTTTATGGCGGTTATATTAAATTGGTGCAACATACTTTGTAAATCGTCTTGACTTTGAGATATTAGTATTGCGTCCTCTGCATAGCAGATTATTTTAAGAGCGTAGGCGCAAAATTTCGGGCCAATGCTTTCTAAATACATTCATTTTTTTTTTTCGAATCCTGAGAGAACTAATAAATATTTTTCAAAAATTTAAACGCAGAATGAAATAATACATTATTGTCGAGGGCCAAAAGTCTCTGAAATCTTCTATAATATTTATTTTAATAAGTTACAGGGTTAAAAAAAAGAGAAAATTTAGTGTAATTTTTAATTTAAAATATCTCATTCAAAAAAACTTTTTGTTTGTTCTAAGGGACTTTTAGCTTTCGGTAAGAATGTAATCTTTTATTCTGCGTTTAAATTTTTCAAAAATATTTCTTAGTTTTTTCAGGATTGGAAAAAAATGAATGCATTTAAAAAGCATTGACCCGAAATTTTGCACCTACGCTCTTTTTATCCATTATCAGGTTGAACAATTAAGGACTCAGGGTATCTTCCTGTCTTATTCCATTGCTAGCTTCAACAGAGTCGGTTAGTTCTTCTTCCACTTTTACTTTTATTTTGTTATTTTTGTAGATATTTTCGATCGTTTTCATTATTCCTAGAGGTATCACTCTTGCATTTAATTAGTGGATAAAGTCCTGTAATTTGACCCGGTCAAATGTCTTCTTAAGGCCCACGAAACATATATAAGCTTGTTTATTGTATTCTAACGATTTCTCTTACACTTGCCTCATTATAAATATAGTGTTTGTGGATATTCCCGACCTTCCTGTTCTTCTGTTAGTGTTATAATTTTATTCAGTTTATTTGTTATCACTTTGGTTCTTACTTTTAGTGTTGTGTTTAATAAATTAGTTCCTCTGTAATTTTTCTGGTCCGATTAATCTTCCTTTTTAAAGAGATGTATTAGGATACGTGATATGCATTATTGGCTGATACAAATTCAAACTCAGAAAGTGCAACGAATGTTTCCTTAATCTTTACCACTGCGTAGAAGCACTGTACAGAAGCGCCACCTACTTTGGTGGTGATGAACACAATCAATTTGTTAATATCGTTTACTATACTCACGACTACTCTTCTTCTCCACGTGCCATCTCCTCTAAGAAGGTTGGCAACCATCATGGCAATTCGCACTTTCGACGCCGCTGCTCTAAAGAGGTCAGCAGAAGTGCAGTTAAACCAAGCTCTCAAATTATTTAACCAGAAGATGCGTTTTCTTCCGCGACTCCTTCTACCCTCTATTCTTCCTTGCATTATTAATTGCAACAAGTTATAACACACGCCCCTCATAACATGTCCCGGATATTGCAGGTTTCTGACTTTAACTGTATTTAAAAGTACTTTTTTCAGTGTATTGAAAGAATTTCTTGCCTGTCCTATTCTTGCCTTAATCTTTTCTGTGTAGTCATTATTTTCATTAATTATTGTACCCAGATATTTATGTTTTTCAACTTTTTTAATCTGTTCTCCATGTATTTATTATCTTATATTTTTCAACTTTTTTAATTTGTTCTCCATGTATTATTATCTTTTCTTCGCGCTGTTGGGCTTTTGTAATTACCATAAATTGTGTCTTTTTTGTGTTTAGTGACAGTCCGTTTTCTTCACTGACTTCTAACACTCTTTCAACTATTTGTTGTAAATCCTTAAGACATTCCGCTAATAAAATAGTGTCATCGGCAAACCGTATATTATTGATTAACCATGATTGAACCATAGTTAGTTCTTCTAGTGCCTTCTGGATTATTTCCTCTGAATACAAATTAAACAAAGTAGGAGACAGGACACAGCCCTGCCTGACGCCCCTCTCTGGGCTATACGAAATGTGTAAAACATTAAATCTTTTAGCAAAAGCTGCTAGAGACTTTCGTTAAAATTGCCGAGTTTAAATTTGTATAAGCCCGAGTGTCTGACGAAGTAGGGATGCTAAAATGTACGCTGCTGGTGTACATAGTCGAACATTATGAGTCCTGGCTCACAAAAATAGTTCAACGCGAATATAATCGTCTTAACATAAAAAAGCGTTATTTTGCTTGCGGACATATTCGTCATAGCCACTTAAGAAGGTAAAGTGTTTTATGTGCAATAAATCTTTTACGTAAATATTTTTCACATGTTTGTCCAATATATGATATTAGAGATGAGACTTTAACTCAAACGTTAAAAAACGTTTACGACATATACAGTTTAGTTATAGTACAATAACTAAGAATATGGACAGAAAAAGCCACCGATGACTAGAACATTAATATGGGGAGGGTTGTATTTAGTCAAGAAATTTTTTGAATAAATTCCCCTTTTTAGGGGTGAAAATGGGAGGCAAATACGTTGTTCTCAATATTTTGTCATATTTACAGGAATTGTTGAACCTTGGTTCCCGATCTATTGCCCAAACATGTCTTACTTGTATGAACTATATATTTAAAACCAACCTGTTTTTAATTTTTTATCTTTTAAGCTGAAAGAACTTTTGCTATACTAATATTTTTATATACATTTTGCTATACTTATATCTCTACAAATGGTTTACCAAGATTATCACAAAACGTTTAGAACAAAAATTAGATTTCTATCAGTCTAAGGAGCAAGCTGGGTTTAGGAAAGGTTATGGAACAAATGACCACCTACAAGCACTTAAAATACTAATTGAAAAATGTGTTGAATATAATAAACCACTCATGTTGATTTTCATAGACTTCAAGAAAGATTTTGATACCGTGGAATTACCGGCAGTAATAGGAGCATTAGAACAAAGCCGAGTAGACTATAGATATACAAATTTGATAAAACATATATACAACAACGCAACAGCATCTGTTGAACTCCATGACTTTACCGATAAATATAGAATTGAGCGAGGAATTAGACAGGGCGACACCATCTCCCCCCAACTATTCACTGCAGCTCTGGAATATGCCTGTAAAAAACTAGATTGGGCTAAAAGGGGAATAAATATTGATGGTGAATACTTAAGCCACTTGCGCTTTGCAGATGATATTGTCATTATAGCCGAGAGTTTAAATGAAGCTCACAAAATGATGGAAGAACTAAAACAAGCAATAGAACAAATAGGCCTGAACATAAACTTTGAAAAAACAAAATACATGACCAATTTAGTTCCAAGTGATGTTATGAGGGTAGATGGGAACGAAGTACAGTTGCGGTCACGGAATAGTTTACACCTTACTTTTTATATTGTAATACTGTAAAATTGCAGTGTCGTACGGATTTGATAAATGTCAAAGTCAAAAAATTTCAAAACGTCAATGCTTTCGCGAGTGTTCAACAATAAAATAAAAGTATATTAAACTCTTCCAAAATGGTTAGAATACATTTGAATTATGCGCAAAAAGCAAGAGCAATTGCCAAACTCGAAGAAGGTTGGTCACTAAGGCAAGTTGCTGCTGATGTGAACGTGAGTCATATGTGCATATGGAAGATTAAACAAAGATGGGATAATTTTCACTCTATAGCACGGTTGGGCGGTTCAGGAGGGCAGAAGATTTCCACAGATCAACAGGATGAGATGTTAGTAGATTATTTGAGAGAATCTCCTTTTGCCACAGCTCAAAAGACAAGAGAAGAGGCAGCGTTTCCAGGCAGTATTCGCACTGCACGTCGAAGAATTAAAGCAAGTGGACTGCTAAATTGTGTAGCTGCACGGAAACCTTTTTTGACTGAGGATCACAAGAGGAGACGAGTTGAATTTTGTAATGAATTTATAAACCGCGATGAGAATTTTTGGTCTAGGGTTGTATTTTCCGATGAAAAAGTATTTCAGTCGTATAATAATGGTCGAATAAGAGTTTATAGGCCGAGAAATCATAGGTATGATGAACAGTATACGCATCATTTAAGAAATAGTGGAGGATTCTCTGTCAACGTATGGGGATGGATAAGTGCCGAAGGCCCGGGCGTTTGTTATCATGTAGAGGAGAAGTTAACAGGATTATATTACAAACATATTATTGAGCACACAATGTTGCCATCGGTGATCCAGAGATTCCCCAACAATGACTTTATCTTCCAACATGACAATTGCGCGGTGCATACGAGTAGAATTGTTCGAGAATGGCTAGAAGAAACTGATGTTAATGTTCTTCCGTGGCCTTACCGTAGTGCAGACTTTAACCCCGTCGAAAATGTGTGGGCAGAGTTAACAAAGAAACTAAATGAAAGAAACCTTAGACCACGGAATAGAATTGAATTATGGGAAGCAATTGAGCAGACATGGGAAGAGCTTGTTAACTATAACATGAGGGGATTGGTGCTATCTATGAACAGAAGACTGCAAAATTGTATTGACAAGAATGGGGCTTCCACCAAATATTAATTATTATTTATCATTGTTTATCGTTATTTAATATAAAATAGATTTAAAATAAAATGCATATTAAAAAAAAGACTTCTTTATTTTCGTTATTAAGATCATAATCCATTTTATTCAAAAAACTGTTTTCTATATTTTTCATTTTGTAAAATATTTTGATATTTTTATTTTAATCTACCTATTCTAGCTAGTACACCACTGGCAACGTCACTTTGACGTAAAAGGTGCGTTTAAACGAAGTAAAAATTTAAAAAATGGGCTCCTAGATACGTGAACCTGTAAACTATTCCGTGACCGCAACTGTACATCTCAGATCTTTAGCTATATCTATTTAGGGCATGAAATTAGAATAGGAAAAGACAATCAAACGTTTGAGATCTAGCGTCGCATAGGCTTGGGATGGGCAGCATTTGGCAAGATGCGAGATATTCTAAAAGGAACGCTACCGATTTGCTTGAAGAAAAAGGTTTACAACCAATGCATACTGCCAGTAATAACATATGGTTCCGAAACAATAACTTTAACCAAACATTCTGCAAATAAATTGTAACCCACAGAAAAATGGAAAGAGCAATGTTGGGAATAACTAGAAGAGATATGGTACCAAATAGGATAGTAAGAGAGAGGACTAAAGTGACAGATGTCATAGAAAAAATTGCACAAGCCAAATGGAGATGGGCCGGACATATAGCACGTTTAAATGATAATAGGTGGATCAAAAGACTAATAGATCGGAGACCTAGAGAAGATAAAAGACACCGAGGCAGACCACCAAAAAGATGGATGGACGACTTGAGAAAAACAGTCGGAAATTGGGCACAGAAGGCGCAAGATAGAGAACAGTGGAAGAACATGGAGTAGACCTATATCCAACAGTGGATGCAAGAGGCTGAGGAATGATGATGATGATGATGAATATTTTTATTGTTGTACTTAGTCTAGAAACAATAACATTTTATATTTTTTTGGTTATTTATTGAAGCTGTCATACACCTCTATTATATTTTTAAGTAATAACAAATAATGCTAAGACTAGTAATATCAAACAAAAAAATAAAATAAAATAGTACTCCCTTGTTAACAATAAAAGAATAATATTTTATATAATTAGCGAAAACACAAGTAAGAACAAATACTTGTCATAAAACACTAACTACTTTGGGTATAAAGTTAAAACACAACATTAAGACACAATAAACTTTTTTAATATTATTAATGTTCTCCTTTATATGATCCGTCATCGTATAAAGCTTCGTTATTGTCTGGTACATACGCTCCTTCAGCATTTTGAGGAGCTGATCCTTCGACAGATATTGCGGCTGATATTACAGTTTCTGCAGCTGGTGCGATAGCTGGTACTACTGCAGGACCTGCTAAGGAATGGCTGGTGATTATGGAACCGGCTGGGCTCCTTACAACGATCTCGGGACCTAAAAATATAAAATAAAATAAAATAAAATAAAAGAATGAGTAAAACAACAATCGATTTATGGTAAAAATTTGATGATGATTTTCATTTAACCAGAAAACACGTAACGGAAAAGCAAATAAAAGATCTTAACTTAAGAGCATATACCTAAACTACTACTTTCAATGACATTGACAAGGAAATAAAACAAGTTGATTACAAAATCTGGTACTGTGGACACAGAAAAGCTACAGCTTTTTCTAGCTTTGACTCTATAAAAATATTCAGACTATTTTTATAGAGTCTGAATAGTCTAGTTTTATAGAGTTATAAGTAAAAATATTAATTATAGTAAAAATATTAAATAAAAACAAATTAATATTAATTATTATTTTATTATTATAAAATATTAACCGACTAAAGGCCATCATCGAAGAAAATAGTTACCACAATATTAGTTTTGTTTTAGAAAATATCATTTATCGATCAATATTGGTTAGTGTTTCTTAAGTATTATTGTGTTGTATAAAGGTGTTATATATAAGTTGTACTAAGAAATACCAAAAAAATATTTTCGATTGATAGAAATTTTGCTAAATAAAAAATGCTTTACAATGAAAAAAAAAAGATATTTATTAAAAAAGAAAAGGTATCAAGAATAGATTGCTTAACAGAAATATGCCAAGTTTAATTATATATGTAGAGAGATCGACAGTGCATTTTCAGGAGATGCTAGGTATTCCCAGAGACAACGCAGATGAAATTGTCGAAAACCCGCAGAATATAGACTTGCATATTTCTTGCGAGGCCCCTTCCAAAACGGAGATAATAACAGCTATCAAATCTCTGAGAAACAACAAGTCACCGGGAATCGATAACATTGCTGCTGAAATACTTAAAGCTAATCCGCATCTAACTGCTGAACTTTTGCTCCCCATGATCCAAGAGTTGTGGGAACCAAACCACATTCCAGCGGGCTGGAAAAAAGGTAACATTATCAAGCTTCCAAAAAAAGGCAACCTCACACTGTGCAAAAATTGGAGAGGAATAAGATTGTTTACTGTCATAAATAAAATTTTCACGACCATCGTACTGAAAAGATTAACAAACAAGGTTGAGTTTCGAGCTAATCAAGCAGGCTTTAGACCAGAATCCTCCTGCATAGACCACATTAATATTGTGAGGGTAATAATGGAACAATCGGTTAAATGGAACACACCCCTATACATGGTTTTTGTTCATTTTGAATGTGCCTTTGATAGCTTGTCACACGCTGCTGTATGGAAAATTTTAGAGCTAAGAAACATCCCACAAAAAATAATTTCTATTATAAAGTCGCTTTATACTGATGCGAAATGCAGCGTGACACACAATGGGATCAACAGTGATGAATTTACTGAAGTTAGACAGAGATGCGTGCTTTCTCCGTTTCTTTTTAACATAGCTATAGACTATGTTCTCTCCAAACTAGACTTTGACACAAGAGGGATACAATGGACGTTAACCACACGACTAAGCGATCTAGAATACGCGTACGATATCTGCTTTTCAGGTCAAAGGTTCCAAGATCTGGCTTACCAATTGAAAACGCTTTCCATTGAAGTCAATAAATAGGTTTGAAAATCAATATTAGTAAAACCAAGTCCATGAGAATAAATGCAAGGAACAACACGCTATTTACTATCGACAATTTCCAGATTAAAAATGTGGAAAACTTTACGTATCTTGGAAGTGTCATAACAGAAAACAGAGGTACAGAAGACGATATTTGTATGAGGTTACGAAAAGCCCAAAAAGCTTTTAGCACGCTTAACCCTGTTTGGATTTCTGGCGAGTATACTGCAAGGACAAAGATCGGAATATTCCGATCAAATGTCATGTCTGTTCTACTTTACGGATGTGAAACGTGGAAAGTGACAAACACCCTCACAGACAAACTGCCGGTCTTTGTTAACAAATGTTTACGAAGAATTGTTCGTATATTCTGGCCTAATACCATCAGAAACGAAGATCTGCTACACCTGAGAGAACAAAAGAGGATACAAAATGAAATAATGTCCAGAAAGTGGGGTTAAATCGGTCACACACTCCCAAAAAATAGTTCCAGTATCGCAAAGACTGCCCTAGAGTGGAATCCCCAGGGAAAAGAAAAATAGAGCGCCCAGTACAAACTTGGAAAAGATCCATCATGGACGAGATAAGAGGCCAAGGAAAGTCTTGAAATGAGGTGAAGGCCTTAGCGCAAAATAGAACCCGATGGCGCGTTTTCACTGAAGCTCTATGCTTCACTTAGTTAGGAGTTCAAGAACATATATATATATATATATATATATATATATATATATATATATATATATATATATATATATATAATTACTGTTTACATATGAGAACAATCAACGACACAATTTTAACTGAACAAGAATAATAAATAGACAAAACATGTACTATAACATTAAAGAAGACCAAATCAGTAACCTTAAATTTTATAATTTAAAGATCAAAGTCAAATTAAACAAAGGTTAGGAAACGATGTAGACACTGAAAAGTATCCGGTATAATATAGGGTAGAAACAAATAATTTGGTTAAGTAAGAAAAATTATTAAGCCTTAACTACGCTCGTGAGGTCCACGCGAACCCCACCTAACGTAAAATTGATTTTTGCCAATTGACAAATACGTGTTCATCAAATCTACGTAGGTATTGGTATTCAGAAGTGAACTTGACATCGAAACTGTACCCTGATATTTTAAGTGATATACGGAAAAGAATGTTCAAAGACCCCACCAGCACGTAAATGTATGTGAAAAAAATTGTTTTTTTTTCACTTTTCCGATGAAAACTAATATTCTGCACATTAAGTTGTAACTGCCGATTTTATTAACAGTTATTTTATTATTATTTTATTTCAGCAGTGAATACGCATAAACGTCTAACTGAAGAGAAATTCTCTATATTAAAAAATCTCACAAATCTGTGATAATAAACAAATAAATGGTTACAGATTACTGCCTATGCCAATGAAATCAGTGTTATGCCTCGGCAAATGAAAAAAGCCTCATAAAAAACAAAAACGCCAACACAGGCAAGAGATGCACAGCTAAGTACAAAACTATTATCAGATCAATAGTATGTTATGTAAGCGAGACAGGTGTGATTACAGCAACACACAAAAAGAATGATGAAACTCTTTATAAGAAAAAACCCTAAGAAAGGCATTTCAACCTTTCATCGAAAACGGAGTATGAAGATCCAGATACAACCATGAAATCTACCAAGTGTTCAAAGAGGCACCAATCTCAAAATTTGTTAAACCTTAGAGACTTTGTTGGGCTAATTATGTAGTGAGAATGGAATCCAAACGAATTATAGAAAAGAATCCTATATAGTAAAATGCAGGAGGCAAGTCCAAAGAAAAGGCCATGGACATGGTGGAAGAATAAATTGTCTAATGATGTGCCAAATTTGCTAAGCAAGACAACCTATAAAAGATCAATGCAGGACCCGTAAGGTTGAAAACCTAGTTTGGAGAAGGTCAAGACTTGATTTGGGCTCTAGCTCTATTGAAGACAGAGAAATAGAAAGAGAGAGATAATCATCAAAGGCTCAAGAAAAGAGATATATACCCTCCAACTAAGAGATCCAAAACCATACCTAATAATTTAGAGAGTTTTCTAGAAGTCAGTTTGTACTAAAAACATAAATTTAAATCCCATGTTGACACAAAAAACTCGAATTATTAGAGAAGTAAAGTATCTCTATAAATGTAATATACTCCACTATACTATATGCTACTTTAAATGTGAAGACTTTTTATTATAATCACCATAATGAAAATATAAATTCGATATAAAGAAAACAAATTTTAAAAATAACAGAACAGTTTTAAGGAAATCTGCACAAGCAATATTCGAAGTAACAGTATTAAAAGTATTCTCCATACACTTACCTATTGATAAACGAGATAGCTATTCTATATAAGCCAATAAGAAATCACAAATCACTAACAACAGTTCCAAAAAGAAATCAGGAATTGAATTTAGAAAGAATAGATAATTAAATGAAAAACGGAACTGCTGCTGACAAATTTGGCAACTCATAAAAACCCAAATTATCTATACTCTAGTTCTAAGTATGGAAGTTTTCTTCTTCTTTAAGTTCCATCTTCTATCAAAGGTTGGAAATCATCATGGCTATGCGGACTCTGTTCACTGCCGCTCTTAAAATTTCTGCACTACTGCATTCAAACCATTCCCCTAAGTTCTTAAGCCAGGATATTAATCGTCTTCCTACATTTCGCTTTCCTCAGATTTTGCCCTGCATAATAATTTTTACCCTCTCATGACATGTCCCAAGTTCTTAAGTTTTCGTCTTTTAATAGATAATATTATTTCCGTCTCATTTCCTATCCTTCTAGTTACTTTCATGTTTGACATTATTTGAATCCATGATATTCGTAGGATTCTTCTGTAATTTCTTTGGTTTGGTCTACATCTGATGTTATCCGTGTTTCGAAGTATTTATAGTTATTAACACTCTTAATTGCAGTATCTTCAATAGTCAATTGGATATTTGCATGTGCAGATTTAGTCATGATCATGCATTTAGTTTTCTTTAAATTTATCTTCAGTCCGTACTCATGACAGCGTTCATTAAGGCGTTGCATTACGTTCTGTAAATCATTGCTGTTATCCTTAATTATTACTAAAGCTCGGATTATAGGCAAAATGCCTTTTTTTGCCTATTTTGCCTATTATAAGTGTTTTTTGCACTTTTTTGCCTTTTTTCGTAAATTCCGCCTATTTGTGCCTTTTTTAAAATTTCATGGTACTACCCATGATATTATTCTATTACTAAACCATTCTATAATAAAATTTTGGGTCAATAATAAAATATCAATGGTTTGTTTATATAATAGATTTCTAGGAAAATGTACCTGATCGAGACTTGAGGGTTAACTATTTGGAAATCCCTAAGCTTTATTAGTTTATTATCAGTTGTACAGTCGGTTACTGTATCAGAGTTTACTCACAAATTAGCAAATTGCTATATCCTAGTTTAGTTTTGTTGCGTATACCGAAAAGCAAAGAACACGTTTTAAAACGTTCAAGACAGTTGTGTGAAAAGATGACATCTAAATTAAGGCTATGGATCGCACCTTATTCGGAACTTTCTCTAGAAGGAGATGGAGCATTTTGTAAACCATGCGGCAAATCGGTAAGTTTTATTTTTTTTTTCTTTTTTTCTCGTCCCACAACATAACTAAATTCTAAAGCGGTTTTAGAATTCTAATTATTTTTTTTTAATTCTCAGATTTCAAGTAGAAAAAAGTACTTTATTGACCAGCATTGTGGAACCCCACTTCATAAACGTAATTTGGAAAAATTAAATTCCTCTAAGTTAGCCCAAACATCTCTGCGGGATAGTTTAAGCAGTTCAAAAAAAAAGGAGGAAGACGCATTTAAATTTGATTTATGCCAGATGATGATTGCATCCAACATTCCTCTATATAAAGTTAATAACCCTAGTTTTAAACGCTTTTTTGAAAAATATCTTAATAAATCCTTACCGGACGAGAGTACATTGAGAAAACATACTGTGGAAAAATGTTATGTGGAATGTATTTCAAAAATTAAGCACGAGTTGGAGGGCAATTTTTTGTATATTATCGTGGATGAAACGACAGATGTATGCGGCAGGTATATAGCTAATTTAATGATTGGAATTTTGAACGAAAACTTTGCGAGAAAACCTTATTTAGTTGCCGTTAAAGAATTGGAAAAAACAAACAATTTAACAATAAGTCGATTTATACAAGATAGTTTAACAAACCTCTTTTTACCCAACGCTATACCAGTGAATAAAATAGTTTTAATGCTTTCAGATGCTGCGGCATATATGTTAAAAGCTGCTGTTAATTTAAAAATTTTTTATCCTAATTTAATTCATTGCACTTGTGTAGCCCACGGGGTAAATAGAATTGCTGAAGAAATAAGAAATCTGTTTCCGTTGGTAAATAATTTTATAAATTTTATGAAAAAAGTTTTTGTAAAGGCTCCGTTGAGGGTGCAAATATATAAAGAAAGACTTCCCGGTGTCCCTTTGCCACCTAAACCAGTAATTACAAGGTGGGGAACCTGGCTCGAAGCAGTCTTTTTTTACTTTGAACACTGCAATGAAATAGAATTAGTTATGTCAGAATTTGATGATGATATTTCCGAAGCCATTCGAGAAGCAAAAAAAATATTAAAAAATCCCAAATTGAAACAGGAACTCGGTTATATCAATGACAATTATAAATTAATAGTTACCACAATTACCTTATTAGAAAAACAAGAGATAAATTTATGTGAGTCAGTAAAATTAATAGATAATTTAAAGACGAAAATTAAATCGGCACCTGGAAGTAACGGTCAATTAATTTTTAAAAAAATGAAATATGTTTTCGACAAGAATGAAGGTTTTTCGTTTTTATCTAATGTTGCTAAAGTTTTGAATGGGACATTTTCCGAGGAATTTCAAATTATGCCAGATTTATTATCCGCTCTGAAATATGCTCCAATTACATCTGTCGATGTCGAACGTTCGTTTTCAATGTACAAATTAATTTTAAGTGATCGAAGACATAGTTTTAAGACCGAAAATATTGAAAAACATTTAGTTGTTTCTATTAATGATAAAATTTTAAGTGGTTACAATGTTTAATTATTAATTAACAGTTATTTAGTTACTAGTTTATTTATACTAATGTTATGATTATGATGTGTAAATATACTTGCCTTAAGTTAATATTACGTTAATTTACTTTGTACAATAAATAATAAGTTATATTCCTTTATTGCCTATATTTTGCCTAAATGTTAATATTCCTGCCTTTTTTAATAAAAATCTTTGCCTATATAGGCGCCTTTTTCTTCAATTTTTGTTGCCTATAAATCCGAGCTTTAATTATTACTGTATCGTCTGCAAAACGTAAGTTATTCAAAACTTCTCCATTGATAGATATACCTTCTATTGAGTCTGAGAGCGCTTCTTGAAATACCGCTTCACTGTAGACATTGAAAAGTAGTGGGGACAGCACGCAACCCTGGCGGACTCCTGTATTTTGATATTTTCGGTGTACTGACTGTCAACTCTTACCTTGGCAGTTTGATTCCAATATAAATTAGATATAATTTTCAGATCACGACTGTCAATATTTTTGCTTTTTAATATATCTACAAGATTTTTATGTTGAACTTTATCAAATGCCTTTTCAAAGTCTACAAAACATAAGTACATATTCTGAATTATGTCCATGCATCTCTAAGCCAGTACATTCAAGTCGAAAAAGCATCTCTTGTACTCATACCATTTCTAAAGCCAAATTGTGTGTCACTAGTCTCATATTCAAGAGCTTTAACAATTCTGCTGTGAATTATTTTCAAAAATAGTTTAAGTGTGTGACTCATTAAAGCTATTTTTCTGTGGTCTGAGCAAGTTGTTGAACTTGGTTTTTTGGGAATTTCTACAAAGGTTGATTGCAGCCATTGTCTGGGGATTGTGGCAGTCTGATATATTAGATTAAAGAGTTCAACCATTACATCAATAACATCTTCATCGATGAGTTTTAATAATTCGATGAGCACCTCATCTGGTCCAGTAGCTTTACCCTCTTTTGTGTTTTTGATGGCATAGATGACTTCTTCTCTTAATATTTGTGGTCCGGTATGCTCGGTGATTTCTAATGACAGTTCTTCTCTTTCATCATTAAATAGTTGTTGAATGTAATTGGTCCAGTGACATAATCTCTTCTTTATATCAGTAATAATATCCCCTTTTTCATTTTTAAGGATATTCGTTTTTGTACGCTTTCTAGAACCTGCCATTTCTTTGATTTTTTTGTGTAAATTAAAACTATCATACTTTTTATCCAGATCTTCTATTTCCTTGCATCTGTCGGAAAGCCACCTCTCTTTTGCCTCTCGAATTTTCTTTCTGATGTTTCTCTGAATGTCTTTGTATTTATTCAGGTCTTTTGCTTTATGTTTTCTTCGTTCTTCCATGAGTTCAAGAGTTTCTACTGTCGTCCAAGGTTTTGTTTTTTCTTTAAGTGGTTTGAGGGTTTCTTTTCCAACTGACACAAGGGCATGTTGAATTTTTTCCCATTTTTGGTCAATAGTTAGAGTTTCTGCATTATCTTCTTTGACTTTCCTTAAGCTCTCGTTTATTTTAAATTTGGTTTCCACATATGTGTTGTCTTGTTTGAAACGTCTTGTATCTATGATTTTCTTGGTGCTGGGGCTGTTGACTTTCTTTAATTTCACTCTCATCGACAAAACAACCGGGTTGTGGTCTGAGGATACGTCCGCTCCTGGATAAGTTTTAGATGATATTATAGAATTTCTATATCTTCTGTTGACTATAATATAATCTATTTGATTTCTGACTATTTTGTTGTTATTGTCAGCTGGTGACCAGGAAGATTTAGAAATATATAATTAGAATAATGCATGAAAAACTATAGATAAGTAGGAACAAAGACGAAACGGAAAATATAATACAATACTGTCCAAAAGCTAAGAATGCAGAATTTACAACACAGTAAGCGGTAAAAATAAATTCATCGTATTTCTAAAAACCATTACCTAAATAAAGAAATCCGAGAAACTAGAAAACCGACAACATCAATTAGGTCAAAAAAAAAATGGAAAAACAGTAAAGAAAAAATTTATCCCGTTTTAAAATAGCTTTCGAGTTCCTTGTTTATGTTAATTAATCTGCAACACAGATTTATTTAAAAAAATCTTTCATTTAAAAATACCTATCAGGCTTACGTAGAAGTAAAAATATATCTACCTAATGGAAGTATTGCAGGTCCAGCAGCTACTAATCCTGAGCCGTGATCATTAGTAACAACTGTTCCTCCAGGGGCTGCGGAATCTATTGCGCTTCCATCTGGACCAATAAGAAGTGTCTTACTTCCAGGACCTTGTAATACCTCCACCGTAGGTATAATACTGGCCTGGCTAATGGATACCAGAGCAAAAATAGCGATGGCTGCGAACTAAAAATATTTAAAATAAATGCATTGCCTTTAAAATTAACACTTAATCTATAAACATTATTAAGAACAATTCTGTGCAAATTATATAAAAAACAAATTTGAAGTAAGCACTACTAGTCTGGTGAGAGACACAAAAATATTAAGTTATATTTAAATGAAGACTGGTTGTTTGAATTTCAAACCAGACAGCCAATAACCCTAAGAAATTTACTGCCAATCAAGTTTTCAACAAAATCAAAGCAAATCAGAATCTAACAAAGGTTTTAGAGTTCGACCTAATCACTTCAAGAATAGTAAAAGAACTTTCCAAGAAAGGAGTACAATATTTAATACAAATTTTGAAGCCAATCTTAAGAATTGTTTACTTTTCCATTTGAAAGAGACACAAATCATCTTAACATCCAAACGTGGCAAGTCTTCAGAAGAAGTTAAGTCCTATATACCCATCAGTCTGCTCTCAGTGATTTCAAAGGTTTTTGAAAAACTACTACTAGACAGATTACAACGAAATAGAAGTGCAGCTAATACCCAACCACCAGTTTGGATTTAAACAGCAATATGCTACCACTAAGCAAATTCGTTGCATCTGCAATTCCATAAAAAAAGCTTTAGAAGAGAAGAAATACTATTCTTTAGCTTTTTTGGATGCCTCGTAGAATTTTGATAAAGTCTGGCACACAAAGCTATACAAAATAAGACAAGTCCTTCCTCTCAACTATTTTCTAATTTTCAACTCCTATCTTTCCATTTCTGACCGCCATTTCCTTGTAAAAGTAAAAGATCAGTGCACTAACTTATATTCAGTTAAAGCTGGAGTACCTCAAGGTAGTGTCCTTGGACCTATTCTCTATCTACTGTACACAGCAGATCTTCCTACAAGTCAAAACATCGTCACAGCCACATATGCAGACAACACAACAATCCTTGCGGCTCACTCAAACCCGTAGATCGCCTGGCAAATGCGCCAGACCAATCTCGATAAAATACATACACGTTTACTAAAATACATACACGTTTACTTAAAGTACATATAACGTTTACTAATCGAAAAGGTACATGCTCAACTGTCTCACTAAATAACTAAGTCCTACAACATAAGGATTATTTAAACTACCTAGATATGTACTTGGACCGCAGATTAACGAGAAAAATAATATTTTCACGAAAAATAAAACAGTCAATTCTAAAACTCAGTAAAATGTAATTTTTACAAATAACTAATCAATTATTTTTAAAAAATATTTACTGTTTGTAAATGTTACTCCATTCATTTTTTAATTATTAATTATATTTTTAAAATCATAAAAAATATTAGTTGAAAACCATTTTGTTATCGATGAATAAAATATTACTAATACAATTATACAAAAACATTTTAATTAATACATTATAAATGATAATTATTAATTTATACATATAATATTAACAAAACATATTATTTGCTGGAAACTGATTTATTTACCATTTAGTATACATAGCTTTAGATTTAAAGCTTTTTAAGTAATGTTAAAACAAACAATTCGCTTAAAATCTATCGAAAAGTGCCTGCTATTACTTCTAAAATTCTCTACATACTGAAAAAGTATTGGTTTCTTCTAGTTTTTAAAATTTATATAATGAGACAACTAAAAAATTATTGATTTCTTCTGGTTATGGCATTATTTGTTTTTGTCCATTTTTATATTTTCATGTTTATTAAGGTTAGGTGTTATGAGTTGCCTTCTTCCTCTCTACAACATAAGTAGCGGGCCAGACGTTGGAACTGGCTAAGTATGTAGACTCGAATTAAATAATACTTAGTCGAAACAATTTTTTAAGTAGACTTTACTTAATTAGTAGACCCATTTGTACCTTTCGGTGTTGGGCTTTTTTAAGTAGAAGTAGTAAGTAAAGTAAAGTTCGTGTAACCTTCTGGCTAAGGTCTAGTGATAGGGTTTTCAGGTCGCGCAAGCGCCCCTAACATGACTTAACGACTCCTTTCGTAGCCGGGACCGACGGCTTAACGTGCCCTCCGAAGCACGGTGGCAGCTTAGTTAAATTAGAAATTTTTAAATTTTTGTCGGTGCCGGGATTTGAACCCGGGCTCTCCAGCTTGTTAAGCCAGTAACATAGCCACTAAGCTACGGCTGCCACTAGTAGAAGTAGTAATAATAAGGCTCGAATAATTTAAAGGCACTATGCAAAATTTACGTAGACCGCGTGTGCGAAGGGAATTTTTGCTCTTAATCAGCGGGAACAGTTGTCAAGTTGCTGTGCAGTTACACAATGTTTTCGGGATGAACTGTTCCGCATAAGAACGGATAACGGAGTCTTTTTACACAAATGTTAAGAGGCAGCAATGTATCTACTGTCAAGCAAGGGAATGGTGTCTTTGAATGCCACTTCAACATTTTATAGTAAAGAGCAATGCGCTATTTTCCAAATGACTTCAACGAATTTTAAACGTTAAAAAGGGCGGGTTAGAATAAGCAACTTTTTCTATAAATTTAAAAATATACTTCATAAAAATAAAACAATAAAGCAAGAAAATTTATTGCTTTTTTACAAGTTCCGAAAACAAATAAATAGTCCAGGCTGTGAGGCCGCTCCCGTTGGGAAAATGTTGCTGATTCGGTTTCTTCGCGGATTCCGGTTCAAAAATGTCCCCTTGAAACAATTCTGAAGGGTGCCGGGCGAAATTTTTGGGCAGAAATTGTTTAAACAATTTTTTTAAACAAAGTCCAAAAATAATTTTTTTTTAAATCTGGAAAATATTTTTTTAGGTTTTTTGGGCCATGCTAAACAAAAAAAGTCTCTTGTCATTTTTCTCTAAAGTTGATAGTTTTCGAGTTATAAGCGATTTAAAGTCTGAAAAACGCGAAAATACGCATTTTTGAGGCTTGAAAACACATATGTAAATTATTATTTTTGAGGTTACCAAGTGTCTAAATCAAAGTATTAACATTCAACTTCAAGATTGTGAAGAGTAATCGGGGCTTATTTTAATTTAGACCATTGTTTTTTAATTGTTAAGTATGCGCGTACACTCGATTTTTCAGCCGCCGCGGCGCCGCGCGCTACCGTGCGCCTCTATCGTACTTATGCATAGTTTACATATACTTACAAATAATTATTATTTATTGAGTATATATTTATTTATATTAATTGAGTTATAATATAAATTTCGTCTAAAGTCTAATAATAGTTACATAAAATAATTGTACAAAAGATAGTTAAATAACACACTAATATCACTCAGTAAAAGTATCTTTGTTTTCACAAAAATCTAAATCACATCCGCATAATGGTACACAGTTGACATGATTTTTCTTGCAGTTGCAAGCATTAGTTTTGCAAGTCTTTTTGCATTTGCACGGTTTCCCAACCCACCACTATCAGACATATAATATCCATATTGTGTAAAATCGAGAGTTTGATAGCGGGAATATATGGCATTTCGCCAAATATACGTTTTAGCGAAAGCTCTTAACAAGTGTTGGTAAAGTGCGTCAGAGGTACAAGGTATATTGGCTAGATTAAATTAAATTTTTCAGTCACACTGTCTATTCGTCGAAGAGCAGCATTTTGTATTGTTATGTAAAAATCTACTTTAGGTTTTTGCACTAACTTAATATTGTTGATGTTGTTACAAAAAATACAAACTAAATTTTCTTCGGTAAGTTTTCATTTAAGAAGAGGTACGGAAAAAGACATTTTAAATCCATTCACAATTTTTTTTAATAACACATTAATAATATAATACCCTTTTAATGGGCATTAAACAATAGTCTTCCAAATGATCGTTTAAGTAATAACAAATCAAGTATGAGCGCGCGATTGTTAAACAGGTAAAAACTTGCATTTTTGCGATAGTATATTGTTTTTAAACACCGCGCAATTTAAAATTAAGTTTACTAATATTAATATTTACTGCATTGTATTATTTAAATAATAATTTAAAAATATTATTTACAATTGATATAATTAAATATATACTCAATAAATAATAATTATATTGTTCAAATCTGGAAGAAAAAAAAACTATATACGGATATTACATTGCGATGATTGATTTATTTATTTAGCCCAATGACAATAATTAATACCTACATAAATAAATTATGGAAAAAACTATGTTAATAAACTTCAAGGATTTGTTCGGGTTTTTTTGCGTAAGTGTATATGTAAACTATGCATAAGTACGATAGAAGCGCACTCTAGCGCGCCGCGCCGCGGCGGCTGAAAAATCGAGTGTACGCGCATATTTAACAATTAAAAAACAACGGTCTAAATTAAAATAAGCTCCGATTACTCTTCACAATCTTGAAGTTGAATGTTTAAACTTCAATTTAGACACTTGGTAACCTCAAAAATAATAATTTACATATGTGTTTTCTAGCCTCAAAAATGCGTATTTTCGCGTCTTTCAGACTTTAAATCGCTTATAACTCGAAAACTATTAACTTTAGAGAAAAATGACCAGAGACCTTTTTTGTTTAAAATGACCTAAAAACCTAAAAAAAAGGTAAAAAATTTCCAGATAAAAAAAAATATTTTTGGAATTTGTTTAAAAAAAATTATTTAAACAATTTCTGCCCAAAAATTTCGCCCGGCACCCTTCAGATTTGTTTAAAGGGGACATTTTTGAACCGTAATCCGCGAAAAAACCGAATCAGAAACATTTTCCCAACGGGAGCGGCCTCACAGCCTGGACTAAAACATTACTGACGTCTTGGTAGACAAAAAATTTGTGTTTTCTAATAAAATAGCGAAGCGGTTTGTACTAAAAAAAAACATTCATGATCGGTTTTGGTAGATAAAGCCTTTTTACTGGTATTTATATTGAGATTAGGAGAATTGACAGTAATATAATATCAAAGTGTGTGTACATATTAAAAAGAACATATTCTTCTTCAAGTGTCATCTCCGTGGCGGAGGTCCGCAATCATCATAAATATTCGGACTTTTGAGATGGCTGCTCTGAAAAGTTAATTTGATGTACATCCGTACCACTCTCTCAAGTTGCGCAGCCGTGACATTCTACGCCTCCCTATGCTTCTCTTTCCTTGGATCTTTTCCTGCATAATCAGTTGGAGCAAAGTATATTTCTCTTCATGTGTAATATGTCCGAGATATTATAATTTTCTTGTTTTAATTGTATTTAAAATTTCCATTTCTTTATTTATTTTTGGTGTTCGAGACGTGGCGTGTTCTGTCCACGATAGTTTCAGAATTCTTCTGTATACCCATATACCCACAGCTCGAATAATTCCAGTTTTTTTATTGATGTTGCATTAAAGGTTCAAGATTCCATTCCATTAAATAAAGACAAGGAAACATAGCCCTTCGCCAACCTAACTCTTAGTTCCAGTTTTAAATCCCTGGTACATAGCACTCTTCTCATTTTGTTGAAATTTGCTCTAGCCTTTTCTATTCTGATTTAGATTTCCTGACTGTAATCATTTGTGGAGTTAATTATTGTTCGCAGACATGCCTATTTGTCCACTTGTTCGACGTTGGTTTCGTTTGTTAAAAGATTCTCGTTATTCCTTTGAGTTTTCAGGTGGGTCAAATAACAACCTGTTGGGTCAAATAAAAACCTGTTCGAACAGACGTCTCAAAGAAAAAACGGACGAGACAAAAAACTCGTTTTATTCGAACTGAGATATATCCAAAATAAATAAAATGTATTTTCGTGTTTTGTTAATAATTGTAACAAAAGTAATGAAGAATTATTGGTGATACGGTAAGACTGTAACATAACTCCCCCCATATTGAGAGGAAAAATAAAGGAAAGTTTACTCGTAACATATATACCATCACACAGATAGAAGCGAAGTTATCTATCAAAAGACTTAATAACAACAAAGCTCTCGAACCAGACCAGACAAAGTTCTTAAACAGTGTGGCACATATCAAATAAATTTTTTTTTTTTTATTAACATCTAAGATTTTTTACAACTTGATTTCAATAAAAACAATAACTATAATTTTTTGACTTTACAATGCCAAAGAGATGTAAAGTCCAGTGACCAAAGCATCAGAAGACAGATATTTACGTTTACTGATGGGATGCGCACATACACAAATACGCGAATAAGAATACTTGAAGCGGCACAGATCACAATGGCTGGGCGCTATTAAAGACATAACTTCCACTACTGCAGAGACTCTCATGGACGGTTTGGTAGGTCCAAGGAATCACATCGCTTTAATCTTTTTGCTTGTTGGTTGTTAAAAATATTGTATGCCATGGTATCAGGGTGTTAAGATTATTTAGAAATTCTTTTTCACTCTTCAGCGACTGTTGATATCTGCAGATCTCCATGTAAGACGTCATTCTGGATATACCAAGGAGCATTAGTAATTTTTCTTAGAATTTTATATTGAAATTTTTGTATTTTTACAACATTAAATTTGATAGCTGATTCCCAGAGCTTCGAACCATATGACCAAACGGGTTTCATAATTAATTTCTATTTTAGCAGCTGTTAAATAAAACTGTTGACTGCCTTGGTCAATAATATCTACATAAGCGGACACATACTTAATAATTGGCTACTGTTAAGGTTCATTCCAATTTACAAAATTACAAAGGCAAAAGCAAAGTTTAACAAAAATGGATTATTTAATTGATTAAATGTTTGGTCTAATAAAAATCTACATGTTCGTAGAGAACGTTATAACTGGTGAGCGATATTACCCTTGCCGTTAGAAGTAGCCATACGATCGGCTTTACATATTTTAAAAATAAAGAGGCAACTTCAGCTTGGTATTAGTAAGAAAGAGTACCTCCTCATAACTATGGGCCTGTTGCTCATCATCTTTACGACATGTTTAATTATGGATAAATTACCAATCAGTGTTAGTTTAATTGGTCAGCTCGTTCTCCTGACTTGGCACCTTTAGAGTTTGGTATTTTAAAAATCAGGTATTTTTCAAACTTGTTACGACAAAGGAAAATACTTGTTACTTTCTTTTAATACTCTCACACCCAACCATATGTTTAGAATTACAAGACATAACTGAATAAAAAGATTTCATGACTGTTTAGAAATAGATATTGCTACTTTTGTTTAGAATTACATTTAGTTATTTTAGTTTGTAAGTCATCTACTTAAATTAATCAAAATTATCTACTCAACGTTTTTAATGAAAACTTAAAACATTAACTTAACAAATAATATAATGTCACCTTAAATAATGGAAATCATAGCCTACTCTTTACTACTGTTGAAATAATTAAATATTATTTTTGATACTGATATTTACAAATTGATAAATTTCTATAAGAAATGTATCCACGTGCTGCTACGCCACTGGTAGCAATTAACTTACACTTAACTTTGTATTCCAGCTGAGCTGGTCGCTTCTTGTTTAGAGTTTTTTAACTCTCGCATATTAGTTAGTGTTAAGTTTCTTATTCAATTAAATTCGACGCATTTCTGGTTTAAGGGTTTAGGCTCTAGCGTAGCAGTATAACATTGTATCCCAGCTTAGCTGGTCGCTATCGCATATTAGTTAGTGTTTAGTTTCGTATTCGATAAAATTCGACGCATTTCTTGTTTAGAGTTTATCTCTTGCATTTTAGTTATTGTTTCACAGCTTATAGTTAAAAGCTTAATGCTCAGTCTTAATCAAGTATATTCATACAGAAGAAAACGTCCTTAGTTGAAGTGATAATTAGTAGTAACATTTTAATCTGTATCAGTTTTAGTGTTTGTAGTGTGTCGCGGACCACTGTATGCACAGTGATCGGCTATTTAAATAAAAGAACTTGTGCGAAAATTTTGGCTAGATATTAATTTAGTTGTAGTAACATTCAATTATTAAATTACGTATTGTTTGAACTGCTTGTGTTCTTATTTCCCACGTCAGTGGGTGGTCCTTCAAGTTGAAAGTACTTACAAGACTTTTTTTTTCAACCTATTCTCTATCCTTCTATTGTTGGATATAGGTCTCCCCCAGTTCTCTCCATCTTTCCCTATCTTGAGCTGTTCTCTGCCATGTGGAACCTCCTTGTTTCCTGATGTCCTCTTTCCACCTCATCTGTGGTCTTCCTCTTGATCTCTTTGCATTGTATGGACGCCACTTTCCGATGGCATTATTCCATCGTCCGTCTTGGAGACGTTCATTGTGTCCAGCCCATTTCCATTTCAGTTTTGCTGCTTGTTCTATCGCGTCTACTATCTTTGTTCTGGTTCTGATCCACTGGTTACGTTTTCTATCTTTAAGTGATATACCCAACATTTGCCTCTCCATCGCTCTTTGTGCCTTCCTTATCCTATCCAAAATGGCCTGTGTAAATGTCCATGTCTGTGCTCCGTAGGTAAGCACCGGTATTATACAGGAGTTATATACCTTGTTTCGTAAATATAGAGGGATTGTTTGATTTTTTAGAACGTTAGAAAGTTTGCCGAACGCTGCCCATCCCATTCTTACTCGTCTCGATATTTCGGTTGTCTGATTTTCTCTGTTAGCTCTGATTGCTTGTCCTAGATAGATATACTCATTTACGTGTTCTATTTTTTCTGTTTGTATTTTTATTGCCTCTTGTTCTTCCGTGTTTGTCATTACTTTTGTTTTGTTAAAGTTCATTTTTAGGTTTTTTTGCAGTGGTTTTTCATGAAGTGAAGAGCGTACAAGACTTAGTAGGCTCTAAATAGTAACAAGATCGCCATTATAATTTGTTGAACAAATATCCGTTTAATTCTACCAACCAATACCAAACGAATCGGCTTAAAAATACAGCCAAATTGCATGAAGAATTTGAAAATTTAATAAAAAATGTTGGGTATTTAAAATAACAACGTTAACGTCTACTTTCGGTACAACCGGAAGTGCCACATTCAGGACATTATGTATAACAAAGATTTGTTCCTGTTGAATTTTTATTCATCTTCCAATTAGAAAACTTACCCTGGCAATCAAACTAGAAAACATTTTACGAAGCGTGGTAACCAGAAAACTAAGTAAGGGAGCAACTAACAACTACGTTGCCATAATATAGTCTTATTCAAATATTTATTCGACAAAGTTTGTTTCTGTAGTAAACACATTTAGACTTCACTTAATTTAATGATGTATTCAGTGAAACTAGTGAACAAAAATTTAAGTGTAGTTAACAGTTAGTATGAAACGATAGTCTATATATTTTTTATTTATTACAAAAAAAAATATCTATATTATATCTTTTCAAATATCAAGATATTTTAGGTATAATTGTAAATTGTACTTAATATAAAAATCTCAAAAGGAAATAGTTACAAAATCATATTATATAATTATTCTTGAATTATACATAAAAATAAAATACCTTATATTGGATAATAAAACAGCAAGTTATTTTCGTAAGTATTAACTTTACTTTGTTTAACTAAGTACTTTTACTTATTAAATCAATTTAACAGCAATGACTCTATTCAGAGCTGTTGTCATCGAACTCATTCCAGTATGTTTCTTATAGTTTCCACTTCTAGTGATTTTGTGTATTAATCTTTCTTATTGTTTTTCTTCTCTGGAGACCGTCAGTGATCCTCGGGACTTCGGCAGATCTCCTATATATAATCTAGTCACCAAACAGTGATAGATGTTTTATTTAGACCTGATAAACTCAAGGATTTAGTCTTAATACTGAAATTGTAGACACATGGAACGTCAATAGTTTGTGAATACATTACAGAAAAGTTACATAACCTGCTCAAGGAAATGCGGCGCGTAGAACTGAAAGTAATGGGTGTAAATGACATGAGGTGGTCTGGCTCAGGTGTGTCTGACAAAGACAACTTTACAGTGAACTATTCCAGTAGCGACGCCACAGATAATTACCACAGGCGTAGAGTTGCAATAGTGCTTGATAATAGAATTGCGATGTCTGTTATAGATTACATACCCGTTTTAAACAGAGTACATAGTAAAGTTAGCGGGTCAACCTCTTAATATAAATCTAATCCAAGTTTACGCACCCACCACATCTGATAAACCGGAAACTGAAATTTCAGATTTCTATAAAGACATAAAGGAAACATTAAAAGTATCAAAGAAAAACGATATCAACATCATAATGGTCAATTTTAATGGCAAAGTCGGTAGGGGTAGATGTGGTAATGCGGTCGGTGATTTCGGTCTCGATAACAAAAATGATAACAGAGCTATATACTTTTATTGGACTACTACTAACTGCAGAGCACGTGAGTGCAAACATCTATAATGTAGATATACTTTTTAGTAGGTTTTATGGACCTACTATATTTAAAGCTACCATAGGGTTAAAACGATTTAAATATTTGCTAAGATTGGTTCGATTTGACAATAAGGGTACAAGGATATTTACCAGTAAAACATTTAGGTAGGTAAGCAACTTGCTCGATATCGGGATAGGTGTTTTTTTAATCAGTATGTATGACTCGGAAACATATTACTCTTTAGGTGAAATACCATATACAAGAAACAATAGAAATACAGTAGCCAAAGGTCTTGCATCTCAAGTCGTAAAGCTACTCGTTATGTCCTATTATAAATCCAAGAGGAATGTGACTTGCGATAACTATTTCACTGATCTTGATCTTGCACGTGAGATACTTAAAAATTCTTACTGGCAAATAAATTAATGACTCACTCTTGTGGGTAGAGTGAAAAAAAATAAGAGATTTGTTCCTCGGAAATTTCTACCAAACAAGAACCGTTTAGAAAAATTTTTAATTTTCGGATTCATTTGAAAACCATATATTGTTTCTTATGTTCCGAAAAAAACAAAGGAGTGTCCTAGTCCTATCTATCATGCATCACAATGCTTACTGTGCAGATGATGTTGACAAAACACAGAATATGTATTATTATAATAGTACAAAATTTATTGTCAATACGCTAGACGAAATGGTTCATAAATCTGTACCCCAGAAGTAAACTGTCGTAACTACAAAAATTGCGATTTTCAGGTTATTGTCGTAACTGCATCAAAAAATATTAAACTTTTTAGTGGTAAAGTATCATAACTGCAATATGTAAGCAACGTCAAAAACACTGTTTTTAAACTGTCTTATAGTAGAGAACTACTTAGAAGGTTAACTATCTTAATATACCTTACGATTGTTTACTTCTCACTTCACAGCTTTGAACACCTCTAGAAGTAAACTGTCCCAATGTATTATACGATTGTTTACCTCGCACCACTTCCTTCCATTTGATTCGGCTGTACTCGCACTCCTAGAGCAGTTACGACTTGACTCGTATTCAGTAAAAAAACGTACATTTTTTTTATGTGTCTAATTAAATAAGAGTGTAAATTGGGTGTATAATATAATATTATAACCGAATTGGATTACCAAATAAAAACCTGAATAAAAAACCAAATAAAAAAGTCCCTCTTACAAATTCTATTTTCCGTAAAATATTCTTGGTAGTCTCTTAAAGACTTTTACGGCTTTTAGGTTGACGAACTTTATTCCGAAGAAGTTTATCATGAAGATTTTTCTGATCATGTTTCAGTAGTTAAAGACCCGGACTACGTACCTGATATGTCTGACGTGAGCAAGAAGAAACTGAACAAGTAGAAATGGTTCCTAACATAGTGAATGAAATACAACTTTCTGTATTACAGACGGATTTAAACGACATAAACGTTGAAGTTCAACAGAACGGCCGAAAAAGAAAACGTAACGTAGATCTCTGGAAAACGAGCATACGAAAAGTAAAAAAGGAAGCAGGTAAAGAATATACTAATAAAAAAGGCGTCTTGATCGCAGCTAAACATTTGAAACCTCCATGTATGCCATCATGTATCAGAAAGTGCTCAGAGAATATAGATGAAAATGCTAGACTCAATATATTCAACAATTTCCACAAAAAGGGCAATAGTAATGATCTTAAACGTCAGTTTATATCTTCCTGCGTTTCAAAAATTATTGTTGCTCGCAAAACAACTAATAATGCTTCGAAGAGAAATTCAACCATGATTTATAGTTTTGAATTCAATGGTAGAAATATTAAAGTGTGTAAAACCTTCTTTCTAAATACACTAAGCATTTTTGAAACATCTGTGAAAACTGCACTGGCTAAAAAAGTTGAAGGTGGTTTAGTTTTGCCAGATAAAAGAGGAAGAAAGACACCAAGCAATAAAGTTGCAAATAATAATTGGGAAACAATACGTGAGCACATAAAAAGTTTCCCAGTGGTTGAAAGTCATTATAGTAGGGCAAAATCTGCCCGAAAATATTTAGGGAATGAGCTTAATTTATCAAAAATGTTTTCATTATATCTTGAGGACTGTAAGCAAAAGAAAATTCATGAATCTGATATAGGAAAACAGTGGTTGTACAACCAAATTTTTAACATGGAATTCAATTTGTCATTTAAATTACCAGCAAACGACACCTGTGACCATTGCGATGAATTAAAAATAAACATAGAGAATGCCAATGAAGAAAATAAACAGGAGTTACAGGCTAATTTGGAAGCTCACTGGGCAGAAGCCCAACGAAAGAAATTGTAATAATGACTGATCTGCAGAAGTGTTTGCCAACACCTTATTTGACAAACACACATTCTTTTTATTTAAGAAAATTATGGACTCTCAACGTAACCATTCTAAATAGTACCAACGGAAAAGCCCACTGTGCTATGTGGGATGAAACAGTTGGGGCACGCGGTGCTTGCTAAGTCTCCTCCTGTATTTTGAAGTGGGGACTCGATAATATTGCTACTGGTGATACAGAAACATTAACTATTTGGTCAGATAATTGCGGAGGCCAAAACAGAAATTTTACTGTGGTTGCAAGCTATATTTGGTTACTTAGAGTATTGCCATCATTAAAAGTCATCAATCATAAGTTCCTTCTTCGAGGACACACCTATATGGAGGTAGATGGAGTGCACTCTGTTATTGAGCGTCCTAAAAAACAAATTAGTAATTCAACTACATTGATGACTCCGTGGGATTGGCAACAGTTCATACGACAGTGTAAATTTAAGGATCTTTTAGGTGTTTATGACATGACCATCGAAGACCTAACAAATTTTAAGGTTCTGTTTGATTATGTAGAATCTCCTTTAATTAGTAAAAAAAAATACTGAAAACGAAGATTTTAAAATCAGTGAAGTCGTACATTTGCAACTAAGGAAAGGAGAAGAAATTCTTTATTATAAGACGTCTTTTTCCCAGGAAAGCTTTAAAATGGTAGATCTGGGCAGGGGCACCAGAAGAGCAAAGTGGCCTGAATATATTCCACAGACAAATGCTACTAGAAGACCAATAAGCACTTTAAAGTACAAAGACCTTATAACTTTATTAAAGTGGGTACCACAGTGCTTCCACCATTTCTATGAGAGCATTCCTCACTCTACAAGTACAAATGACTTGTAAAAAGCAGACGGAAACTTTTAAAATTATGTTAAGTATTTATTATTATAAATAAATAATTTAGTTTTTTGATAACACCACGTTATTTATTTATTTTAATTATTTTTGTCCATTTCAGATTAATCGCAACTACTTTAACATAACAGTTAAATTTGAGGTAAACTATCGTAACTGCTCCCCTTGACTAACCGGAAACGCGATGAAGTTCTAAATAGTTTTGTATATTATTTGAGCATAAATTTTGTAAAAAAAAGTTAATTTTAGTCCGCCCAATTAAATTGATACTATCAAAAAATTGTATAATATAGGGACCAAAATGTTTGAGACCCGTTTCTGGCAAATACTGAAAAGTGTAGTTACGACACTTTACTTCTAGGGTACAGAAATATAGGTGAAAAAGACGAACTAACCGTTAGCATTTTGGATTTTTATAAATATTTTAGTCGTGACTGGGGTAACCTAATTTATTACTTGCACAAATTTATATCCAAAATGAAACGAAAACAAAAATGAAAAGCGAAGAATGTTTCCTACAACGACAGCAGAACAACTAGTGTTGCCTCAAATTTTAAGAAGAAAATCAAAGGGACTACAATGGGAAACAAAACAGTGTATTGAAAAATGGTTACAGGAAGTTTAACCACACAATAAAAAGCAAAAACTAGACAAACCTCCAGTTTTAAGAACACAAAGGTGTCACATGTGCCCAACAAAAAAGGTCAAAAAACAAAAATAAATTTGTGAAATATGCAGTAGAAATGTGTGTAACGATCACCGTATAATTAAAAAAAATTGTAAGTATTGCAATAAAGAAAAATGAATGACTAATCTATGGCTTTTTTTATTTTTATTTTTTTTTAACCCAAAACTTAATAGTAATTCAATTTGTCATATAAATTTGCTATTTTAGTTGGGAATAAGCTAATCTTGTGGCTTAGTCCCAACTTAAATAGTAAATTGATATGACAAAGTATTGTATGACAAAATTTGTAAAAGTAAAATAACAATATTCTTCTGACTGATGTGTTTTATTCATTTTGTAAAGATTGTATTTGTCGGTACTTTATACATGAGCTGCTAGTTACCATATTCTTGCCTCAGAAGGGTTTTCACATAATAATAAAAGGCAACAACACCGTAATCTTTTTCCAGAGTATGTGTAAACATCAAACCCTCTTTTCAAATGAAATGGCCTGATAGATTTAAAAAAGTTTGTATTTATTTATTAATTAAGTCTTTATTTGGCTTCAAATGTTTATTATTTGTGAATAAATATTTTGTCTACAAAAGTTTTCTTACATTTCATTATTTTGTGCAAATCCTTTAGGTAGATCGTACCCTTGAGGTAGACCGCATACTATAGTAGCACTTTCTTTTAATCTAGATAATTTAAATTTAACAATAAAAAATAAAAAAAAATATTAGAAATATGTGGGTAAATATTAATAGTACATTCAAGAACAGTGGTGGGCCTAACGGACCCGAGTTGCTCGATTACGTAAGTAAAGTGTGTTAGCCGGATAAGGGTTGAAAAAATAGTCTATCACGGCTCATATTGATCGCAGCAATTTTTTAAAATTGTATATAGGTCTTAACCAGATAATAGAAAAAAGATGGCACGAAATCAAGTATGTTGTTCGTCGACCTACGGAAAGCCTACGACAGCGTTCCACTGAAGAAGCTGTGGCAATCAATGGACAGCACGAATATTAATATAGAATTAATAAAAGTTGTCAAAGTGCTATACAACCAACCAATAACAAAAATTAAAGCAGTAACACAAATAACAACAGGATTTATAACATCAAAAGGATTTAAGCAAGAATGTGGTCTGTCCCCCACTTTATTGGGGCTTGGTGCGTTAAAAAGATGGAATCAAAAATGCAGGACAATGGGGTACCGCTCACCAACACTATGATATATACGCTCAACTTTGCAGACGATCAAGTAATAATGGCTGAAGATTAAAATGATTTAAACTACAGTCACCGGCAAAATTAACGGAACGCCTTAAAAATGGGACATGTTACATGTCTCGAATTTCCTAAACTTGTTGTCCGATTTTAGTGATTTTTTTAGAATGTTATAGTTATATTATATAAGAATGTTGATGTAATAATATTGTTACTAGACAATGTCATTTTTCGGAACACCCTGTGGAATATTCTAGCAGATAAAAAATATTATTCTAGCTATATTCTAGCATATAATTAAAACTAAATTATAACCTCAGGCTTTCTTAACATTTTCTTTTTTGATTCATTTGCTTGTGTTTGATAATAAAAAAGATAGGTATGTTAACAACTAGCCATGTTTTTCATCAATAAATCCCCATTTTCTGCTTAGTTTAATAAACAAGCCTAAAGTAGGCTATGAGAAGCTAACAATTTAATACACACACCCGCAAATTTAAAGGAACAAGTTATTATGAAATATTTCTTTATATTTATATTTTATAGACTATATCTACATAGCTTTGAATGCTCCTTGTGACAAGAAAGTCTTAAATGTCAAAATGTCAAATTAATTTGTTTATTTGTATTGTGTTTTATATTTTACAGTCGTTCTGTCTGTTGATATCAAGTACAAACTTATATTTAATTGATAAGTTAATTTGTTTGAGTTTGTTGGATGTCAATTTTCTTTTAATTTGTTCTAATCAGTGGTGTTCTTATTGAAAACATTAAGTAAAAATGGGTGATTTAATACCGACTGATATTGTTAGGGCCATAACAATGGTCGAACGTACAGGGAAGTTGCTGGAATATTTGGTAAATCACCATGAACCATCCATCGTTGTGTAAGTCGTGGGAGACAAACCGGGGAGTATGTAAGAAGAAGGAGATAAGGTAGAAAACGTTTAACCACGGTTGTAGATGATTGATTTATAACGTTGCAAACATTACGTAGTAGACGTCAAACGGGAGTTCAAACCAAAAACCTGTTACAAAATGTTCGTGGAACTACTATAAGTGAGCGCACAGTAAGAAGGAGACTTAAAAGCCGGTCTCAAGTCATATGTGCCAATAAAAGGTCCCAAACTTCAGATACACCATCGTTTAGGACGACTACAATTTGATCGAGTACATCAAAATTGGAATGATAACCACTGGAGTCAAATTCTCTTTACGGGCGAGAGCCGTTTCTGTGTAAGTTACATCGACTGTGGAGAAAGACTGTATCGAAGCCAAGGAGAACGAAATGTCCCTTTCAATTTTACTAAGACCGTACCTTTTAGAGGAGGTTCAATTATGGTGTGGGGCGGTATATGTTTGGGAACAAGAACAGAGTTAGTGGTGATTGATGATGGAGCATTAACAGCAGATAGGCATATCACAGATATTCTCTAAGACCATGTGGTATCTTTTGCAACATATATTGGCGAAAATTTCATTTTAATGCAGGATAATGCGCGCCCACATGTCGCAGGCTGTGTAAGAGATTTCTTATTACAAGTAGGTATAACAACGATGAATTGGCCAGCTTGTTCCCCAGACCTTAATCCGATAGAGCAATGGGACATGCTAGGCCGAAAGCTTAGGGCACCGGTTCCTGCTATTCAAAACAGAGAGGAAGTCAAAATTGCTTTGATTGAAGAATGGAAGAGACTGCCGTAACAACTGATCGATAGCGGTATCAGAAGTATGAGAAAACGAATAACTGTAGTTGTAAGGGTTCGTGGGGGAATTACACGCTATTAAAGCCAAAAAAAATGCATAAAAAAAATCAATTTAAGTTCAAACTATACAATAAAGTTAATGTGTTTAAAATCCGTACTTTGTTTTAGTCTGACATCTTTTGTTTTATTTCTTCTTAAACAGGTTTTATATTGTACTACCATTGTAATATAAATTCAAAATACTTCACCAACTATCGTATTATGATATTATCTAAACAATATTAACAATATGTAGACTAGAAAGAAAATACTCGGATTTTATGGTTGTTCCTTTAAATATGCGGGTGAAACTAAGCAGAAAATGAGCATTTATTGATGAAAAACATGGCTTATTGTTAAAGTACCTAACTTTTTTATTATTCAACACAAGCACATGAATCAAAAAAGAAAATGTTAAGAAAGCCTAAGGTTATAACTAAGTTTTAATTTCAATATTTTATATATGCTAGAATATTCCACAGGGTGTTCCGAACTTTAAGAAAAAAACAGAGTATGATTGTTATACCCGGTATAAAATGACACTGACATGTCTAGCAACAATATTATGCCATCGATATTCTAAAATTATATAACTATAAGATACTAAAAAAATCACTCAAATCGGAAAACAGGTTTAGGAAATTCGAGACATCTAACATGACCCATTGTTAAGGTGTTGCGTTAATTTTGCCGGTGAGTGTATGTGGCACGAAAATTAATTAAAGAGTATGACATATGGAGTCTAGACGTAAATAGAAAGAAAACCGAATACCTGTAGATTGGAGTAGAACAAAAAGATTTCATATTAGACGATAACACCACGATAAAGTACTGCTGTAACAACATATATCTAGGTATCACTATTATACAAGATGGAACATTAGACAAAGCCATAAGAGAGAGAAATTACTTTATGGAGAAAAGCCATCACAATGTTAAACATTTTATGGGACCAATCCATCAGCAAAGGAAATAAGAGGATATATGGTACAGCTATGAGGTATGGGCACTGAAAGAAGGAACACTGGCAACGCTGAAAATGACGGAAATGGATTTTTGTAGAACAGCCAAAGGAAAATCTAGAAGAGAAATGATTACCAATGAAGGCATTAGAGAAATAATGGGAATCAAACGAACAATTACACATGATCTAACAACAAAACAACGTATCTGGTTCGGACACATACAAATAATGGATAAACAACGAATACCAAAAGAAATATTAAAATGGCAACTAGAAGAAAAGAGAAAACGAGGTAGACCGAGAAAAAGTTGGAGCGAAGGAATACATAAAGAACTGAGAGATAGGGCCATAGAAGAAGACATATGGAACAACCAAACTAAGCTTTAAACGTTAAAAAAATAACCACATTTTTAATATGATAATTAAGGGGAAAATACTCTTAAGGTTTTGTTTTATATCATAGTGAAAAAACATATTGTTTAAAGAAAAAAATATGCCTTGAATTAACTCTCTGCTATGTTTGTTTTCCAAAAAGTTAGCAAATCTAAGCAAAAAATGAAATAAACCTGTTTTACGAAGTCTCATTTTATTGGAAATTGGAAGTTTCTTAATCTCCAATATATCAAAATTTATTGCACACGAATTATTACAAGCAATATGGCCATTTTCGTAAAGCAATGTTTTTAAAATTTAAGCGCTAATTGAGCTAGTTATGTAATAACAATTAAACAAAATTAAACATATAAAAGCTTAAATTAAATCTCATCTCATGTACTTTTATGATTGTATAGCTATATTTTAAAAGTCACGTACTTTGGGCTCGTGGCAACAACCTAAATCAAAAAGTTTACATTTTACTCCTTCAACGTCTCATTAATAAATAACCATGAATTTGCTTTTGCACCCAGTGCGAAGTTATTTCTGATCACCCTTTTTAACACAGATGAGATTTTAAAAATTCACTAAAAAGTACAACACAAAATTAATTTCACTCACAGCCTAGGACAGGAAGATTCGCCACTGATGTAACAAAAAAAACTTGAGTCCAAATATGAATATCAGGAGAAGATCTTAATCGTCAATTATTAACACTTAAAAAATAACACTAACTTCCTTAAGATAAGTGGATAGTATTCTTTATTAATGAAGGCTATGTTATTTGTTATAATAAAATAGCCTTTTTATGAAAATAAAATTTTGTCACTTTAGTAAAAGTGTTAAATTTTAATTTGAAACATATTTTATTATCTAAAAATTATCACTTTTATTATTTCTATAAAATTTAACAGTCTTTTTAAGTTGGTAACCTTGAGTATTGCAAAAAATGTGTCACTTTTATCCGCATTTACGCGACAAGATTTAAATATTTATATTTTTAATAATATGGTAGGAGTAACCTCTCTATTATCTTTAACGTTCTAATTATTACAAATAACGTACCTTGAAGTCCATTTTAAAGTGCAACAAAGCCGTGACACATACTAAAGCCTATGTTACCCTTTTACAGTTTTATATCTCGCCAGTATGCAACCTTGTAGGAATGCACTAGGCGAGCCTAAGTTTGATATACATAACGATCATATTAAATAACTGAATAAGTAATAGACGAAATTAAAATAAGATGTATTATATTACTGTTACTATACAGGATAGATTACTTGTACGAAGTAGATCGAAAGAATGAAAAACAGAACTTTTTCACAATTAGTAGATATTAAAATATACAAATCTAAATTTATGGAAACAAATTTAATATCAAATCTGTGTAGGATATTTAAAGAACACTTATAAATATTTAAATTTATAAAAAATGCAGCATCTTTCGCTAGACATTGTATCGATTTATCTATCTATATATTAGTCATTATTCTTTGTCTGTGAATACCGTCTTTTTTACAGAAGATTTCCTATAATTTCTACAAATCATTGCCGATTTTGGCCGATCACGACTTTAACCCTCTAAGGACGAAATTTCCAAAATTTTAAAAATTCTTCCGAAAAAATGTTTAAATTAAATTGAAATGAATAATTATGTGTGTGGCATATTAATATTTAAACTTTGATGGTATACAAGCAAATATCGAACACAGTAATTAATTAAATCTTGCCCAAGTACTTTCGATCAATAGATCATCCTCAGGGGCATTTCGTCATTTGTGGTCTATCCGACATGAGCAGAATGTTATACATGTAAATTTGGACATAACAATACAATACACAAAGACAATCACTTTAAAATTTTTAAAAATGGAGAAGCTACACGTTATATAGAAGCTGGAGACAGAATTATTCCAACATTCAACCTTATAGTGATATTAATATTTAATTGTTATCATTATTTTTGCAAAAAAAAGTTGAAATAGGCATCTAAAAGTAATACAATAATTTTATTGCAGATATTTTTTGGTGCAAAAACATCATTTTTGAATAGCATGACATATTTTAATTATGACGAAAATCGTAAAAACAATTCGAATTTTATTAATACACACTTCTCACAATAATGCACAGGAACTGCTTTACAACCAGATTTTCAATATCGTCCTCTTTTATCTTTCATAACGGGCCAATGACCTATTTCGTCCTGCCGAATATCCTTTTGATGAATTATTTTTGTAGTTGCACTTTTGTGTTTTTTGCTGCATAAAGATCATCAATAGAGCTACTACTGGGACGTCCTTATTTTTTGGTAACTGTCAGTGTCTTTTCTTGCTTCATTAGGCTTTCGGCTATGTGACTCTTAAACTCAAACAGAAAAATTTCGTTTTTTTTTTGGAACACCAAAATCATGGCAGTCACGTCTATATAAAAGCCAACAATTTACAACTGTCTCATCCTCAAAGTGGAATAAAAAAACGATGGTAATATTTCTTCGATCTAATTGTGATTCTATATAAACCTATTAGTGAAATTATAAGATCTACCCGCCCATGAATTTATTGTAAGTTCTAATTGCTGTGGAACACTGAAGATCTACAGTTTATTTTCTTGTTTTATCCCATCTTCTAATTGTATTAAGGGGTTTGGCAGAGGAAAAGTTGGAGATGAGCAATATGCACGAGAGTCGTGCCATTTGATAATTCTGCAAGGTACAGTATCAGTTTTTAACTCTATTACTTGAAACGATCCGCGTCCTCTTGTTTTCAGGATTTTGTCTGACAATAAAGGATACCTAGAAAGACAATATCAGCGGACTGTTCCTAGACAATATATTTTCTTTTGAACTAGCTCATTTAAAAGAGGTATCAATAAAAACAATTATTGATATAAAGAAGGTAATTGTCTTGTTGAATACTTCTACAGAGTGTTACAACAATATTGCCGCTGGAACCAATATCATTGTATCCTGGAGTAGCGGGAATTTTTCCAGTATACATTTCAAAATTGTATGCAACATAACTGGAGCCAGCCAACACATAAATTTTGTAACCCCATTTGTGAGGCTTTTTTAACATGTACTGTTTTAGTCCGAAATTACCCTTGAAACGAACCATTTGATCATCGACCACGACCATCTGCTCCTTTGGAAGATTTCGAAATATTTCTCCCAAATGTTCTACCAAGGGTCTAATCTTGTACAGTTTATCTAAGTTTGACGTATCAAGTTTGATATTATCGGAGAAATGCATATGTTTTTATCGTTTCCTATCTGTCTCGACTCATTATTTCTCGAACTGTAGTAATATCAAATTGAGAACTCCAATATAATCGAGTTTTTAGCAGTTTGATCAAAGATATATAAAATATTGTACCCATAAATTGCTCTAGCTCTTTTATTGTTAACCCTAGAGGTTTATTGCGATTTGTTTGAACAGCAAATAAATTTGATTGGTAAGTAATCATTAATTAAATTTAGAAAGCCATCGTCGAAAAATTTTCCAAATTAGTCTATGAGGTTTTTTAAAGACACTGTCAGTATTGTTTTTTTTTCTGTTATATCGGTATATTCATTCTTAGTGCGCGTACATCTTTCTATTATTATTTCTTTACCACTATCACTAAGGTCTTCCTCAATTCTATCTGGTTAGAACCACAGTCCTCTTATATTACCCCATTCATCACTTTCATTTTTAGAATCAGAAACACTTACATCACTATCACTTGGAATGTCAATGGCTTGATGACGTTGTCGTACAGAAAACACAGCTCGATCCATTCAAGTGTTCAATCATCAATTTACGACTATTTATAGTGATAAGCATGAACTATCAATATATTACAAAAAACTTTCCTGCTAATATCTTTTTTACAGATTCCTTCCCGGTAAACATTTACTGATTTTGTCGAAATCAAAATTTCCGGCCAATTTTGTTGAAAAATTGGCCGGAGTTTGTTGCAGTGACTTTCTTTATGATGCGTAATATTACGAATTCGTAACTTTCGGCATCGATGTGATTAGGTTAATAGTTTGCCTATAAATCGCTTTTGATGGGAACGTTACGAAAACGTCACACTCGTCCTTAGAGGGTTAAAAAAAATTTATATATTTATTTGCAAAACTTGAAGGCCTAGTGCTAAAATAAAATTAATGTGATACCTATATATTACAACACTTGTATTAAGTGTTGAAGTTGAAGTGTATTAAGTGGAGAACTGTGAGTTGTCTGATGGGTGGATTGAGTAGCTCATCGGATGGCACTGCCAGTCCCAAGCCCGGATAAAAGAGGAGGGTCCCTAAGATCAGGTTAGTCACCTACCTGGGGTAAAGAATCCATACTGGCTCACAGAACTAAAGATACAGCCTCGGATACCGGACGGAACTATCAGATCACAACACGCTTTATGACAACGGAAAAACGAATTGGTAAACGAAAACCTAAACACCCCATCACACAAATCGCGTGCTGGAATATAACGTCGTGGAACGAAAGAGATCAGGAGATCATAATAGAAATGAAGAAACTCAATATTGACATCTGCGCCATCTCCGAAACAAAGAAAAAAGACCAAGGAACATCAAAGTACGGAGAGTTTACACTCATATACAGCGGAAAAGCTAAACAAGAAAGAGCACATTCAGGAGTGGGAATTTTGCTGCACGATAAATACACGCAAAGTATCGAAGATATCGAATACATCAACGATAGGTTAATAAAACTCTCTATAAAAATGCTTAATATTACACCTGATAAGCACATACGCCTCAGAAATATCTAAGCCCACAGCAGAAACTCAAAATTTCTATCAGCAACTACAAAACACCGTAGATAACATAAATGCTAAACACAAAATTATTGTATACGAGGGGATCTTAATGCACATATCGGAAAAGGTATCATACCAGGTATGAAACAAAAGTACAACGAAAAAATAATTAATGAAAACGGCGAAGCACTAATAGACTTTTGCACTAAGAATGAAATGAGAATCAACAACACATACTTTCTTCATAAATACCAACATACAATACACTGTTAAATATAATTGAGGCCAGCGATCAATGATAGATTTTATAATCACAAAACGAGTGATAACCCCTTCACAAGTACTGTTGTCAGAGCCCTGACCTCTGCTAACCTGGGGACCGATCACAACCTTGTTTTATGTAAGATGCTACTAAAACGTCCGCAACGAAACAGAAGATCCCCAAAGCTCATCGAAAAACACAATATAGGGTCGCTAGCAACAGACAGTACAAAACTTCTTTATGAGAACAGGATTACCAGCAAACTAAAAGAGATCGAGTTACAACCAGAATGGGGAGTAGAAGATACTTGGCAAAAAATCAGGAAATGAGTCAACCAAGCAGCAGAAGAAGCAATTGGAAAGCAGAAAATTAACACGAGGACGATAAACCACACCAAACCGTGGTTTTTTCAAGAGGTAAAAGAACTCTCTGAATTGAAAGCAAATGCTACCTGAGATATAAAAGCACACAATCGAAAGAAGACCTCGCAGAATATGTCCAAGTAAGAAACGAAGCTCCTTAAATGTTATGTGTACTCAGTGCTTCTGTACGGAGCAGAAACGTTGACATTGAAGGCGGAAACTCTATTAAAACTTTAGGCTTTAAAGCTATGGTCATACAGAAGGATCTTGAAAATACCATGGACAGACAAAGTCACCAATGAAGAAGTACTGTGGAAGATGAACACAACTGCGAAGTTGGTCAACATCGTGAAGGGCCGTAAGCTGCAGTACTACTTCAATGCATTTTACAAAGTAAAATTCAAGAAAAAAGGGCCCCATGAAGAAGAAGAATATCCTGGCTTGCTAACCCAAGAGCATGGTATAGAAAGACCTTAACACAATTATTTCGTGTAGCAACCAACAAAGTCATCATATCCAGAATGATCGCCAACGTTGGGAACGGACAGGCACCCTAATATGAACAAGAAACGAATTCAACGCAAGAATAAGATTAATCAAAAGAGAACATTGTGTTAAATTCACCAGCGACATGGACTTCGACCTACATGGTGCCCAAATTGGAAATTTCTTCGGAACAGGACAAACTAGTTAACGAGTTCGTGCAGACCAAGGGAGTACCTATAGAGACATGGCAACAACATTTTAACGAACTATATGATGCTGAAGAAACGCTGAATATAAACGAATATGAAGCAGGTATAAGTGATACAATCAATTACGAAGAGGTAGAAGCAAAGATCGTAAAGCTAAAAAACAGAAAATCACCTGGAACAGATGGTATATCCAACGAATTCTTAAAATATGGAGGCGGTAAACTTGCAAGTAAACTGTCACAACTATTTAATAAAATCTTAAACGACACAGAAACATTCCCAATGAAATGGCATAAGAGCATCACAATCTTATTTAAAAAAGGACAAAAAACTTGCCCACAAAGCTACAGAGGAATCACCCTCTTAAATACAACGATGAAACTTTTCACGAGAATTCTTAAGGACAAATTGCAAAGACAAATCACTAATGCTGAAGAACAACAAGGTTTTACAAGAATGCCATCTATAACAGATTCAGCATTCATAATAAAATAAATAAATAAAAAAAACTATAGAGTTTGGCATGCCAGCTTATATTTGCTTTATTGATCTGACGAAGGCCTTTGACAGAGTTCGCCTGAAAGACATTCTAAATGTATGAATAGAAAATAAAACACCGACCAACATAACAAAGATAGTCCATAGCCTAAATAACAACAATGTAACCGAAGTTAGAGCAGGTGACCAAGTCACTAAAAATATTTTAACACTGGGAGGAATTAGATAAGGCGACAGTTTAATTTCCTTCTTGTGTAAGCTATTTATGGGCAAAATTATAAACAAAGTAACATCTCTCAATCTCGGATACAGAATGGGTGACAAAAGAATTGGTCTGGTGCTTTACGCAGATGATGCAGCAATTATTGCAGAATCAAAAGATGATCGTCAGAGACAGCTCTTCCAGTTCTTTCAAATAAGCCGCCAACTAAATATGACCATTTCTACCAACAAAACTAACTGTATGACAATAGCAAAAGATCCGCTCAGATATAAGTTTGTGGTTGGGAACAACATCATAGAATAGGTGAAGCAATTCAGATATCTGGGCATAGATATATCAAGCAAACGATGTAAAGATGTAAAGAAAGAAAATGTGGTATTTTTAACATCTCCTAATCTAAGCAAAAATCCTTAGCGAATTGGTTTCTTGTACTTATAAAAATTATATCAAAATAAAAGAAAGACAGTTAAGTTCAGGTTTAGTGCCTCTTTATATTCGCTTATACGTATTTCATTCTAACTTTATAACGGACTCATCATAGCGACTTTTACAGAAGATCTGAACGTGAAAACAATCTTTCCCGTCGAAAAGAAGCAGCAATAAAGTGGCTTCAGCATAGATGCTATAGTAACATCTGATAATGAATCACGAAAGTAGAAATCCGAAGATTTCGATTGACGAGACCAAAATCTAGATTTTTGCTTAAATTTGTGCCCTTTAAGAATTATAAGGCAAAACAAACTATGTTAAAGATATAAAGGAGAAAATGGAGCATCTAAAATTGAATTCCACAACATATCTATTTATTTAAGCAAAAATCCTTGGCGAATCTTAACGCTGTTTTTTTATATTTATAAATATTTCAATTAAGATGTTAACCAGTATCATTTGAACACATTAACTTTAACTGTGCTATCTAGAAACCACCCTGTTATTCTATTATTTATGGTATTCTCGATTTTTTTTATTAGTTCTATTTCCGTGAAGTTTGTGTAATATTTTCTTAATATAAACACATATATTTGTCTGTCTGCAAAACTATTTGTCCATATTAAAATAAACATGCAAATCCATAAATATAAAATCTACATTAATTATCAATAGTACTACCACCAGTGATTCAATTTTCGCGATAAGTCTGTCGATTTACTTCTAAACGAAACTGAGTTGCTTGAAAACACCACGAGTCCGTAGGACGAGTTTACGATTTTATTAGAAGGTTTAGATCAATAGATCATTCAGGTTTTGAACAGGACATGATATTACACACGATCCTAAAAAGTACCATGCAAATCAGTAGTTGCTAACTATAGAGTCTCTTTCTTTAAATATTATAAATCTTTATCCAATTCACCAGTTTTAGTCGCTGTTTTGCAGGAATAATCTTATTTCTTTTTTAAACATATGCTTCATGCATTTCCACTTCACACATTTACTTTTTTTTTCTCAAATTATTAACTGTTTTCAAAGTACTAGGAGATAAAACCATGTGCGATTGGGATACCATCATTAATAACATATAATACACACATAATATATTTTAGATCGTTTTTCTTTTTATGACTGTTTTAATTCCTTTGGTCATATTATATATATATTATATATATATTATATATATATATATATATATATATATATATTATATATATATATATATATACCGCCCGGAATGGCGGTACCGGATGACATCTGCCTGTCATCGGTCTTCTTCTTTTTTACCTTTAACATAATATATTACACGTTCCCTTTTTTTTAGATAGTACAAAACTAAAATACAAATTCAACTAAAATACAAATACAAACAAGTAGCCACAATTTCAATTTAACACATAGTCCTTTAAATATGTAGGAGGCTTGTGAGATCTCTTATTTGTTTTAATGATAGTGTTACCTTCCTTCTCATCTCTTACATTCAGTAGGTTATCTGAAATGCAAGTGTTATTTTTAAATCTAGGTAAATCAACAATAACTTTATTATTTAAATTAACATTTTCAAACATTTCAATCTCAATATCAGTAAGACCCTCATGGTCACTATGATTTTCACAGATATCACTATCATTCTGACTCACAATTTTAATATCAGATTCAGTTCGGATATCATATCTACCATGAGCAGTTGGGGTACTAAAATTGTGTACTTCATTATTATCAAGCAAGATATTTTCATTTCTAAAGAAATTCAAATGAAGATCATATATAATAAAAAGTCTTTGTTACACGATAAATTTGTTTTATTTAGAAACTCTTTATTCCGTCTACATTCTGTACCTTTTGAATCCTGAACAATATAAGACCTATCATTAACTATGTCTCTTATTACTCTACTTTCCCATACTTTTCCTTTCTGAATTAAAATGTTACTCCCTTTATTTAAGTTTATCTGATTCTTTTGCATTTCGGTCAAAATATTTTTTTTTTGAACATTTTGATTATGTTACAATTTTTCCTGTATAATACTCGAATCTAAAACTTTTGGAATTAGATTTTCATTAGACATAGGTATCCAAGGTTTTAACATTCTGTGCAAAAATAGTTGGGATGGAGAATAGTCTAGATTTTTTAATGGGTATTCTATAAGTAGAATAGGCAAATATTTAGTAGATTCAGACTTTTGTAACATTTGTTTAGTTATTCCTGCATATTTTACAGCAAGTCCGTTTGATTGGCAATGGTACGGACTGCTAAAAATAACTTCAAAATCCCAATCTTCAGCAAACTTTTTAAAATTCTCAGAATTATATGGCATATTATCTACATAAAATTTTTCCTGAATACCGAATTGAACAGTTTTTTTCTTTGCAAAAATTAATTACCTCTTGAAATGTTTTACCTTCAGTTTCAGTTACTTCAGTCAACCACTTCGAGTAGGAATCCACAATCAGTAAATAGTTCTTATTATCGTATTGAAAGAAATCTGAAAACAAATATTGCCACGGTCTACAACTACAAGCTATTACATGATTAGTTAATGGCTCTTTTTGATTAGAACTTTGAAATATTTGCCATTTTTTTACACTTTGAAATCATATCGTCTATATCTCTACTAAAATAGGGCCAATATAGTTATTGTCTAGCTTTGGCTTTAGTTTTTGAAATACCAAAATGTGCTTTATGAACCAATTCCAACATTTCTTTCCTTAGTGAATTTGGAAAAATAACTTTATATTCCAAAAATAATAAATTATTAGATAAATAAATCTTTTCTCTTAATTTTATAGTAAAACTTTAATTCCTTGTTCAAATTTTTATCACTAACAGGCCAAGATTCAATACAGTATCCTTTTATTTTTCTTAATGTTCCGTCATTATCAATTTCCCTTTGAAATATTATTTTCTTATTATATTATATTAAACAAGAGGTTCATACAGAATCTTTATTATAGCAATCAAGAAGCTACAAGTTATAAGTTACATGACCCTGGCCGGAATGGCGCTACCGGATGACATCTGTCTGTCATCGGTCTTCTTCTTTTTTACCTTTAACATAATATATTACAATGACAATTGTAAAAGTTTACTGCTACGCCATATAACCAGTCACGCTAAAACTGCATGAACCGTCGCCGGGTATCCAACGACACATAGATTATTGTTCTAGCTAAACCCAACATCCTGTCAAAATGTAACATAAAGCGTTGTTCCGGTACATGCCTTAATTATAGATCTCTAGAAATATGCGATTCCATGGTCTGTATCCTAAAATTCCAAAAAGGTAAAGGTGTTTATATTTTGTTAAAACTGTACTAGTGAAAGATTTATTATTAAAAACAATTAACCTAAATAAAGAATAATTCCACAGTTAATCACTACTTTAATATAGTAAATATAAAAATTCCCTGTCTAAAATAAACTCCGATATTAAAACTGAGGGAAATAAAAGCCGAAGACATAAAATTTAATTTTTCTGAAAAATGGGATATTTCTCGCATAAATAAAAGAACGCCTGAGGAAGGTGACGGGATCAAAGCCAACGTGACTGTGTTGAATTAAACGCCTGCAGCAAGGTTTACAAGTAGTTTATATTACGTACCATTTTTAATCAGTGTCGTACGAACGTTATTATAGAAAATTTTCTAATAAACAGAAAATATTTTAGAACCGAAATAAAAGCAAAACAAAAATCGATCCTTCAGTTTTTTTTTTTTAATTTTTGCGGAAAATTAGAAAATCGGAAATATGAAAAAATGAGAAAAACGCATTTAATCCAATACAGTAGATATTGTGCAATATAAATTCACAACTACAAGGTGTGGTGTCTACGAGACTTGTGAACGTGAAATGAAACAATCCATTTAGACACACATGGTCGAATGCTGTCTAGAATCTTTAATCTTGTGTGTTTTTATTTTTATACAAAATGTATCATCATTCTGGCTTTACAACCCTGCATGGGTCCTAGCCTTCTCAATAATTTCTCTTTTGTCATCCCTATCCATCGCCTTTTTCAGCCAAGCAGCTACTCCCATATTTCTCATATTTTCATCGATGTTATCAAGGAACATTGTTCTGGGTCTTCCTCTTCTTTTCTGATCAATGGATCTATTAAGGAGCCTTTTTCTAGCTGGATCATTTTGTTTCATACGCATTATATACCCTATCCACCTCAGGCGTACTACCTTAATATGTTTTACGATATCCTCTTGCTGATATATTCTATAGTTCGAACTTGTATCGTCTTGTCAACACTTGAGTGTCATTAACTGGTCCATAGATTTGCATTAATACTCTTCTTTCGAAATATCCTAACATGTTTTTATTACTTGTTGTTAGACTCCAGGTCTCTGAACCATATGTTAGGACTAGGCGTATTATTGTTTTGTAGAGTTTTATTTTTGTATTTCTCTTTTTGTATTTCTTGAGATTGAGTCTAAACTAACATCTGTTGGCTGTGAAAATTTTGCGGTTTATCTCTGAGGTAGTATTATTTTTAGTATTAAGGAGCACTTCCGGGTAGGGTAAGTCCGGGAGAGATGGACCATCGGTATAGACGGGCCATTCGTCATATTGAAGATCCTCTATTTATTGTGCAGTGCGGCAACGTTGAATTGTAACATTTAGTCAACGACAGACCTTGTGAACGTAATCATTGCGACGTGTATGCATAAACAAGAGAGATTTTTTTACTTAATTATATTTTGTTAGTGAAATTTTTCCTTGGTGAATTTTCAAGTTGTGTAAGTTTTGACAAAAGGTAAGTTTCTTTTTATTAATTATGTATTCAACTGTTATATTGAGAAACAACTGCACCTAACCTAAAATACCCTTATAAAATTTAAACTGTGTGTTCGATGGCGTGGCCCATCTCTACCGAACCTTTGGGATAGATGGGCCACAGTGTATCGGTATAGATGGGCTAACAATAACTATTGGGTTTGTATTATTCAACATTTTTTAATAATATGTATTATTAATTAATTTCTATATTGTTACAGGTTACAATATGCCTTCATATTATAAGCGGAAATCTACTGTTGAAAGAGGTAAATGGAGCGAAGAAGCACTACAAAATGCAGTTGCAGCTATCAGAGAAAATCGCATGGGACTAAATCGAGCTGCATTAGCTTATGGCATACCTCGAAGTAGCATACAGAGAAGAATGAAAAATAATGATCTAAAAAAACACAATCGTCTTGGACCTTCTTCAACTCTTGGGGATGAGATCGAGATGAAATTAGTGCTGCATATTAAGAAATTGCAAAAGTATGGTTTTGCACCCACTCGTGACCATGTACGAACTGTGGCGTTTGAGTTAGCAGAAAAATTTAATGTAAGTCACAAATTCAATAAAAACAACAATAAAGCTGGTTTTGACTGGTTGCAGTCTTTTTTACGTCGCCATCCAGATATATCAGTGCGAAAAGGTGAAGGAGTTTCTTTGGACAGGGCAAAAGGATTAAACCACGAGGTAGTTACACAGTACTTCGATCTGCTGCTAAGTATTTTAACTAATAGTCAACTAATAAATAAGCCGGGGCATATTTTCAACGTAGACGAGACAGGTTTGCAGTTAAATAACAGGCCTGGACATGTACTCGCGTCTAAAGGATCCAAGAATGTCCCTGTTATTACATCAGGAGAGAAAGGAGAAACGATTTCTGTGATAAGCTGCTGCAATGCTGAGGGCGTATTTTTACCTCCGTATTCTATTTTTAAAGGAAAAAATAGAAAAGAAGAATACGCGAATGGAATGCCACCTGGAGCAATGTTTGTAATGTCCGAAAAATCGGCCTACGTAAATGCAGATATTTTTTTACATTGGCTAAAAAATCTGTTTATTCCTCGAAAGACTCAGGGCAAAGTTTTGCTGATATTAGATGGACATACGTCCCATACAGCAGCAGTGGAAGTATTAGAATGCGCCGAAAACAACGAAATTTTAATGTTGTGCTTACCCAGTCATACCACGCATTTTCTGCAGCCGTTGGACCGAGCTTTTTTCAAATCTTTAAAGGCTAATTTTTACTCGAGATGTCAAAACTATATCAGAAATAACCCAACAAGAAAAATTACACGTTATCAGTTTGGTGAGTTGTTAGGAAATGCGTGGAAAATCTCAGCAACGGTGAAAAATGGACCCTCTGGATTTGTTGCCACAGGAATTGTACCGTTTGATCCTGATAAAATTTCAGAGCACGCTTTTTTGTCCACAAATGAGAGCTCCTCAGCTATAGTAGAAGAACAAAGTAATACAGCAATAGATCTAAATATTTTAGATCAACCAGGTCCTTCACTTGCAGGCATTACTCTAGTCGTTGTTGAAGAAACTGCAGCGTCAGCAAACGTCTAATGTTGAAGACTCAAGTGTAACACCTGGAAAAGTATTGAACACGTTATCGCCTGTACCCAAAATTGATGCTGCAAAAAAGATGTAAGGGGCCGAGCAAGAAGAGTGGCGGAAATTCTTAATTCTGCAGACAAAATTCAAGAAAAGAAGATAAAGAAACAAGAATCAAAAAGAAGACAGTTTCAAAGCAGCAAAACAAAAGGCGTCAATGTAAAAAGTATGAGTTAGATTCGTCTGATGATGATATGAATGCAGATGTGCCAGTTTTAGATGACAGCAAAGACGAAGACGAATTTAATGAAAATTAATGCATTGGTTGTGGTGAAGATTACAGCAAAACATCCAGAAAAGATGACTGGGTTCAATGTTTGATTTGCAAACACTGGTGCCATGACAACTGTACAAAATTTGAAAATGTTTGTGATTCGTGTGGAAAAATTGCTAGTAAAAAGAAATAGGTTAACATCATTATTTTATGTGTTTCAAATTAGCACATCTCTACCAATAGCAATGGCCCATCTGTACCTATGTGTTGGTATAGATTGGCCAATAAGAAGTATTTATGTTAATTTCTATAACTTTTATATTGCTTAAGTTACACGTCTTTTATTTTGCACAATAAATATATAAACTATAATAAGTATTATTTTCCAAAAATCGTATCATACACTAGTCAATTTTTCAAGTAATCTGTTTGAGAAAAAAGTGGCCCGTCTCTCCCGGACTTACCCTATACAAATTCATTCCCATTCGTTTATTTATTTTAAAAGGTTTAGACAGTTTTCACTGAATTCGTACTCTACATTGAACTTTTTGAAGAGTTAGCTTTGTTAAATTTAGCAACTGATTTGATATTGTTTCTCTTTTATTGCTTTGAACATTTCTCTTCTATTGACAGAGTCTTAGGCTGCTGTGTAGTCTATAAATAGGCATGTTTCATTAAGTAGGCATCAATATGGCATAGAGTATCTATGCCATATTCCAGTGTTTTTTTTCTAAACTTTGTCTCAGGGTTGCAATCTGATAAATTGTCGATTTACCACCTCTGAAACCAGCCTGATATTTTCCTACTATCCGTTCTGCATATGGTATTATATGGTGATATAGTAGTGTGGAAAATATTTTATATGCTGCATTTAGGAGCGTAATTTCTCCGTGGTTAGAGCCTTCAAAGATATTTCTTTTTTGTGCATGGTGCAGAGTATTTCAATATTTCAATCATTAGGGAGAAATTTCTGTGACCCTATTTCTTTTATAAGCTGCTGTAATGCCATTATGGTATCGTGGCCACCTTCTCTATATAGTTCAACTGGGAGATTATCTATTCTGGGTAATGTTTTTTGGCTAGTTTTTTAACTGCATCTTTAACTTCAAGAACCGTTGGTGGTTCCTCTTCCCTGTCGCCTGCTCCCCTTATCTCGCCTCTTACGTCTTCTAGGTTTTCTTCTTCCTCCTCTATATTGTGCCTGGTTAAAGTATTTCACCCATCTACTTAATACATCTTCTTGTGTATCCTCTTTTTCTCTTCTCTTTTTTCTGGTTTTTATCTACGATTGTTCTAGTTTGTCGGGCTTCATCTTTTAGTAGGTTTCATTTTTTTCTTTTGTTGCATTCTTGCATTCATCGTCAAATCAATGATTTTTACGAGCACAAATTTTTATTTCTATTTTATCTTTCTCTGCTGGGTCAATGTATTCCTTTATTCTTGTCCAAGGGATCTATATCTGTCTGGCCTTCTTCATTTACATTATGATTTCTCAATGTAATCTTTTCCGAATACCATTCTGCAACTGTCGCATCTCTCAGCTTTTGCACATTTTATTTTTTCTATCCATTTTATTTTCTTTACTAGTGTTATAGAAAAGTTAACAAGCGAGTATTACATTCAAATAGGTGCCAAACGGGATGCACTCTACATCCGCTGTTACCTAAATCTTCATCTTGATGTCCCTATCCGTTACGAATGTTGGCGATCATAATGGAAATCTTTAACATCTACATGAAAAATATGTCTATGATATGGTATACATTATGTAGTATTTTACTTGAGCTGGCGAAAACTATTATAAATTATAATGAAGTAGTTAAGCAAGCTACTCATTATGATCTATAAGTTTTTGTTGAATTTAATATGATTACATATCCAATTATACATCTTGGCGTTATAGCTTATTTTGAAACAATACAGGGCTATTGCTTCCATATATTCCATTACATTCTAAACACTTTTGCAATTTAATTTAATTTAATTACATTTGCGATCATTCTGGCTATAATTATTTAATGAACTGATGCTTTAAATAGATTAGTTGTTGTTGTAGAGAACCATTTTTTTCTCTTCTGTAACCCTGATATTCTCCTTCTCCCAATTCCTTATTTTCCAAATACTTTGCCTTGAAAGATTTGCGTGTTTTAATTAGTTCGGGTTATATATCTATTGTGATGAAACTTCTTTAATTCTTAATTTATTTAACAAATCTCTATAACCTTTAGGTACCTTGTCATTATCGTCACAAATTCTTTTTTGCCTAATGATTTAAGAGCATTCAGCTGCTTTAGTTAATCCTTCAATCATACTGCTAAAACATTGAAGAAAAGTTAAATTACCTAAACTAAAACAATATACTTAAAGATTAAACGTAATTAGAAAGAATACACATTGATGTATATTACCAAGGTCGAGGTCAAACCGGCAATTATCTAACTATGTGGTGGACACTACCGATATTTTAACTGTTTTAACCAGTTTTTTTAATAATTTAATCTCAAAGAACATTGGCGAACAGTCGCATGATCTTTACAACGTCCGCAGTGGACTTTTATTTTCCTCTGAATGATATGCTTGTTTTATATTTTTAAAAAATGTGTACTACATGTTCTTAAATGTGTCGCGCTTAGGGCGTGGCGCAGAGACACTGACTTCTACAAATTTATCAGCATATAATTAAAAGTGGCTCAGTGTAGAGTGTGTATAACACTGTTGGCATAACTTTGACAACAAAGTAAGAAATAAAGAAGTGTGCATAAGAATAATTAATGTAGAGAACATTTTAGAACACATAGTTAAAATTAAATGGACGTGAGAATGACATATCGTCATAATAAAAGACAATATGTGCAACATAAACATTTTAGTGAAAAGAAAATAAACGAAATCCTTTAAAACCCCACTACGATGGACTAATCATATTAAGAGTTTATATAATATATGAAAACATACTTTTCCATAAAGTACTAATACACTGTAATTCTTCGAACTGTATTTTTTCGAAATTCTATATTGCTAAAGCGTTGACTTCGCTAATATCCTTAAAATTCAACGCTCGCACCGCTGCTGGTTGTTTGCTCGAATATACATGTCTGTGACAGAATCTAGTCCTTGGTCTTGAAATTACACCTAAGCGGAAGACTTTCACTGATTTGGTATAACGCAACTGACCAAGTTCAAGGATAAAATTTACACGCAGTGTTTGGCGTTTCCGTCAGACTGATTGTTTAATTTAATTTAAAAAAACAAAGATTAATATAAAAAAATGTACGGCCATTGTTTATATAAATTACGCATCAGAGACATCTTCTCTTCTTTCAGTACCCTGTCCGATTATCGAACGTTGGCGATCATATACGGCGGCTCTAAATAAATTTATGGTCTCTTGATACCATTCTCGGAGATTTCAGAGCTGAGATGTTCTTCGTCAGCCTGGGCCCCTACTTCCGACGATCTGATCCTGTATATCATCTTACCCTGTTTATCGATATATATATATATATATATATATATATATATTATATATATATATATATAATATATATGTATATATATATATATATATATATAATATTTATCAAGCGAGACTTCTACAGCTGGCGCCGCTTCTCGCATTCTCGCTAATCTTCAATTGTTAGATCTCTGGCGGTCATTGCATCGTCGACATCATCTATCCAGGATGATCTTGGTCTACCTCGTTGGTTCCATTTTTCTATTTTTTTTTTTGACCATCTATTTTCAGGCATTCTCTGAAGGTGTCCATACCCGTTAAGACTTTTTGCTTCGATTGTGTCTATTATGTCTAGATCGATTTCCATTTTTCACCAAATATCTTCTTTTCTCGCCCTATCAAGTCTAGTGAGCTGGCAACATCGTCTCTAGTAGTTCATTTCCATGGCCTTAATTTTTGATTGGTTTCTTTGGTTTATTTCCCAGATTTCGGCGCTTACAGCCCAATACTTTCTATTATTGTTTTATAAATTATTGTTAAATTATTTTTTTTATTCCATAATTGTCCGTGTAGCTGTCTGGTGGCTGATCTTGCTTGGCCAATCCTGGAATGTATTTCTTCGCTACTTCCTGATTTTGATGTTATTTGGACGCCCAAGTATTTAAAATTGTCTGTTGGTTTTATAGTTCCCATTTCGATTTGTAGGCTTTCTGGTTTTTCTCCTACAACTAAGTATTTAGTTTTTTGTATATTAATTGTGACGCCCCATTTGGTGTACTCATCTTCCAGTTTTCTAAGCATGTAGCCTACATCACTCTCGTCTTTATGTAGAATGGCTTGGATACAATCTATCATCTCCGATTCATCATCATTATCATTTAACCCGGATCTATCCACTGCTGGATATAGGTCTCCCTCAGTATTTTCCATGTATTTCTGTTTTGTGCTGTTTGCATCCAATTTTTGTCGATCCGTTTCATGTCATCAGACCATCTTGTTGGTGGACGACCTCTACTTCGATGTGCTTCTTGTCTCGGTCTCCACTGTGTTATTCGCTGTGTCCATCTGTTATCCGACATTCTAGCTATGTGCCCGCCCAGTTCCACTTAAGGGTCATAATTCTTTCTATGGCATCTGTCACTCCTGTTCTCCGTCTTATTTCCTTGTTCGTGATCCGATCCCTACAAGAAATGCCTATTTGAGATATTTGGAATTTTTATTTATTGGAAGATTTAGAAAATAAAAAGGAAACAAATGAAAACGATTACTATCTTAATACTTAAATTAATTTAAATTGTACTAAATTTAAACCGATTTATAAACGTTTCATTACAGCTTCACCTCGTTGGGGACCCAGCTTGACTGTTTTGACTTCTTACACTGAGTATATCAATTAGTTTATTAATTTTATATTTTAAATAATATTATTATTTCATTAATCAATAATTTGCAAAACAGGCTTGTTCGTGATCAATTGATTTATAGTTAACCCTCCATATTTTTATGTAATTTGGATATACCATCTCCACAGTTGTATATTTAAACATCTCCCACTGTTAGTCAGTTGGTCTTGAGTAATGCTTTGACATTTAAAATTGAATGTTTTTCCCATTGACTATGGGTTTAGCTGAACTATTGGCATTATGCTCCATTTGCACACTTTTGTTTTCAACTTTAATCTTTAATTCTAAGTATTTTAATTTAATATTTTACTTTCTTAATCAATTAACCTCTATTTAATAGATTGTTTAGTCTAGTTCTTACATTAACACTCCATGTTTACTTTAGTGGCCCCAAACAAACACCCAAATTACTACTATCAGGTTTGAGTATAAGATATGGATTATGCATTCTACATAAAGTAGTTAAGATAATTTCATATTTCATCAGTTAATTTCCTATGTTAGTAGGTCAGTTAGACTTTTGGTCAATGTTCAGCATACCATGGTTGTGACTTCTCATCTAAGTTGTCATATGTCAAATGTCACTTTAAGATTTCCTTTAAGAGCCATTCTCCCTACTGCTATCAACCACAATGTAGCTTCTTACATTTTATAAACTTTTTTAATCTGTTTGTCCGTTGTCTAGTGATAATTTGGTGTAAATGTCATATGTCAAATGTCACTTTAAGATTTCCTTTAAGATCCATTCTCCCTCCTGCTATCAACCACAATGTAGTTTCTTACATTTTGAAAACTTTTTTAATGTTTGTCCTTTGTCTAGTGGTTAATTTGGTGTAAATGTATTATTTAATGTTTATAACATTCATAAAAGTGCTAGATAGCCTACAATTTTGACAAAGTAAGTCTAAAACAATATATAAAAAAAAATTTCATTGACCATGAGCTTCAAGTTTTTCGAAGTTAGGTAAAAAATCTTCCTTCACTTGAAAAAACATTTCTTGGATTATTTCAGATGCCATTGAAGATGCTCTGAAAGCGGAAGTACTTGGGCAAGATGTAATAAAACACTGTGCTCGATATCTGCCTTTTATTTGATTAAAGAATAGTTTGCAAATTTCTGGAATAGTTTGCAAATAAGATTCAATTACAATAAGTAGTAAAGAGCGACTGATTATGCCAGTTGATGAAAACGCTAAAGTCGCAGTCTAAAGTATTATATTATTATGCTACAACTGATGAATTATTTGATAGAATTCATAATGCGCACTTGGCAATTATGGCGGACACAACCGTATGGTTTCCAAATTAAACAAACTTTATTGTAATGTGACTAAGGAAACAATAATGGGTAAAGAAATAATAAATAAGACTTAAATTCATTTATTTAACTTTGTATCCAGACCTGAAGATGCTTTGCATATTGTAGAAAGCGAAACCGGTCATCTGAATAGTTAAATTAAATTGATTGTAAGTAAGTCTTATTTATTATTTCTTTATCTATTTGAAATGGACTCACACAATCAACACATTGATGATTTGAAACAATAATGATTTACCTATGACTTTGTGGGCAATATCAGAAAAAGAGTAGGAAACCAAAAAAATATTTCAAATCGATTTGATTAACATTCCTTCACAAAATTGTGATGATTTTAGATTTATAATGGTATACCAATACCGTCTTATGAAATTCGTAATCTTGAAATCTTTAAAAACGTAAAAGGCTAAAGAAATTGCACAAAAAAATTAGTCATCAAAAGTTGTTTTAAAAAATAATTAAAACATTATAAATACTTTTATTTATTAATTAACGTTGGCCACTTGCTTTTGGCCACTGTCCTTATTGGCCGAATATTTACGAAAACTCTAATTTTAAGTGATTTTTAACAAGCTATTTTATCATTTTACTTAGTACTTATCTTATTATTATTAAAATTAGGTTTTAGCAAGAATTATACGTATCGTGACCAGGTTGCTATAACTATAGACAATTGTGTTTAAAAATGAGTTGGTTGCATTATTTATCAGTGCATACGCTTTGTAATCCGGTTCAGTGGTTATCTAGAGCTATTCGACGTCATGTTAACCTGTCACACCCAATATAATTTGAAATCCTGTTTATTCGCTTGTAAAAAATGCTTTGATATTTTATAAAATATGGTGGATATATATACCCACACTACTAATAATCTATTACTAAATTTGTTGTACGAAAACTATTGTGGTTTAGTTGACGGTATTAACGTATTAACGTGTCTGTTTCATTAGTGGTATTAAATGTATGACTATCATAATAAATACACAGTGCTTTAAACATTTAAACAACTAAATTATATTCAATAATTAATAGTACACAAAAAGACTATAAAAGAACTGACGATACGAACTGAATTTAGTCAAGAAATAAAAAAAATTTTAAATATTTATATTTGGCACCTCTTTGTGCGCAACCATAATAACAGTCGAGAGTTAGTTATCAACAACAAAAAATATAATAAACAGGAACGAGTGTCTTTCTGACATAAATCAAACATCAAAATAATAATCATTAGTGTCAACATGATTTCTACAAAATTAAATAAAATTAAAATATTGTAATTAAGTAGGTATATATAAATCTATATACTTATATAAAACATGACTGATAAAATAATGTAAATATAATATTATTATGCTGTTTAAATTCTTTAATTTCAAAGATATTTTATGTAAGATTTAAAAACCAATAATATTATATTATGTAAAAAGTTATATGTGTTCCACATATGTCATATGTGGAAATAAGTAGCGTACCAGAAAATCAACTACGAGTAGAGGCAGAGATATTCATAAAAGATTCAAAAACCCATACCAAATCCGATATTAATGAAGATAAAGACGGCATGTTTTTGTGACACTTTAAAAAGAATATGCCAAAGTCTAAAAAACAAGTAGCAAGATTTCAAATTAGAGTATAATAGAAGGTCCAAAAAACATCATTTCTCCAGATAATTTTTTCCTATTTTTTGATGATAGAGTTGTTCAGATGCTTGTTTAATTTTCAAATATGAATGCGATATTACATTAAACGAAATTAAGTGTTTTATTGGAATTTCATTAAATAGTGGATGTATGAGTGTTCCTAGGTGATATATGTACTGGGAAAAATCCCTGACTCTACTCACGACCTTACAGCTAATGTCATCTCTAGAAACCTTTTCAAATTTGTACAAAATATTCATTGTTGTGACAATGTAAAATTTGAAACACAGGACAGATTTTTAAAGGTTCAACCTCTGATTGACGTAATAAATCAAAAATTTCTCGATTTAGCACCAAAACTTGGATGAGTCAATGGTTTCGTATTATGGAAAACATATAGCAATTCAACTAATCTTGGAATGAAGTAATTTATGGAGAAACATGGTATCTTATACTTTCCCTCCAACATTATCTCTGCATACATTAAAGACCAAATCTCCCTATGAAGTTCAGCTGTTTTCTGATCCAGAATGAATGAGAAGTTCACCATACATGTATGATAATAAAAACATATTTTGAATTGAGTGCTGTGAAAAATTTTTTCAACAAAATTAAGCAAATGTTTACTAAAAATAACTATTGAAAATTAAATAAAACACTAAATAGCTTTTTTAAAAATTCTTTATTATTTGTTAGAAATCTGGGAAATAAAAGAAGGGGGAGAGAGGTCTTATTGGTACAATGGCGAAGGAAAAACCCGTCTAAGCCTTGCGTAGGACCCAGTACATCCCAATTAAAAATATAACTTTAATAAAACAGTTTATAAATAACATCATTACATGGTTTTAAAATTCAGACCTAATCTAAGTATGTGTTTGGGAAAGTATGTGCGAATTCTTTTCGTATTTTACAGTAATGTTTTTTCTTTTTACGGTCCTGTAATGTGATCTAATTTAATGCTGCATTCTAATGACCTTTTTAAAATATATTATTTCCTGTTATTTCGTAAAACTTAAACTGGCTATTTCATTTATCATGTTTGAAGTACGGAGAATTTGGCTTCTCTTTTGTATGGGTCAAAAATATACACACAAGTGTAAAGTGTCGTATTACTGCAGCAATTAACTTTAAACTATCGCCATTCAAAATCGTCCGACAATAGAATGATTTATTGTTACACACTCTCGGACCACCACTTAGAGGGTTATTTAGCTTTGACCATCTCAACTTTACTTCTTCGTAACACAGTGGACGAAACGCACCACATTGACTGGTTTTGTGTGAATCGCCTCGGCGGCCGTGCCGGGCGTCGGTACCGCGACCAACTCTTCAGCCTGGTACGAATACATGAATAGAACCAAAGGGTAAGTCTATGTTCTTTGTACAAACAACGATAATGAGTAGAACCAGATAATTTATTCACAATTGATAGTTGCTATTTTCGCTAATTTTATGTACAAACAAATATTGCATCTTTTCTTTATAATTATTTATTCATTATAATTTAACCAGCGACCTCTCAAGTTTAATCCTAAACAGTATGCATACATTATAATCTTATAAGAAATTTCACTTTATTTAATAATCAAGTAAAATATATAATATTGTTAAATTAACTTACTTTCGATTTATCTAGCGAAATTTTAAGGCAAAGTGTTTACGTTATATTTTTTGTGATTTTTTAATTGTTAAGAAGACACTTGCGGTTTATTTTCATTTACCCTGACTATTATATTGCATTCTATAACCGAGAAAACATTAGTACTTTATATTTGCTCCAAAATACGGGAAAGTGTAAACCAATGGACTTATTGTCTTATTATTTTATTGATACTTATTGACTTGATTTATTGACTTATTGACTTATTGTTTTATTACAAAAATAATAGACCTAATATTATTTTTGTTATTTACATATGTATTAGGATTTAACCACAGATTCTGTTTGTAAAAACCGGAAATCGATTTGTTTAAAATTTTAGTCAACAGCTTCAGTTTTACACTATGTAGCGAAATTATATGTCACATTTACCCCGGTTCACATTATCTCTAAAAATTAAACTTACACTTCTGTCCTAACTTGTCACAAATTTCTCAATTCGAGTCTATGTTTCCGTTTAAAATATGGCAATCGCGTACTGACAAAGGCGGTATCTGAGAGTGGGCATTCTGATTGTTATTTATTCTGTGAGTTAGTAATAAAAACAGTGAAGACAATATTCTTGAACGTTGTAGATCATTTCTGGAGTTATATTATCCATACTTAGCCATAAAACATATCAAAAATATGTAAGACAGTTGGAAATATTATTTCATTGTTTCTGGTTATTATCTCTTTAAAATCTTCAAAAAATTTGCTAATGTATTGAATTTATTTAATTATAAGAGATTTTGTACTTTTGTTAATAATATCAATTTTTTGATGACTGACAAGAGATGACCCACTTAACCAGAAAATATTCTGTTATAGGATATATTCAATTTAATATTACAAATGTATTGTAATGGTATTCAGGATATTTGTCAGGAAAATCAGGCATGTATCCCAAAATTGAAAACTTTGACTGACCACTTACTTTTACACTAATACGGAATTAACATTCGAAAAGGTTTTTTTTTGCTCTGTATTGAAAATTTTTTCAATTTAATCGTAATTGTAATCAATTTAGTCTTTTAAATTTTTAAAAAATATTACGTTTTTAATAAAAAATTATGTTTAAATATATTATATAAATACAGTATATTGTCAACGTCAATCCATGTTTATCATGCCATCCAGCATGGTGAATAAATTACTATCAACCTGGTTATCTACTTGATTTCATGGCCTTCTCAAATTACGGTAATATCACTCAATACATATCTCCCTACATAATTTCTATTACGAACTGAAATCAGTTTTCTTACAAATCTAAACATGTTTTTATATAATTAAGTAAAGTTTGACAAAGAATACACACTAACACTATTGCTTTCAAGAATTCATAATAATATTGTTTTTTGTTTCAGCCATGTCCAGACTCGCACGAATTTAGAGAAGATCAATGCGCTGCCTATAACACAATTCCACTAAATGGGTTGCTCTACGAGTGGGTACCGCATTATACCGACGATGGACCTTGTGCTTTAACTTGTAAGGGAAAACCAATCGATCAAGAAGAAACTGATGATGACTTTGTTATGATAGTCGAAACTTTATCGAAGAGAGTACGAGATGGTACCAGATGTCGACCGGGTAGTTTAGATATGTGCATTGACGGAAAATGTCAGGTAAATAAAATCATAACTAGAAGTTTTTTAACTATTTATGGACTTACAGTTTTTTATAAAATAATAATACAATAATTTTTCATAAAACATAATCTTCTTTGTGTGCCGTGTTTGTTTTCAAGCGTTGGCTATCGTCGTATTAACAAGCTGATGAAATGTTTTTCGGTCGGCAACTAGATGGAATAATTCCTTAATTGTTTGACATGTCCAATGTTACGCAGCTTCACAGTTGTTTTTTTTTTAACTAAAGTTTTCCTTCGATTTTGCCCTAAATGATCAACCAGAGAAAGCGATATTTAGGTCCGCTGATTATATGACTAAAGTATTAGACCTTTACATATAATATCTTTTATAAAATATCTATCTATCTATACAGCCCTTGTTGTCCAATTTTGGACATAGGCGTCCTCTTCCTTCTTGCGTGTCTCTCTATTGTAGGCAGATTTTATCCACTTCGGGCCTGCGTGTTTATTCAAGTCATCTGACCATCTCATTTGTGGCCTACCTCTTTTTCGTTTGCAACTATATGGTTTCCAGTGTATAATCATCTTATTCAATCTGTCGTCTTTCTGTCTTATGGTATGCCCAGCGAACTTCCACTTAAGTTTTGCTATCTGCGTTGATACATCGGTCACTTTTGTTTTGTATATTTTTTGTACATTGTATTGTATATTTTGTATATCCTACTCCTTAGTGTTGAATAACGACCGGTCTTACCCTACGCGCGGACAAGGTTTGAGTGGGATCGGTTGGAGCGGGGGCTCGCTATGTTGCCAGCAGTCTTCTAGCATCGCCGCACGTGTTTAACCTGTTAGGCCGTTTTAAATTTTGATAGTTTCAAGATTAATTCTCGACAAAATCGAGAAAATTCTTAAATCAAGATGAATAAAGGCAATATTTACCCCTTTAAAAAAACTTTTTTGTTCGATCAAGCAAAAACAACATTCCAAATGAACAGCACTCGTAGAATCCAAAATAGGATTTATGAATATTTTCTTTTGAACCAGAGCTAAACAGTTTTAGCTCTAGATCAATCCCATCTTCATGCAAGACACAAAATTGATTTTGAAAACTCCAGAATCATAGCCCCTATCCGCTTCTATTAACTAAGAATTATCCGAGAAGCCATAGAAATTGAAATTGTCCAAATAAAAGGCCAAATTGTCCCAATAAAAGAGACGACGGTTACCTTCGACATGGAGGCCTCTCATAAAGAAAATGTTGTCTGCTTCACCCGCCAATCAAAATGCTACTGTCGGAAATGTTAACTTCAACCCTTGCCTTAATCCCCATGCCAATCACCGTGCTAACCCTAACACCATCCTCCATCCAAACCACACCACGTCACCATCGACGGTATAAATGCACCGTCCTCTATGTTCCCAGTACCAGTAGTGAATTGATTAGTGATCAGTGTAGAAGTTTCTGGGGATCGAGAGACAATGACCTCGGACAAAGAGGATGTCGGAAGCTCGGCGCAATGATAATCGATGTATATATATATATATATATATATATATATATATATATATATTATATATATATATATATATATATAGATACATATATATATATATATATATATATATATATATGTATATATATATATAGATACATATATATATATATATATATATATATATATACATATATATATATATATATATATATATATATATATATCCCTAAAAACTCTGTAAAAAAAGTAATGGCTCATTGAGATACTGATCGTATAATACTGGAATTATCTCTAATATATACAGTTTCGAATGTCATTATTATAAGATCTAAAACATCTGGTACAGCACAGATCTATTACAGATCGTGCAGAATGGATAGCATATCTGAAACGAAACTGGTGTGAAGACATGGTGAGAATCAATAACGCTAGATGAACTGAACATCAGTGTTATGTATACATTAAAACAGAATACAATCGTCTCTCAGCTTCCATAAGGCTAGAGGTCAACAAGTTAAAACAACATCAGTGAAGATGAGTTACGTCTAACCTGGATCACAGAAATGGTAAAAAATTCTGGAATAAATTTAAAACCCTAAACAAACAAAATTCAAGTCTTTACTTATATCTCGTTATGGATAATGCAATCATATCAAACCCATTAAAACCCCCCCCCCGCCCCCGCACTACGGAGATCATAATATTCAACATCCAATTATGGCCCTAGTGCAGGAGGACACTGTAAGACCCAGAGAGTATAATCCCGCTGCTTACTAACATTTCAATTCTTGCCTTGTATCTGAATCCTACTCCTTGTAAAGTGAACAGTTCAACCATGATCCCTAAACCAGAGAAACTGAATCTTGAATGGGTGAACCAGGCACCCATCTATGAAAGTTCCCTTCCTCCCCGCCAAACTTCTCAACTTGGCACGAAACGAACTTTCTGATGAGTACTTTAACATCCTAGAAGCGAAGCCAATAAGATATCGTAGATGGTGACAATCTAAATGCTTAAATGCTCAACCGAAAAGAGCTGTTCTCATAGTATGGATGGCACTCGTGAAAGTTACCCCCTCAGAACAGCAAGGCATGACATTAACCATTCTCATCACCAACAATAGGTGGTGCAGCGTAAAACATTACGAAACAACACACACACACTGACTGACTACTGCTTTTAAGCATGCCACTCGTCTATCTTTATTCCCGAAACAAACACAACTGCAATCGCAGACTGGCATCTGCTCTTACCATCTGTCTCCCTGGCAAGGAAGCCCACACCTTGAAAAGGTGTCCCACCTGAACAAGGTATAAATAACGTTGTTCATTCATTTAACACTAAGCACATAATGCAATAAGCAAGAATAGGTTTTAAACATAAAAAATATAGAACCGCTTTATTTTTGTTTAAAAAATGATTCCTTTAAAAGGTATTTTAGGTAATTGATTATCTAAAAACACAATAATAATAATAATATTAAGTAGGCAGTATACATTTATTTTGTAAAAATGAAGTAATTCTGCATCAAAAGAAAATCTTCGTGCAATTATTAACTGACAATATATATTGGTGATTTTGTGTAAAAATATATTATAGTTTGATACGAGTACACTTCAATACGTTTATTTTCTTTCGAAAAAGTTTTATTAGCTCAAACTTATTTTCTTCCAATGGCATCTTGAAATATTTATTGTTCCGTATTGTGGCTACAGTAAACATTTTGGAAGGAAAAGAAAGCTTATCTGAAGCCAAAGAAGCTTCTTAATGACGATAGAAAAGCGATGCGACGTGAAAAGCGATGTGGAAAAGGGAAAGTGTGAAAATGTCGGAAAATGCATCCGGCATCTTATGGCGGGAGCTGTCCTACTTCTCGATACACTTCAAACCTCTCATTTATTCATCACCCTCGTCTCAAGGGTGTCAATCCCTGACAAAAAACGAAATGGTTTTGTTAGCTCACTCTCATTATTGCCATATACTCAGTGTTGAATATTTCATACTTTGAAAGGGTTTGCTGAAAGAAGTACTTCACTTGTTTATTATTGGAACAGATTGACGTTTCATGAAAACTGATTTCTGTTTCTCTATTGAACAGTTTTTTATATTAACATAAAGTTAAAATAGTTGATATATTAGAGCAGGTTAGTTAATAAAAATAATAAAACAAAAAAGAAACTTATTAGAGGAAAAATTTAACGATTACACAATAATCTACAGTAGAGTAAATCAAAGCGAAAGTGCTCGCTGCTAGACAAGCAGTTGATATATTATACAATAAAAGACTACTATTACATAAATACACGGATAGTAACAAATGAAAAACTGATAGAGACATGATTACAATTATTGACGTTTTTGCTAAAGATGAACGTAAAAGGAAGAAACAGTATATTTAGATGTACAACATCACTTTAAATAACACTAGAGTTCGAATTTAATTACAGTTTTAATGCCATGATCAACTATTTCACTAACTATTGTTCACTTGACTGCTTCTTTATTTTCTAGAGTACCTACATTATGATAGGACTCAAATTATTACAATATCGGTGTTTTTTGGTGTAATATACCTATCTAATTTAGTTAGATAGGTAGCTACTGAATTGTTAGAATGGAGTTTAATAAGTTAACCACTGCCAACCATGTCAACCCTCTCCGGAGGGTTGACATGGGTCAACCGGAGAATTCTGTCTCCGGCTTCTGTACAATATGTAGCTTCTCCATATAAATTTTTAAAGTGTTTGTTTGTCTTAGTGTATTGTATTTTGTATTGTTATGTCCAAATTTTACATTTATGACATTCTACTATGTCGGATAGGCCACAATTGACGAAATGCCCCTGAAGATGATCTATTGATCGAAAGTACTTGGGCAAGATTAAATTAATCACCGTGTTCGATAGTTGCCTTGTATACCCTCAAAGTTTAATTATTCGAACATTCAACCCTCTTCTTCTTAAGGTTCCATCTTCTAACGAAGGTTGGATATCAACATGGCAATTCTTATTTTACTTACAGCAGCTCTAAATAGTTGGCTAGAGCTCAGACTAAACCATTCCCTTAGATTTCGTAGCCAGGAGGTTCGTCTTCTTCCTACATCTCTTTTACCTTTTATTTTGCCCTCTATAATCAAACGTAGTAGCCCATAACGAGGACCTCTTAATATATGACCGAAATATTCAAGTTTCCGCCTCTTAATTGTCTGTACAATTTCTTCCCTCTTATTAACCCTATCAAGGACTTCAATATTGGTAATTTTGTCTACCCATGCTATTCGTAGCATCCTTCGATAACACCAACGCTCAAAAGCTTCCAATTTCTTAATCTCCAGTTGTTTCAATGTCCATGCCTCAGATCCGTAGAGCAAAGTTGTAAAAATGTAGCAGCGCAATAACCTTATCCTTAGATCCATTCTTAGGTCTCTACTACACAATAGATGTTTCATTTTTACAAATTTTGCCCTTGCTATTTCTATACGGCTTTTAATATCTTGCGTTTGTTCTGCGTTTTGACTAACCAATGTTCCTAGATATTTGTATTTATCTACCCTTTCTATCTGGATATTATTAATATGGAGTGTCTCGTTGTCTTTTGGATGTTTTGTAATGACCATGAATTTTGTTTTCTTTAAGTTCATTTTAATACCATATATGGTACACTTTTCATTCAGCCGTTCCAGTATGTTTATTAGACTTTGCAGAGTTGAAGTGAATATGACAGTATCATCGGCATATCTTATATTAATAATAATTTCACCATTTATTATCATTCCATCGTTACACTCTCCTAAAGCTTCTTGGAAAATGGCTTCGCTATATATATATATATATATATATATATATATATATATATATTAAACAGCAGTGGTGACAATACACAGCCCTGTCTCACACCCCGAAGAATTTCTATTTCTTCCGACATTTGATTTTCAATTCTTATTTTGACTTTCTGGTTCCAGTAGAGGTTCGAGATTACTCTGATGTCGCGGCTATCGATGTTTTTCATTTTTAAAATATTAATTAGTTTATTGTGCTGTACCTTGTCAAATGCTTTTTCAAAATCAATAAAACATGTATACATGTCTTGGTTTATATCCAGATTTCTTTGCATGAGCACATTTATACCGAACAATGCTTCCTTGGTTCCCGTGCCGTTTCTAAAGCCTAACTGACTATCACTAATTTCATCATCCAGCTTTCTGTAAATTCTGTTGTGGACTATTCGTAGAAATACTTTCAAAACATGGCTCATTAATGCAATTGTACGGTGTTCTGAGCATTCTTTTGCATTTTGCTTTTTGGGAATAATTACGAATGTGGATACTAACCACTCCTTTGGTAAAATACCCGTTTGATAAATATGATCATAAAGTTCTACTAGAATGTCTATCATTTCATCATCGATCAGTTTAAGAAACTCAATCGGGATTTCATCCGGACCTGTGGCCTTTTTCCCTTTTGTCTGTTTTAATGCGTATTGAACTTCCTGTTTTAAAATTTTTGGTCCCGATTCACCAGAGTCCTCATCTATGATTTGTTGTCTGTCATCCCCGAATAGTTCTTTTATGTATTCTGTCCATCTGTTTAGTTGTTGTTTTGTATCTGTGAGAATGTTACCATTCGAGTCTTTTATAACATGTATATTATTTTGTTTTCCCGACGTCATTTCCTTCACTTTCCGATGAATATTGAAACTATCATATTTCTTTTCATATTCTTCTATTTCGTGACACTGTTCAGTTAGCCATCTTTCTTTTGCTGTTTTTATGTCTTTTCTAATCAACCTTATATTGAAATAAATATTTGTTTGAAAGACGTGGTAATTCCATATAAATTTCGTTGTTGTGTATGTATTGAACATAATTTCTTCATATAAATTTTTTGTCGAATATCATTAATTATAGATTTAATTATTTTAAAATATCCACATTTACCCATATGACACACACTCCCTCTAAGGGAAAATTTACTCATCCCAGATACCTACGGTATCAAAAGGATTGAGCTCTGGTAGCTCGGTGACTTGGTATGCTGGAGTATATCACAAAAATTTTCGTACACATCTGTACGTTGAGAGTAGTACAGCTTTCTGCATGGTCTTGTAGAGATGTTCATTTAGATCTAGCTTTTTTATGTTTTCAAGGAGGTTCTTTAGAATGACTCCAGTAGTAGAGAGAATAATAGGTATTGTCTGGATACTTTCCATTCTCCACTGTCTTCGTATTTGAATTTTCAGATCCCTGTACTTGGGGATTTTTTCGTTCTGCTTAACACGAAGATTATTGTTGTTGGGTTTCGCCACATCAATTAATGTTGTTTGTCTCTTTAGTTTATTAACTAGTATGAGATCTGCTCTATTATGTGCCACTGTTTGGCCTGTGAGCACAGTTTGGTCCCAGTATAGCTTGTAGTTGTTATCTAAGTATACTTTCAGGAACGTATTTATAATATGGAAGATGATTTGTTTGAAGAAGTCCTAGATTGATAGCTATCTCTTGATGAAGGATCTTCATTACTGAGTTGTGTTGTTCCTTATATTTAGTTGCAGCAAGTACCTGATGGCCCCGGTAAGATGTTGGCTGGTTTTATGAGCTTGACATCCATAACGGCATTTGTCATTTTGGACCGGAGGGTCTTTGACGATATATTTCACTTAATTTTTGGTTGCTATAACTTGATCCTGAATGACCATTAGCGAACCTACTGTTTCATAGAATATATTACCTGATGTCAGCCAATAGTTCGACGCTGTATTGTCGACATGGTCTTGACTGATCTCATTGGATTATCGCCGGTGTAGAGGTTTACCCATCTAGGTGCGTATTTTTTCGTCCATAGTAAGATGATTTATGCGCATTATGTTCCCTCAGTTTTGTGTTGTATCATCGACTGCACAAATCGCGCTATGAAAAGTAGATGTTTCAGCCTGCACCTGAAAATAAATTCTTAAATTAGTAATCTGTTTTTCTAGTTGCTCACTAATATCTATAAGTCCTCGTCCTCCTAAATACCGCGGTAATGTCGGTATTTCTACTGCACTTCGAGGATGGTGTTTTTGTGCCTTTGTGAGGTGTGTTCGTACTTCTCGCTGAAGATTTTTTATATCCGTTTTTGTCCACTTAACAACACCAAATGAGTAGCTAAGCGCGCAACATGCGTAGGTGTTTAGTGCCTTAAACAAATTTTTGCTGTTAAGGTGTGAACTAAGCAGCTATTTTACCATTCGTATAAACTCAGTGGTTATCTCAGTTTTTCTTTGCTTATGGTCAATATCATTAGAGATTTTTAAAATATTACTATTATAATTATTTTATATTTGTTTGTGTTCCTGTGTATGTGTGTCTCAAGAAGAAAAACATCTAAAATTATTTTTGACCTATCCCTATGCAGTATAAAAAAGTCTAAAGAGATTCATCATTATTATTTTTTGAAATATCTTTCTCTTTAGACGTTTTTATACTGCATACGGATCATTGTCATCATCATCCAGCCTTTGCGATTCTCCATTGTTTGTGATTTTATGCTCTTTGTTGCCAATTTTTGGTAATACGTATGATGCCGTCAGCATCTTGTAGGTGGTCTTGCTCTAGTAGTTTTGTTTGCTCTTGTCCTCCAATTTGAAATTTTACTCATCCATCGTAAGTCGTGAAATCTTACTACATGGCCTGTCCAGTTCCATCTTAGTTCCGGCCACTCCTATTTACCATGTGACAGAGACTTTGGAGCGATCGAAAAAGAAAAACGATATTTTAAAGACATTTTTTGCCATACGATTAGGTGAAAGTTATTTCCAATTCCAAAAAGAATAATAATTTTCAGGTATTCAAAATGACCTCTGCAAATTTTAAAGTGTACTGAAAAACTAGAGAAGTTACTTACAAAGCGAAAAAATGAGAGCAAGATATAAAAGTAAATGACTTAAAATACAGTGGCTAGTGCAAATCCAAAGAGCCATTCAAATTTTATTTTAAATATTTTAATAACGAGAACGTATTATTTAATTATGGTGACGTCAAAAAAAAAAGAATGGAAGTTTTTCAGATAAAAAGGAAAAGACTTCTACATGAACATTCTTCTTCTTCTTCAGGTGCCATCTCCGCTACGGAGGTTGGCAATCATCATAGCTATCTTAATTTTTGAGGCAGTAGCTCTAAATAGTTGTTTTGAGCTGCATCCAAACCATTCTCTCAGGTTCTTCAGCCATGAAATTCGTCTTCTTCCGATGCTTCTTCTGCCATCTATTTTTCCTTGCATTATGAGTCGCAGGATGCCATACTTATCGCCCCGCATCACATGTCCGAGATACTGTAGCTTTCTTTCTTTAATTGTAAGTTCAATTTTCTTCTCTTTGCATATTCTTCTCATGAACATCCTCTATCCTATTGGAAGACCCACAGACCATCTAATATATAAAGACTTTTAGAGTCTTTTTCCTTACTTTAGAGGCGTTTGTGTCCTTATTATAGAAAATAATAAAAAAAAAACTCTGGGACACGTTAACTTTTAAATTTAAATGTGCGCTTTTATAAACATAAATTTAAATGTACAGGGTGATCCACGCAAGTCTCGCATAGTCCATAATCCTTATTTTAAATGGAACACCCTGCATATTTTTATGTTTTTAAAAGATTCTTAACAACCTGATTTCAACGAACTATATCATGTAGGGTCTATAAGGAATAATACAAGGTGAAATTTTTAAATTAATAATATACTAAGTGTCTGCTAATTAAACTAAATCCGTAAATAATGCGGATTGTTATCAATCAGTAGTTGTTAGTGTGTTGACATTTTACATTAAAATAATAAATTCCTAATTAAAAGCTAATTTCTTGTAGAAATAAAAAATTAAATATTTAACTGAGGTATCTTACTATATATACTATACTATATAAACTTATACAATCAGAGGTATCCTCTCAGAGGTATATTTCACAAGGTACTGTGTCTAAAATTTATGCACAATTAAGAGAATTTAGACATGTCAAACCATTAAAAAGAAACCGAACTTCATTGAAGATGAGGTGAAATTGGATATTATGTTAAGTGTCGCAGATAATACAATGCCAAGTTTACGTCAATTTGCACTTTAAAATAATGTGAGTCACACAACTGTCCTAAGATGTCTCTATGAAGAAAAACTTTATCCATATAAATTGACTTTTGTGCAGAAGCTAACAGAAGACGATCCAGATCGAAGAATGGATTTCTGCGAAAGAATGATGGATAAAATTAACACAAATGAAATATTTCTTGGCACAATTCTTTTTTCCGATGAATCAACATTTACATTAAACGGAGAGGTAAACCTACAAAACTATAGGTATTGGCCAGCGGAGTATTATAGGAGATTATATTATTGGTTTTAATTTGTAGATGATAATTTGACAGCGAAAAAATATTTAGGCATGCTAAGAGACGATGTTCTTCCTTAGTTGGCTAACTTATATCAAAATCCAATAGATTCGACTCTACCGCATGAAACTGCCTGTTTCCAGCAGGACGGTACAACACCATTATTTTACGCCTTTGGATTTTTTTCTGTGGAGTTATTTGAAGATGAAAGTATATGCAACACAACCAACTAGCATTGAAGACCTCAAAGAAAGGATAACTACAGAAATACGGAATATTTCACCTCAAACTTTAAACAAAAATCGGGACGAGTTTTATAGGAGACTGTGTTATTGCCAACAACAAGGTGGAGATTATTTTGAGCATTTATTTTATTGTAATCCAATCAATTACCTCGGGAATTCTATGAAATAATTGTCTTGAAGAAAATTATACATAATTTTAAAATTTCACCTTGTATTATTCATAATAGACCCTACATGATATAGTTCGTTGAGATCCGGTTGTTAAGGAGCTTTTAAAACCATAAAAATATAGAGGGTGTTGCATTTAAAATACAGAGTATGGACTATGTCAGACTTGCGTGCATCACCCAGTACATTCACCTAAAATAAGGACACAAACAATTTTATTCTATAAGTGTATTTCCACACTGCATAATCTATAAGGTTCTGGGAATGTTTGTGTAAGTGAATAAAATAGTACTGGTTAATAAAAAAACTTGTTTTATTTTTAGCTCAATTGTTTAGTTGCGGACATCTCATAGCATCAATTTTACACTTAGGCCATTGCGCTTCTGAGCGACTCACTTGTCCTATGTGGACAACCATTTAGTTTAAATTCTGAGAAGTAACTGAATGTTTAAACGTGTAAATTGTGGCAATATGCCGAAAAGTAGGACGTTTTGTTCGAGTGGGATAAATATGCATGTACTTCTGATTATTGCTTTTTCCTCTAGATTTTTTTATTAATCATTCCACAAATGTATCCCATGATAACTGAAAGTGTTAATATATATATATATATATATATATATATATTAAGCGAGGTTCCTACAGCCTTTGCCGTTTCTGTTTCTCGCATTTCGACCGCAATCGTTTTCTGTCCATCCATTCGTCTTCTCTGATGGCTCTATCTCTCATTATGTGCCGTACATTTTCTTCCCAGGCAACTGAAGGCCTTCCCCTTCTTCTTCTTTGTTGTGGTATGTAATTTAAAGCTTTCTTTGGCCATCTATCTTCATTCATTCGTTTCACGTGACCATACCACACTAGTTGTCTCGTTTCAATTCTATCTACACTGGAATATACAGTATTTGTCCTCCTTCTAATATCTTCATTTCTGATGTGATCTTTTTTGGATATACCACACGCTCTCCTTAGAAAATCCATTTCTACTACTTCTATTCTTTTTCTATCCTTCTGCGTTATCTGCCAAACCTCTGCCCCATAAGGGCATAATTGTATATAATTGATTACGTCACTGATACATCACAATAATAATTATAAACATAATATTACATAGATATCAGTATATAACAAATATTTTTTTTAACATGTTCATTGTCAACTACAAACATGGGTGTATTTTAAGGTTTTGTATAGTTACCACATACACCCATGGGTGTATTCCAAATAGAATAAAATTTGGTAGGCATATTAAATAAACATTATACTAAACATTGTAATGCTGATTGCTGACAGCATAGTTTCAGAGAACGATATTATGTCCGTTGGCTTCTGGTACCCTAACTGCCGGACTTGCGTGCAATAAGTCATATTATGAACAGACAAATATATCAGTTATTTGTATTTAAGTAGTGTTAATATTATAAATAACGTTTTTGTTGATACTTTTCGGTATACTATTGTTATTTAAGATCGTAGAGGCAATGAATAGTGCAGGGACATCTTCTAGTACTAATGAAGCAGGACCGTCCGGCGTAAATAAAAAGGGAATGAGGCTTTCTCAAAAATTATCAAAATATGAGCGCAAGCGTCCTCTAAAATATAATAAATTGCAACATATTTTAAAATCTGAAGAGGAGGATCCAGCGGTGAAGAATATTCAGATAACACTGATGAGTGGTGTACTGATGACGATTATGAATTGGAACACTTGACAGAAGAATTAGCAAATCAAACAACTCCACAAGTTAAAATTACCGGTGCTACTACATCTGGTAGAAATTCTCCTACGTGAGTAGATCTAGAAGAACTACAAAAGCTTAAATTTCGGATCCGTCGATCATTCTTGGCAAACTTCGACAGTAACAATCCAATTGATTTTTTTACATTGTTACTTGATGAAGACATCACAATGAGAATTGGACAAGATGAAATAGAAAAAGTTCAAGATTATATATATCTTGGTCAAACTATAAAACTTAACAAAGAGAACCAAACAGCAAAGATAAAGAGACGAGTTAGACTGGCATGGGCGGCATTTGGCAAACCAAGCTACATTTTTAAAAACAAGATATCCACAGCATCTTAAGACCAAAGTATACAATCAATGCGTACTCCCTGTTCTTACTTATCGTTCCCAAACGTGGACATTTACAAAAGCAAACATGGACAAAATCATAAATACTCAAAGAGCAATGGAAAGACAAATGTTGCACATAAGACTAATGGATAAAAAGAAGAAACGAGTGGATAAGAGAGAAAACAAAAGTGAGGGATGTTAGACAGAAGTTGCAAAATTGAAATGGAGATTTGCTGGACACAATATAAGACAAAAAGAAGACCGATGGAACAAAATTCTTTTAAGTTCGAGATGGGCAGATGGTATCTTGAAGCACGTGTGCTCTAGGTGGATGACTGTAGCGACAGACAGAGAAGAATGGAAAAGGATTGGGGAGGCCTATGTCCAAAGATGGACCGAAGAAGGCTAATTAGATAGATAGATAGACTTGATGAACATTTGCTGGAACTGATTGTGACAAACACTAACGAAAATGCTGTAACCATCTTTTTCTCTGAAAACACAAAACACAAGTCTCGTATTACCTCCTGAAAGGAGCTGACTGTGGAAAATTTTTTTTGGATTATTATTGTTAGCAGGTACCATTTAGTTTTGAAATGGCATGGTTTTGCAATACAAATTTTTTAATTTATTTTAGGTTTGATACAGCTCAAAAGATTGTCGGACTACTTGTCTATACACAGGTTGTTTAAAACTAATTTTTCGAAGTACATGTCCAAAAACAGATTTTTAATAATCATGCGATGCCTTCATTTTGCACCAAATGATATTAATAATCAAAATCGTTTACGCAAAATACATCCTGTAGTGGATTATTTCAATAGCCAAATGAAATCAATTTACGCTTTGGGTAAATAAATCCCTTTCTTTAGATGAATCCATGATGACTTCGAGAGGAAGACTTATATTCTGGCAATACATACAAAATAAATTCATAAGTATTGTATTAAACTGTACATGTTGATAGAACCTGATGGATTGGTTCACAATTGTATCGTTTACAGTTAAGCAAGTGATGAAACCAGCATTACTGGTCACACAGAAAAAGTGGTATTAAAGTTATTAGAGGAGAAATACAATCTTGGACATTCGGTATTTATGGGCAGGTTTTATAATAGCTATGAATTAGGACGAGAACTGCTTACAAAAGGAACCTATTGTACAGGATGTACAGGAACATTACACAGAAATAAAAAAAAACTAATCCAGTGCCTGTTGTATAAAAAGATTACAAAAAGGAGAGAATAAATCCATATTTCGCAACGGAGTTCACGTGGGCAAGTCGAAGGACAAAAGAGAGGTAATATACTTAACTGCGGAAATTGGTAATACAATGACGGAAACCACCAATAAACAAGACCAAACAAAGTTGAAACCTACAGCCATTTTTGAATATAATAAACATACGTCTGGCATTGGCCGCCAAGATCAAATGCTCGCATATTTTCCGTGCTCTCGGAAAACTTTGCGTTGGTATGAAATTGTTTATTCACATATTGCAAATATTGTTTTTTCAATAAAATCACATTTGCAATACGGTTTTTTATTAATTGTAAACATTCAATATAAAAATCAGAAAAAAAGGTGGGCGACACAGCTGATACACAAGTAATTAACTGGTGGCAATGAGCGTGGTAATATACTGTACATTTACCTACCATTATAATGTGAAAGCAAATACAGGGTGAGTCATAACTATTGGGACATAGACTAAGGACAGGTTAGATGGACCAAAATATGGCTATTGGGCCAAATATGCCTTAATAAAATTTTGTTGAGAAAAAAGATACAGGGTGTTAAAGTGGAAATTTAAAATTTTGTTTTTGGCTATAACTTTCATGTTTGTAAACATTTATGTATAAAAATTTACAGCTGGCTACTATTGAATATCAGAAATTATAATTTGATGCCTACTTTATTATATCTAATAGAGGGCGCCACATATGCCACATACGTGGCATACTTTTACACTTAACTTTTTTGTTATTCAAGTGATTGGTATTCTTGATAAAAACTATTAAAGATACATTATTTAAACAAAAATAAGGTATACGTGTTAATAACTTCAAAACTCAACAGTTTTCGAGATAATCGCATTTTACAAATCAACTACTTAATTCTGATTTAATGCAATTACTTCAGGCAATGAAAGAAAAATAGATAAAAACATCAATACTTCTGAATTTTGTTATAAAATACCTTTAATAAAGTCAATAGTTAACGAAATATTAAATAAAATAAATATATCAGCAGGATAAATAATAATAGGATTTGATAAAATAACAGAATAATTGGATTTTACATCAAACATTTTACGTTTTGTATTAAATTATGGTCATAATCGAATCATTTTATTTACAAACCAAATTAAAAAATAGTTAAACTAAATAAAATTGAACTTTTTATCAAAGTTAGTGTTCGATATGTCCACCATTTTCTTTAATTCATTTGTCAATACATTCCATAAAATATCGTCTCATATTAAATAGCATCATTGGTTCTAAAGAAACTGCTGCAGTATTTATTATAGTTGTTTTAAGTATAATAATTAGTAATTTTTTGAAATTTTTATGAATTAAATAATTATTATTATCTCACCACAAAAATATGACTACCACGAACAATCCAACGTTCAGGAAAGTGTATTTAAATACTGTCTCACTCCGCTTTCTCTGTAATGTAATGGTGTACCATCTTGTACAAATCTCATATTTCGCCTTAAGTTTGATGACAATTCTTCCAATAAATCAATAAAATCATTTTATAAAAAATGTAGAAAAATCTCACCATTTAAATTGAAAGGTAATTCGCATAATATCTGTAAAATATCATTCAAAATTCATATTTAAAATTCAGTCCCATGATTTGGAACCATTGATAAATATTTTTTTCGGATGTGCGAATTACCTTGCTATTTGACTGTCGATATTGATTTAAATTTTTAATAAAATTATTTTATTGATGTATTGGAAGAATTGTTATCAAACTTAAGGCAAAATATGTGGTTTCTACAAGATGGTGCACCATTACATTACAGTGAAAGCGGAGAAAGACAGTATTTAAATACACTTTCCTGAACGTTGGATTGCTCGTGGTAATCATATTCTTGTGGTAGGATAATAATAATTGTTTAATTCATAAAAATTTCAAAAAATTACTAATTATTATACTTAAGACAACTATAATAAATACTGCAGCAGGTTCTTTAGAACCAATGATGCTATTTAATATGAGATGATATTTTATGGAATGTATTGACAAATGAATTTAAAAAAAATGGTGGACATATCAAACACTTACTTTGACACAAAGTTTAATGTTATTTAGTTTACCTATTTTTAAATTTGGTTTGTAAATAAAATGTTTTGATTATGACTTTAATTTAATACAAAACGTAAAATGTTTGATGTAAAATCCAATTATTCTGTTATTTTATCAAATCCTATTATTAATTATCCTGCTGGTATATTTATTTTATTTAATAGTTCGTTAACTATTGACTTTATTAAAGGTATTTTATAACAAAATTCAGAAGTATTAATGTTTTTATCTATTTTTCTTTCATTGCCTGGAGTAATTGCGTTAAATCAGAATTATGCAGTTGATTTGTAAAATGCAATTATCTCGAAAACTATTGAGTTTTGAAGTAATTAACAAGTATACCTTTTTTTTGTTAAAATTATGTATCCTTAATATTTTTTATCAAGAATACCGGTAATTTGAAAAACAAAAAAGTTAAGTGTAAATGTAGGCCACGTATGTGGCATATGTGGCGCCCTCTATTAGATATATTAAAGTATGCATCAAATTATAATTTCCGATATTCAATAGTACCCAGCTGTAAATTTATATACATAAATGTTTACAAACATGAAAGTTATAGCCAAAAATAAAATTTTAAATTTCCACTTTAACACCCTGTAACTTTTTTCCTAGCAATATTTTATTAGGGTATATTTGGCCCAATGGCCATATTTTGGTCCAGATAACCTGTCCTTAGTCTATGTCCCAATAGTTATGACTCACCCTGTATAATAAATTCATAGCGCGAAAAATAAAATAATACAAGTAGAAATGTATATCATTTTAATTTCAATCGTTGAATTTTTTTGTATTTAACTTTTACGATAATACTTTTCTTAGACTTCCCAGTAAAACAATCTTCACAATATAAACTATGTTTTGTAGCAAGTTTGATAAAATTTTACTTCCGAGTGGAGCGACTGTTCGCTTTGTATCATTAAAATTATAAGTTCCAAAAAGGAAGTCAAAACGGATCACCTTGCATATTTTAGTTTTGCAGATTCTCTAGAAACCTAATTAGAGTTTGCAATGTTTAATTGAATCTGCAAAAGTTACAACTTTATACCCAAAGTTGTTGTCAAACTAATTACACCAGCTTTGCTCGTTTAATAAGATCCTGTTAGGACTCCTCAAATATTTGGAAAACGATTCAACTTTGCAAACTTCTTTTTGAATTGTTGTTTTATAAAGGAACTCTGGTCTTTCTTAGTGATTAAAAATCTAATATTTATTTTAGTGGCCCTTCAAGCTGCGTAACTATTTATTGTACATTTTAGAATCGTATTGTTTACTTAAATATATGAGTGTAGTAAATTGTAAAACTTTAAAACCAACACTGAAAACCCCTTTGAATAATATTAATGTTCTATACAAATATTGATGTTATATTTAAAAAACTTCTAACACTAGTTGTATATTTTCATCCCATAAATGCATCAATATTTAGTATAACTGAACTTATACAATGTTTACTAGCTCGACTTTCTGTTGCAATGAGTTTTTTTTTTTAATTTTTAGAGCAGATAGTTATACGTGTCACTTATATATTGATATAAAAATTAATGGGAAAATCCCAGTAGTTGGCTGTATACCATATTTAAAAAACTTATATAGAAGTAAAAAAACTTCAAAATTTGTATATTGGTATTATATATGTATATTGTAATACCAATATATAAATTTTGAAGTTTTTACTTTTGTATAAGACATATAATATATATTGCTGTATTGGCCCGATTTTTAAGGAGCCAACTTTCGTAAAACCTTTATGTCCGGGTCTTTTATCATTGATCAAAAGCCAACCATTTCGGGAGTTAACGCTAGAGTACTGATTTGTTAAGATATTTTAATCCAGGTCTTTACGTATTCATTAAAGACCAAACTGCCTTTCCCGTCGGTAACCAAATACTGATTAATCCAATAGCTGTTCAGCAGCGTTCCTTCTCCAGGGCGGATAATGGTCGGTCAGACACCTCTAACCTAGACTAAGTATGGATTAGTCTTTCCTGGTATTTGGGTATTGACCAATACATCGTCAGGTAACCGAAACAATTGGATATACAGTGTGTCAATTTTAAAATTTACAATGGGCTATATCTCTCGAACAAAAGCTGATATCAAAAAATGCTTAAAACCGTTTCTAGTATAATAAGGAAGAACTAAAATGATATAAAAGAGAACTCACTTCCATCAACCCCCTAGGCCCCACCCACCACAACCAAAAAAGTTTAAATTGCAAATCTCTCTTTGTGATACATCATTGAAAAGACTATAAAAAAGTCTATCCAATGGTATAAATAATAATTATACAGGGTAAAGCAATAATTGTAAACATTTGGCTTAAATGAAAAAATTAATGAGGTTTTTGTTGAACTACGAATTTCTTAAAAATCTCAATTAAGTAAATGTTCAAAGTAGGATCCGTTGTTTAAATTTTATAAACAACTGACTTGAGGTAACCCCGTAGAAAAAAGTCAGGTGGCGGTAAGTCTGGTGATCTCGGTGGCCACTCAATAGGACCTCTCCTTTCAACAAATTTGTTCGGATAATTAGTATCCAACCAGTGCCTAACTGGGGCTGCATAGTAAAGTGACTTAAATTTTTGTCCGGATGCGTTTCATAAAATATTTGAGCTGTTAGTAAATAACACTGTTTCTGGGAGGCAAATATAAAAATCATCTCCACTCGATAAGGTATACTGTAAAACATGGTGACAATTACAGCTGAATGACAGTACCGATCGTACAAATGATGAATGACATTTGATATTCTCAAATAATCCAAAAATTATTAAATCTGACAGAACCCAAAAGCCAGATGTTTTCAACTTGTTTTGCAAAAACGACATATTAAGTTTTTATTTAACAAAAAAAATCCGACGGGCGCTTATCATTAAAAATAATAGTCCAGGAGATAGTATTACAAATACAAAAGTCATAGTAAGTCGGCTAATATTACCACCCTGTATAATTATTAAACAATAATTATTCAGGGTCTTTAACAGAATCAATAAAAACCAAATTCCTCATTAAATTTTCCATTTAAGCCAAAGTTTCACAATTATTGCTTCACCCTGTATAATTATTATTTGTACCATTGGATAGCATTTTTTATAGTCCTTTCAATGATGTATTACAAGTAGGGGTTTGCAATTTAAACTTTTTTGTTTGTGGCGATTAAGGCCTAAGGGTTGATGGGGGTGAGTTGTCTTTCATGTCATGGCAGTTCCCCCTTACTATCCTAAAAACCGTTTTATGCATTTTTCGATTTTAGCTTTTGTTCATGAGATATAGCTTATTGTAAGTTTTAAAATAGACACACTGAACACTGTTATTTTAGCAGTATTAATATAACCTTAAAAGCAAAATTTTAAAAAGTTTCTGTGTAAAAAATTGTAAAAATGTGTGAAAATACCTTTTTTATTTTAGTAATACACTGCATAATTTCCTTTATTTTATAGAGAGTTGGATGTGATCTACAAATTGGATCGGATAAACAAGTAGATGCCTGCGGTGTATGTGGAGGTGATGGATCGTCATGTTCCAAACCACTATACTACTGGACATTAACATATACATCATTATGCTCAGCTACTTGTGGAGGAGGTAATAATATTTTCTTTAAATATGAATAATAAATATAAAAAATTAACATCTTTCATGAGCCAATTATTAATATATCGAAAAGTGCTTACACGATATTAATAAAAAATGCTTTGTGGGGATTACAAGTTATGTCAAACTTAAAGAAAATATTTTGACAGACACTTTCTTTCCTGTAATAGAGTAAGTAAACAGAAACTTTGTTATTTTAAAAAATAGGACACCCTATATATTATTGCATTTTGGATTCTGCGTAAGATTCTTGATTAAAATTTTATAAGCTACTATAGGTCTAAACATCATATTGTTTTCAGTTCTTTATCTTTTTTAAAAATATTTGACAGTTATGAGTAACTACAGCGTACAGCGCATGGAACAAATATTACCGAAAATTTTGGTGGAGGTGCTCAAACATTTACTTACAGGAAAATAGCAATCTGTTGAATCCTACACTAAAAGCCAAATAAAGTTGCGTGCACGTCACCAATGTCATAATTCTATTGTATGTGTGGCTACATTTCTATAGAAAAGTGTATGTTACTTTAGTTTGCTAAACAATCACTTTTAAAAACAACCCGCTCAATAAAAAAACTTTTGTAACAAAATAATGTATATACAGCTATGTATATATAGCTTTTTTGGATTTAGACGTCCGTCATTGTAAAATTTTGTGTTGAAATGTTCATGAAGAAACCGCCAATTATTGACGGAGTGTTAGTCACTACCAGAAATATTGTCATGTTGCCGCGTCGTTTGTTGAATTTTCATTCAGTGGTCTGTGACTTTTGTACTCGTGGTATCGTCGATTTTTGAGGTTATCTTGTGAAAAACATTTATTTACTTGTCAAAATGCCCAAACAGCTCAATAGTCGATGCAAAGAACTTGTGGCTTCATTAGTTAACTATTTTGAAGAAGAAAGGATTAATAATGGCTCTTTGTTACCCTTAAATGCTGTACAAGAGGTAATATGCGAATAAAATATCATCACTTTACTTTACAAACATTTGTATAATTTTAGCGTGTAGCTGCTGCTTTTAAAAATCAGCGTAAGAACAGTAAACAGCATACGTTCATATGTCAAATGCAGAAAAAAGGTGAACAGTTCGAGTCACCAAAGAAAAAGCGTTGCACTAATAAACGAGTAACTTATTGTTTGGTAACTCAGTAATAACTTTACCACTTTTATTGTGAAATTACTTACTTTGTGAAATCTATTCATGAATGTAATTAACAAAAAAATAAGTGAAAAAAAACACTCATTTTTAAATTCGACTTAATATTGTTAGGAAAGATTTATCCCACATAGGAAAAGTCCATTGACGAAAAAGAAGAAGTAGTTCGAGAACATTTAAAATGACATCGAAAATTCTTGAAATGTCTAGTGAAGTTTGGAACGTCAGAACATATGTATATATAACAGATGTTTTTGACAGTTGGGGAACAGATGTATTTTGAATGTAGAAGTTTATAGTTGTCAGTTAGTTAAAAGTATTGTTATATTGTTGGTGTTGAATAAAGCTAAGTTTTAAGAAGTGTAACAATATAGTGTGAAATTTGCTATTTTTACCTTTTTTGTTTATTTAAGTTCTTTTCTGTTAATTTTCATACTTCATAAACCATCTGACAACGCTGCAAATGTTCACAATGATGACGTGAACGCAACTTTATTTGGCTTTCACTGTTTTATAACTTGTGCTCATTTTATTTTTAAATTTTTTAAGGCCAGGAAATAAGACTGTATTTAGTGACTTATCTTTCATCTCATATATTTACAATCGTTCCGTGTGTGTATGAACTACGATCGTGTACGTATCATATGGGTGTCATAAGCAGAATGTATGTAACAGTAAGGGATGCTAAATTTGCAATTACTAAAACGTCATGGAGACCTATTCAATTATAAAGATTAGGTCGTAAAACGAAAAAAAGTTTGTTAAATATGTCATTTTAGTAGAAAAGTGAGCGCGTACAGGGTGCCCCAAAGTGGTATGGTTTGCGAGTTATACCGAAAACTAGAGGAAATAGAAAACAAAAAACTAAGAGGATTTTTGACCTCCACTAGTACGTATTTTAAAAGAACCAAACTTCTGTTATAAACTACATCCAAAACCTTTTTCTTGGAGGCATTTCACGTGACGTGCGATCGTTTGTAATGTATAACATTAAATGCTGCGTTTTTTATTCATATATCAAATGCCTTATATTTGTTGTAACAACTTAAAATTAAAAATTCATGTTATAGATTTTAAAGATTGATCTCTAAAAAATGGAAATTTTACTACGACTGGTGAATAAAAGTGATCAATTTTATTGATATTACGAGAATCAAAAAATTATTGGTGTTAATTATTTAACACCTTTATATAAACTGAGTTTATTCTCGGCAAATTTAATTAAACATTGACTTCGCCGGAGTAGCAACATTTAAAATCAATGGCCGCTTCAAACTTTGTTTCTGAGAGAACGGTTCATTCTACGCAAAAAGTGCCAATAAACATTTTTGTTTAAAATTACCTCAGCTACATTTTTTATTTGACTCATTCTTTATTGGGGCATACATTCTTGGTAAATCAATTTTTTTGCGTTTTTACCCCCCTACGAGGGAGGTTTTATAGGGATGGGTTAAAGGTCGAGGGTCAAAGTAATAAACTTTTTTACATCTTTTTTGAGGTCTTAAAATTAATATTCTCGGCAAAATTTAGCTTGTTCGTATGAATTTTAGGGGTCAACTCTCTGACGACTGGACTATAACGGGTATTCTTAAGTTAAATTTGATTTCATTTAATCTAATAAAAGGTTAGTGAATGAAACTTATCCATATAAAAGGCTAGAACGAGAAGTCATACTGTTTTTCCGGTAGAGTAACTACGCCACCTAGAACATAAATCTGAACTACCAACATTTGACATTTCAATCATATTTTGTTTTTAAAATGACACGTTTAATTAATATTACTAATACTTTAATTTAATTTAATTACTAATATTACTAAAAACTGTTCCTTTTATGCAAAAAGTTTATTATTTTAAAAATTAATTTTTAATTTTTTTGAAACTTTGTTAATCCTAAAACATTGGCTGCGAAAACTGATCGGTAAAAAGTATAGTACATAACTTGAGCTTTCCCAACAAATAAATTGCCAAACTAGAATTATGCTATTTTTTGTATCTAAATCGATTTCATACGACGTTATGCAAAAGTTCTGCAATTCTCCAAAAGTGACTTACTTGTTATTAAATTTGTACCACAGATTATAATATAGTTTTGTAGTCGTCCTAGGCTTAAATAGAAGGAAGTCAGAAAAAATTGACTAGTAAGTGTGTAACGATGAGTCCAAGCCCTCACCGTTAAACCAGCGTGCGCGCGAACCAACCCATGAAGTAGGAGTGTATCGACAGTAGAAAGGGCAAAACTAATTACCAAGCTCCGCTATATAAACCGCAACACTTCCTCATAGAGACAGAATCGACAGGTGTTGACTGAAGGTTCTCTGCTTCCCTACCCCGGCTTGTGGACGTGTTGAGTTCACAAGTTGTTCCGTCCCATACCGCCGTTACCCGAAGAGCGTGTTGAGCTCTTCACTACCCGTACTCTGAAGCAGTCGTGTTGAGACTGTCGAGGAGTGTCCTGTTAATCCGAATCACTTGAGGGACGTGTTGAGTTCCTTTCCTCTCTTTGTACCTATCGTCCGCTGTTATTAAATCGATACAACGTTCCCGTAAAAATTCAAATACACACACGCTTGCCGATAAGACTAATTTCATATGACAAGGTCAAACTTAATTTGAATAAATAGGCCAGGTACTGAGAAGACTAAACCAAATTGTAAATATGTACATAAGATTTTTGTCAATTTAATTTAAGGAAGACAATAAAGTTTTATTTTTGTTTTGAACTCTGTCTCTGAGTGTCTAAAAGCTACCCGGATAGTGACTTCTACGAGAGGACATCACAAGTGGCTATAGATGGTAATCGATTTGATCCCATGTCGCATAGTGACAGGAAAAATCATTAGTCTTACAATAAAATCGTCTGAGAAACGCAACTCAACAACATTGGCAATATTATTTTAACCCTGATGTACCGTTCGAGTCAACTATGCAAATGTACTGTTCGGGTCAATATGACCCAACTATTGTTTGCGGTCCTTAATCGAAATAAAATAAGCTGATGGTGCTAAACAAAACTACATTAACAAAAAATTATAGTTAATTAAACAAAAAGTATGTTGCTAATGTAAATTAAACCTTATTAACAAAAATAAAAGGCATTTTTTCTTTGCCAGAAAAGCCTAAGAACAAATATGTACCTACAAAATTTAATTTAGTTTACAACTGGGACAGTAATAAAAAGAATGGGTTTTACAAATATATTTGTGGCATGTACAGGGTGAGTCATGAGGAACTTTACATACTTCTACCATATTATGTAGAGTCCCTCAGGGAGCATATCATGTGGCAACTAAATAATGTCAACTCCTCTTCTTTATTAATTAACAGGGTGATTTGTGTAATTGACCATTTATTTCATTTTACTGTAGTGTTTATACGGCTCATTTGATTTTTTAAATTTTTGCATGATACAGTACACTACTATCAAGCATTCGACTGGTATTAGCTAAACTAAAAAATTCCAGGACTGGCTTTGGAAAAATTAATTTAGGGATTCGTATTAAATATTACACCCTGTATATATATATTATATATATATATATATTATATATATATATATATATATATATATAATATATATATATATTTTTTAAAGCAATAAGTGATTTTCAAACTATCAATACAAAATAGAACAAAAATAGAACAACCATAATGAAGTATCAATTAATTTAAACAAATGTTATAAATTTCAAACATTTTAAATGAAATGATTCCAACTACTAACAATAACGAAGAACAATTAAAAAAAAACTAAAAATATGTACATAGTTATGATAAACCCATAAATTAGAACTGGAAAAGGTACAATAATGGTAACAAAATAAAAATAATTCAAAATAGATTTTCGAAATGGAACCCTGCAACACATTTTTTGTTGCACAACACATTTTGTTGCCGAATTGTTAATTGACGTATTGAATTACGGATACTCTAGGGATCGTTTCTAATAGTATTACAACAATGTATAATTCTATCAATTAATTGTTGTCGGTTATATTCACTGCGTAAACTAGTTGCTTCAATCGTCCCTAAATTTGGTAATCAACGGGATTGAAATCAGGGGATCTTGAAGGCCACGAAATAGGACCTGCACATCCTATCCACCTGTTGCCATAAACATTATTGAGATGTTGTCTCGCTGCCAGTAAAAAGTGTGGGGGTGCCCCATCATGCTGAAAATAAATCCCTCGGATAGCAACGTTCGCGTTGGCAAGCAAATTCGGCAAAATATTTTGTAGAAAGTTTAAATAGACCTGCCCTGTTAAAGGACCATCCAAAAAATGAGGACCTACTAATTCGTTATTTATGACACCAATCCACACGTTAACCGAAAACCTTAACTGAGAACGACGTTCTCGAATAGCATGGGGATTTTTTTCTGCCCACACATGTGAATTTCGTGAATTATTTATCCCGTCTCTGGTAAATTGGGCTTCATCTGTAAATAGTGTCCTGTATAGCGTTGGTCGATTATTGTTAATCCATCTACAAAATTCCAACCTATCGATCTCATCTCCAGCATGTAGTCGCTGAACCATTTGAATGTGATATGGGTATAGATTATTTTTTTGTAAGACTCTACTTACTTTTGATTGAGTAACATTTAGTTCTCGACTTACTTGTCTAGTGCTTATTGTAGGGTTCATAGTAACGGCGTCCATAATGTCATCTTCCTGCGCTTCATCCACATGTCGCTCTGTTGTTCCACTAGGAAAAGTGCCATTTTCTCGCAAATAATTAAAAACTGACCCAAATGTTGGATGACTGGGAGTTCGACGATTAGGAAATCTCCTGCGATATTCTCTACTAGCAGCCCTACCATTCCCATTACAGAATCCATAAACAAATATTATGTCTGCTTATGCTGTGGTCGTAAACTGATGTGGCAAGAAATATTTATTCTTGTACACATAAATAACAATTGATAATGACAATCATGACAATGGGTATAAAATATCAAGAAACGTCAAACGGTCAACGCCAACCTTCATTTTAAACTTTTTTAGATTTATTTTTATTTAGTACAGTTGATGCAATGTATTATTATTTGACATAAAATTTTAATCATTTACAATCAACAAAAACTAACACATACACGAGGGTTTGTACAATTACAAAAATTTAAAATTGAAAAACAATTGATTCTATCGTAGAGATAATACAAAGTGACAGTAAAGATGTTAATTTTCTACGTATTAGATTATGTTGTAGGAACTCATTTTAATTAAAATATTTGAAATTTATAACATTCGTTTAAATTAATACCTTATAATTTGATACTTCATTATGGTTGTTCTATTTTGGTAAGATTTGATCGTTCACTAAAAATTTAATAAAAGTGCGACAACATTGTCGCATATGTCGTTTTCATTGGCTATTTATGTAGTTTGAAAATCACTTATTGCATTTTAAAAAATATATATACAGGGTGTAATATTTAATACGAATCCCTAAATTAATTTTTCCAAAGTCAGTCCTGGAATTTTTTAGTTTAGCTAATACCAGTCGAATGCTTGATAGTAGTGTACTGTATCATGCAAAAATTAAAAAAATCAAATGAGCCGTATAAACACTACAGTAAAATGAAATAAATTATCAATTACACAAATCACATTGTTAATTAATAAAGAAGAGGAGTTGACATTTTTTAGTGGCCACATGATATGCTCCCTGAGGGACTCTACATATGGTAGAAGTATGTAAAGTTCCTCATGACTCACCCTGTATAACATAACATATTAGTCTTGTTATCGTTTTTAGAGCAAAACTTACAGAGTGCTCGTTTAGCAGGCGGAGTTACATTGTCCATAGAAGGTTTACTAGAATTTCCATCTTCTTTACTCGCTTCTGTTTGTGTTCTTTTTACCAGTTCTTGTGAGTCTTTATTTCCTAGTAAATTTTTTCTTGGAAAGGATAAGTGGTTTCACAAGTATTTTTCGCATTTTCTCAAAAAAAAAATCGCCGTTTTGTAAGTTTGTTGGTGTTCCATTGGGCATTTATTGATGTCCATAAAACGAACGCATTGTAATACATATAAATGCCTAGCATACTATAAGAAATAATCATAGGCCAGCGATTTGTCTTTCTCTTACATGTATATGTACCAACAAGCTGATCTAGAGTATGCACTACTCCCTTACTGGAATTTTAATCTAAAATAATTTGTGGCTTTTGTCATTTCTGTCATAATAGCCTTATCATGAAGCAAAGTACTCATAAGAATAACATTTTTTATACTTTTTCGGAATATAGTTAACAACAATGGTATTTTTGCGTGAAGTAAAAGACGAACTATGAACTTCTTTATTCGCAATTTGTTCTGAAAGCACTGGCTTATTTTTTCTTATAGTCTCCAGCATTGTATTTTTTCTTTTTACAAAAAGTTTTGCTAAATTGTATGACGTAAACAGATTATCACAAGTAATATTGTGGGCTTTTCAAATCACTACACACAAAAGTCACACACCACATTCCTTGATTTCCGTTGCGGCGCGGCACCTGCTTATTTTCCTGTATAGATTTGCAATTTTAGAGCATACAAACTTTTACTGTCACACAAAGCCTAAATTTTTATGCCATATTTCGCTGGTTTACTTGGAATGTACTCATTGAAGGAACAGCGACCTTTAAAGGTAACTAATTGCTCACCGACGATAATATTTTCATCAAGATTAAAAAATTTTGGTAGATTTTCTACCTATTTTTCCCAAATTTCACGTATTGTGGCAAGTTTATCAGTACGTCTTATATCCTGTCTAGTAGTCTTCTAAGAACATTGTTGCTCAAAATACACTACGACCCGTTTCTTTATTCCACAAACTTTTAGTCGATTCGCCATGGGACTTAAAAACTTCAGCTTATTGTTAATAAAAGACCAATGTATGCTTGAAAACCAATTTTATTCAAGTCTTTCCAGTTGGTTCAAAAACATGCTGTCTTTCTCTGTTGGTCATATTTATAATTTGGTTTGCAACTATGTAAGAAAAGAGTGCGTCAAATGAATTTTAATATCGAAAATTCGTGCACATACGTTCCTTGTATCTCCTGGTGCATTATTTATAACATTGGCCATGGAAAAACGACCGCGTTGATAAGGAGGATCGAGAGACCACTAGATATTACCGTCTTTTGAAGGAACTGTTACAGAAGGTTATACAGGATGTTGTAGGTAAAATGGAACAGCAGAATCATCTACTTTCTTCCTTCGTATCACTACTGTATTGTTTTCTGTTTCTGATATGCACTCATCATTCTGTGACATGTTCGCGAGCTCGCGAAGCTCATCTTCGGTTAGCGTTCTTCGATGCGACATTATCAACATGCAAACATAGCCTGAAATTTAGAATGTAAATGAATGGGCTTGGCATATCAGTGTTCTACCAGCTTACCACTTGTCTATCACCCCCACTTCCTTCTACGTGACATGTCCTTGTAAATGACATCGTCCAGCTACACTACACATTTTTTACAAGTTCTAGCTTTAAGAAACTTGTTTCTATTTATAGACGTACCTGACTGACAAACTGTTAAAAAAATATATAAAATACTGCCAACTAAACATACGTACACAAGTAATTTTTAACGATTTTTAACGAAAAAAATCAGGAAGTTGATTTTTATCTCGTATGCAAGTAAAAGACCTCATATTAGGTAATAAAGTCACGAAACACCAAAACGTTACGCCACGTAATAAGTAATTTGCAAATGAGAAATAATTTCTTTTTTGGGTAAAATAGACCCGAACAGGACAGCAGGGTTAAAGTCATCTATTTTAAAATGTATAACATATGTCTAAATTGTGAGTATTATGGAGTAAGATAAAATTACATTATTAGAAGAAAAACAAAATTTGTTTAATTTATTAATGTTTGTATTTTGAAAACGATTTCCGAAGTAAAAATCGCAACGTCATAAAATAAACTTAGTTTAAGCTTACATTGTGGCTTATTCCGAATGAAATAGTAATTTGATCCGTGTTTTAATTTATATCAATAATTTATGGTGCAATATAATCTGTACATAGATGATGGTATATACTTGATTTTTTTGTATAGAAATTTTCTATAAGATTATAATAATTTTGTCAATTAATTCGTATAACTTTATATCTAACAAATATTTAATAGACCTTTAATTATACCTTTCACCATAACATGCGGTTATACTAAACCTGAAGGGGTTAGAAGTAAAACCGCCTAAGTTCAATTTTCACGAAAACGACTTTAGTGATGTTACACGTTCTAAATATCTTATATTGTTTGGTAGTAAAATCGACTATGCTCTAACCCTACTTTATCGCCATCTTTTGATGAATAGAAAAAAACAACCAAAATGAAATTCACCAACCGTTAAGAGCAGAAATCGCATTAGATCACCTAGGCTGTTTTACTTACAAACAAGCTACTGGAAATAAATATATTTTTATTACTTATGTTGTTTGGGTTTTACTCAACGGTTTGGATTTTTGTTTATGAAGTGTAAGTTATACTACTTTAGAAGATTAATAGCAGTGTTTAAGTGATTATATTGTGTGCAGAAATTATATATTTTGTCATTATAATATTTGGATCATGTTTTTTGCGTCAGGTAAGTTATAATGGTTTTTGGAAAAAAGATAAAATAAGAATTTATTAGTTTAATAATTTTAAGGTTATATTATTTTAAGAGTCAGATAGTGATCCATATGTTACAGATGGAGAATCTGATTTTATTCCGAGTGAATATGAAAAAGATAACGAAAGCGATAATTCCATAATATCTGCCGAGGAAGCAACTACAAGCACACATGGTGAGTATAATATTTTAATAGTAAAAGTTGTATGTTTTGGCTTGTTACTTCCAATTTAAGCGTAACATCCCCAACAAAAATTAATTTATTATGTAAATATTAAACTTGTAGATAGCGGTAAGTTTAGTACCTACTACAGTTATGTACTTTTAGAAATTTCGAAGTTAAGTTCAACGTATGGGGTTAACACATTTCTTCTTTTTAGTAACTCCTAAAACTACCCGAAAACGGAAGCGTAACGTACAGGAATGGAAGAGGAATAAAATCACAAATAAGAGGCTTGCTGGCCAAGAATATGAAAGCAGAGGAAAAATGAAGAGAAAGAAATGTGTACAGGAGTATGTGCATACATGTAGGTACCAATGTGGAATATTTAACGAGGATAAATGACAAAGACTCTTCTCTAAGTTGTACAGTTTACCAACTTATGATCTGCAAACAGCTTTTTTAGCTTCATACATCAGAAAAACTGAACCTAAAAAAAACTGGCCAATAGAGGATGGTATATACTTGATTTTTTGGTATAGAAATTTTCTATAAGATTATAATAATTTTGTCAATTAATTCGTATAACTTTATATCTAACAAATATTTAATAGACCTTTTAATTATACCTTTCACCATAACATGCGGTTATACTAAACCATAATAGTCAAAATTGATTTAATCGAAACCGTTGGATGAGCACGTCTACAATTCACTATAATATCTGTAATATACACTTGACACATATAACTTGTACCTGACATACTGTGGATTATAATCCAATTGTTAATTAGCTCTTCGAGTATCGAGAAGTTTATTGTGTATGAAATGGTTACTACCTACACGTTGATGCAGTGCACTGATGTGACCTCGAGGAATCTATAATTGGCGTATTGGATTTCATTATTGTTAAATATGTTTCGAAATTGGGATTCTTCATTGCGGAGGCTTGAATTACTGTTAAGGTAATAAATTGAAGATAGGTATACACAAAAAATAGCTCTGACCTAGTATTAAAGAATTAACGAATTATTAGCCACATTTTGAATTTGACAGTAAAAATGTTACCTTTTGTTTTCATTTATAAGTGGATATACTTATTTGTAGGTTTTTTACTGATAATTATCTAATAAGATTAAAACCGTTCTAAAAATTTATTAATCCACTTTGGATAATTTTAAAAATTTTAATAAAAAATTTTTAACGTTTTACAACGGAAATTTTTAAATAACTGCTTAAAACTACAACGCGTTCCATTAACTTAAAATCTGCATATTTAGTGACAATTCATAAAACCACCATCAGGAGCCATCAACAAATTTGTTGTGTTAACCCATTAGCACCTAGAGTCATGGGACCCAGATTGTAACGGTATTGTTTAATTAATCTAACCTAACCAACATTACATTTACCGCGTGTATACTTTATTTAGGCTTTTTTGAACCTGCGTTGATGAATACTCATCAGTGTTTTATTAGATTTCACAAGCTAAGGAAGTTAGAAAATCGTGTTATAGTAAAAAGTGTTTGATAATGGACATCCGATTTATGTAAGTAAATTTTCAGTACCTTTTTTTGGGAATACTAGGATCAAATCAATTTTACTTATTTTAAAAGATCTTAAAATATAACGTAGTGTGCATATTTTTGTATCAAAATTACAAGGGGCAGTTAAAAATTCATGTAAATATTGCTGTACCCATATGGACCCACTAGGCGGTTATGTAGTCAAAACATATCTTTTTATAATTTCAGTGGAATTACACTACAGGAAGCTTTAGATATCGCATATGAAGAAGATGATGTAACAGACATTTTTATTGAGCCGCCTGAATCAAATTTCCTTACGGATGAGGATTCAGGTGACGAAGACGAAGGTGGTGACCCGGATAACTTGAATCCTCGTCAACTTCGTGCAGGTGCGGAAGTTGTATTTGCAGACTCTGAACGTCTAGGAGGTGTACAATCAGACCTAGAAGCAAGCTATGATAAGGATTTGCAGAACGTAAATAGTTCTTATGAAATAAAAACTAATACAAATCCCCGAATGGTAATTGATCTGCCAGAACCTACAACTTATATTGACGGAGACCTTCATTATACGCCGCGCAACTTTCCAAAAGGGGATTACAGTAAATATTCAGAGATGAGTTGTGTGCAACTGTTTGAATTATTTATTACTGATGAGTTGCTAGAAATGATAGTGTCTGAAACAACAAAATATGCTCTACTGATAAATCAACCGAACCCTAACGTGACACTTCCTGAATTGAAAGTATTTATGGCAATTCTCTTAGTAAGCGGATATAATAAGCTACCATCTAAAAGAAGCTACTGGGAGAGAAGCCCTGACATGCAAAATATTCTGGTGTCTGATGCCATGAGACGTGACAGGTTTTTACAAATTTGTCGTTTACTTCATTTTGCAGACAATAATAATATAGATAAAAATGACAAAATGTACAAACTAAGACCACTTACAGATATGTTAAAAAAATCGTTCATAGAGCATTTTGTCCCAGAAGAAAATATAGCTTATGATGAATCGATGATACGCTACTTTGGCATCATGGATGCAAACAGTTTATCAGAGAAAGTCTGTAAGGTTTGGCTATAAGGTGTGGTGTATGAATACACCTAGCGGATATTTGATAAACTTTGAAGTATATCAGAGAAAAAATCCTAGATCTAATGAAGAATATCAAAAATATTTCGGAAAAGCTGCAGCTCCCATGGTACAGATGATCGAAGAATTGGGTGACAAAGGATCTCTGAGATACAAGTTTTTCGTTGATAATTTATTTACCAGTACAAACTTGTTAAGTACTCTAAAAGCTAATGGGTACGAGGTTACAGGTACTGTGAGGGATAATAGAATCCTAGAAATTGTCCTTGTTTCAAAAGACGATGGAAAGAGGCACGAGGGGAATATTGTTCAACATTGAATAAGGAGACTGGTATTCAATATGTTCGCTGGAGGGACAACAAAGTTGTAACAGCTGCAAGCACATGTTTTGGTGTTTAGCCGGTAAAAAATGTGGAAATATTCCAAAAAGGATAGCAAGACAATACCTAGGCCATATCTTCTTTCGCAGTAAATACAGCATGGAAGAAACTGATCTCATGGACAGTAATATATCTTGGTAAGAAATAAAGAGCAATATTTATATAAATGAAAATATATGGATAATTTTTGTTCAGTTACCGAGCCGGCATACGTTCCAAAAAATAGTACTGGCCAATATTTACATACCTCATAGACGCAGCTCTTCAAAATGCTTGGACCATATGTAGGAAATCCGGAGAGAATGTTAGTCTTTTAGAGTTTAGAAGAAGTGTTTGTCAGGTAAAAGTATTTTTATACAAAACTCAGAAAATGTTTACGATTCATTCAATTTTTAGCTACTTAACTACATATAAAGTCCGCTAAAGAACTGGAAAATGTGAGCCAGATGATTTTCGAGTGTCTGACTGCGTCAGGTTTGACTGCAAGGATCATTGGATTATCTCTGTACCTGAGGGCAAAAGAAAGAGGTGCGCCATACTAGTTTGCAGTTCAAAAGAGCGTACAATGTGTGAAAAATGCAACGTTGGAGCTTTGTCATTTTTCAAATGGGACAAATTATTGAATTGTTTCAATATTTGATCTTGCAAACGCCACTTTTTGTTCAAAAAAAACAAGAATTTTTTTTATTTCGGCTTAAACTTAACAAAAATAAATTGTTTTTACGTTGGTTTGAATAAAAATTATCGCATATAAAAAGAATTTTCTTTTCTCGGCGCTAATCGGTTAATTAACAAGGTATTAATTGTAAATTTGTTTATTAACCCCCTCTGTGGCTCAGTGGTAAAAGCGCCTACCTTTAAACGTAAAGGTCGTGAGTTCGAATCTCACCTGGGTGGAGAAATTTTCGTTTATTGAAAATTAATGAATGAAAATAATTTCTATCCGTGTGCGATCGGTACTCACCGGAGGGACCACAGGACGTTCGGATACAATTAGCATATCTTAGCAAAGACAATGACGTCGACTTTGCTAAGTATCAAGACAATTACTCTACACCTACACTACACACTACACAGGTACCTGACTGTAAAAATTCACTGTACCATGACAATGACCATTAGTTGTCGACGCATTAAACTCAATAAAAAAAAATGTTTATTGTAAATCAATAGGCAGGGTTTGCTTGTGCAAAATATTATTATTTTGTTTGTTTTCTGATAAAAAAATATGACTACGATATTTCATTGTTTTATTTATTACCAACTGAATATCCATTGTTTGGTTCATATTTTAAGACAAGACAGATTCACACTTGGGAGACTGAGCTAGGTGAAACATAGACGATAAGCTTCCATAGTTGATTGAGGTATTATTTTATAATAGTATTTTAATTCTCTTTGGTAGTCTTATCGTTACAAAATGGGTAAGCAAATAAACTGTAACGTTTGGGAACGGCTACTCGTGTTTTGGCTGGATGGCTGAGTCGTAGATAAAGGTTTCTTTATTTGAGGGACTGGGAGGGCTAACTATACATAAAAGAAATAAAAAAAATGCAGAGAATTTCTGGGCAACAATACACAAGACGAATCCTAAATTATTTAAAATGGACTGCGTTTAAAAAATTCTTCTTGCTCTTTTAAAAGAAAGGCTCTTCTATTTCTGTTCTTGAGCTTCTTGCATCCAGTTTGTGGTGATGCGCTTGATATCATCCGTCCATCTAGTCGGTGGTCGTCCTCTTTCGATATGCATTTTGCCTTGGTCGCCATTCCAGAATCTTTTTGGTCCATCTGTCATCCGTTAATCTGGCAACATGTCCGGCCCAAGTCCATTTAGCCCTGACTATTGTTTTCAACTGCATCTGTGACTCCTGTTCTTCTTCTTATTTCTAGGTTTGATACTTTATCTCTGATGGTAATACCTAATATTGGTCTTTCCATGGCGCGTTGTGTAACTCTTATTTTATCTATTGTTCTTTTTGTCAGAGTCAGTGTTTCTGCACCATATGTAAGAACCGGTAAAACGCACTGGTTAAAAACCCTTCTTTTTAAACAAACTGGGATACTAGACTTGAAAATGTTTTTCAATCTACCAAAGGCAGCCCATGTTAGACCTATCCTTGTTTGTATTTCAGTTGTCTGATTATCTCGGCCTAGGCGAATCTCATTCCCTAGATATTTGTAAGCTATTACTTGGTCGATGCTATGGCTCTCAATCAGAATTTTACCGCTGACTAGTAGTGACTCCAGTTGTTTAGAAGCCGTTTTGTTATTATCTTCATGAATAGTTTGTATGTATGGGAGAGCAAACTAATAGGTCTGTAGTTCTTTAGGTCTGAAATGTCACATTTTTTGTGCATTATGGTTATTATTGCATTATGCCACTGGGAGGGTGTTATACCTCTTGTCAAAAAGCATTGAACATCTTTTGGTCATAAATTTTGTTTTTGGAGTGTTAATTATAAGACCAATTGTTTTTGACAGTTTATAGAGCGTGTGCAGCATTTTTGTAGCTTTATCAACTCTATCAGATATTAAAACGATGTCATCGGCAAATCTTAGGTGGTTCAGATCTTCACCATTTATATTAATTCCCATATTATTCCTCTCGTTCCATTTGCTTGAACATATATTTAAGAACAGCTGTAAACCATTTAGGGGAGATAGTATCACCCTGTCTAATTCCACGTTCTATTCGAAACTTCTTGGTATCTTCATGAAGGTGGACACAAGCTGTACCAGTTTCGTAAATACTTTTAATCAAGGCAATATATCGGTAGTCAATGCGGCAGTCAGCCAATGCTCGAAGCATTTTATGATGATCTATAGTATCGAACGCCTTTTCATAATCTACGAATATAAGAAAGATAGGCTTGTTATACTCTGTACACTTTTCTATTAGCGTTTTTACAACTTGCAGATGATCATTTGTTTCGTATCTGGAGCGGAACCCAGCCTGTTCACAAAGTTGGTAACTATCCAGTTTGTTCAGAAGCCGTTTTGTTATTATCTTCATGAATAGTTTGTATGTATGGGAGAGCAAACTAATAGGTCTATAGTTCTTTAGGTCTGAAATGTCACATTTTTTGTGCATTATGGTTATTATTGCATTATGCCACTGGGAGGGTGTTATACCTCTTGTCAAACAAGCATTGAACATCTTTTTCGACACATTTAGTAACGTTCCTCCTCCTTCTTTGATTTGATTAATGACTATCCCATCTTCTCTCAGGTAATTTATTGTTTTTCATCTTCGAGAAAGCTTATTTTATTTCCTCTGTTGTGATATCTGGGATCTTCTGAGCCTACATTTTGATCTTTTAACAGGCCAGAATTTAAAATTTTTGTTATGTACCAATTGACAGTAAAGGATAATGCGATATATATCAAACTGAAAAATTCTAAATAATTAATAAATAATTATCAAGGTTAACTTTATTTAAAAGAAGACTAAAATATGACAATTAGCTAATCCATAAAACCACAGGACACACACCCAACAAGAAACGAAACGAAGGGCTTTTTCGCAATCCAAATTTCTGTGAGAATCCGCCATATTCTTAATAGTTTATGTCAACCTATAAAAACTGAAATTTGTTTACGTATTGAGAGAGGTTGTTTCGTATGTGATGTTTAATAGTAAAAAAGGTTAATATTATTATACATATTTTTGTATTATACATATTTTAATACCTGTAGGGGAAAGGATGAGGTGGCTGGTTCGATGATTTAAGAGGTAAATATTTGAAAAATCCCACCTTCCAACATTTCGTAGATAAAAAATTAAGTCTCCAAGGACCAGCAACCAATAGGTCACAAAATTGCGGATTAGTAATTAATGTAGTAAGTAGTAAAAGTTAAAATAGAATAATTAAAATAAGTATTAAGCTGGAAATATTTGTATTACATTATTTACAGAAATAAATAAAAGTAGCGATTCTTCTGCAATATCGAATAATTGTCCTGCATTTGGTAATTTAGTATTTGAGTTCATTCACGACTCAGCTTTTTTCCTACATGTGTACGGCCCTCTGTTTTGCCTTTAAAGATCAGTTGTAATATTTTATATCAACTTCCTCTTACTATATGTTCCAGATAAGACATTTTTTTATGTTTAACAGTCTTTAGCAGTTCTTTATCTTTGTTGACGCTCCTTATTACTTCTTCATAAGTTTTTCTTGGTGCCCAAGGTATCTTCAGCATTCGTCTATGAACCCACAGTTTCAATGCTTCAATTTTGTTCATGATCGATACTTTTAGCGTCCACACTTCTGCATTATACAAAAGTACAGACCAAACATAGCACTTATCCATTGTTTGCTTTAGTTATAAACTGACTTTATTTCTATGTCTGGATCTAGTTGATCCGTTACCACAGTTCCCAAATATGTCATTTTGTGAACTTCCTCAACTTGGACTCTGTTCAAGCTTTGTTCGGGTCACGACTAAACACTAAAAATTTCGTTTTGTTCGAGTTTATTTTAATGCTAATTTCCTCTCCTACCTCGTGAATTCGATCAAGCAGAATTTAAAGACCTTTAATATTATCTAATAGAATTACTGTATCGTCTGCATATCTAATCACATTAAGTAGTTCCCCGTTGATTTTTATTCCATACGGTTGTCTCTCAAGTGCCTTTTTAAATAACTGGTCCGAGTAAATATTGAACAATGTTGGCGACTAAACCTTGCAACTTTGTCTGACACCTCGTTGTATGGGGATTTCATCGTTGTAATTATCTCCAATTTTTACGATACAGTGTGATTTCAGTACAAATTTTTATTGACACGAATATCCTTGTCATCTATTCCGATATTTTTCAGTATTTGCATTAATTTTACATGGTGTACTTTATCGAATGCCTTTTCGAAGTCCACGAAACATGCAAATACATCTTTTCTTTAGTCACGACATTTTTAAATAGGATGTTAAGCGCAAAAAGTGCCTTCCTGGTTCCCATAGCAGTTCTAAAACCAAATTGGGTATCTTCAAGATCTTTTTTGTATTTGCGTCTAATTCTGTTGTAAAGTATTCTGAGTAAACATTTTAAGAGTGTGGCTCATTAGGCTAATTAATCGATATTCGTAGCATTTTCTCGCATTGTGTTTTTTAGGTATTGCGATAAAGATGGATTTGAGCCAATTTGCGGGAATCACTCCGGTGTTATATATTGAATTAAAAAGTCTTACTACTACTTTTATGTTATCATTCTCTATTAGTTTCAGCGACTCATTTGGTGTATAATCTGGACCACAAGCTTTTTAATTTTAGCATTATTTATAGCATGTTCTACTTCGCATTTCATAATTTCTGGGCCGTCAGTACAGATTTGGTAGAATTCGGCAATATTATTCCTGTCATCTTCAAACAACTCTGATAATGCAGCTGCCATTCTTTTCTTATTTCTTGCTCATGTACAATAATTGTGTTATTAGTGTCAACAAGTACAGATGGAACTCGTTTTTTAAATATATTACTCATTTCTTTCAGTTTTTTGTGCACATTAAATAAATCGTGTTTATATATTACATCCTCCATTTGGTCGCACCTTTCTCTCATCCATTTTTTTTTTTGGCCAACTTGATCTCCTTTTTTATTCTTCTCTGCAGGTCTCTATATTCTATTACATCACCCCTTTATAATAATAAAACATAAATATTCATATAAAATGTTCTTAAACCGCACAACTGTTTATATTAATTTATAGAACAAGAAAAGTTTATATCTAGTTTATTGAATATCCGACAACCCTGTAATATTTCGGACCGGAATTTATGAAATGTTGGCACAAGACTGTAGATTATCTTCTGTATAAATGAATAATTTCACGTACTTACATATTCTATGCACAAAGACTGAATTTAATATAGTTAATTAACTATTTAATAAAATATGTTATTTGAAAACTGCTTCTGTTTGAGAAGCCTGGAGAATTCGAACTTGCTTCTATTTGAGAATCTGAGAAATGATTTGACTCACGTCCTTCTATTTAAAAAGGCAAAAACGAAGTGACGTTAAGGGCAGTTTTGTTTGAATAGTTTAATGTCAAATTCTGACAGGCGCAGAAGATACGAAACAGCACGAAGAAAGAATGTCGTGTTGATCGTATAGACTTTAATTTAGTGAAATATATTAGTGGGAATAATAATAATTATTAGAATAAAAAAGAAACTATTGTAGAAAATATAATTAATTTTCTACAATACCTTAAAAAAGTATAATATAATAGTACAAAAATTTCTCAAATTTAATCGCTTTCTGTTGGCTTTTTAACGTACTAAAATAATTTTAGTGCTTTAATTTGTTTGTTTAAAGAAACAAATCGATATTTTTGATTGAAAACCTTTTTATTTATCAGTACAGTATTGATATATGGGTTGTATTAAATTTTACAGAAAAAAATAATAGTCATACAAAACGAATCTACTTAAAAACATTAGTTTTAATGATTAGTTCGTTTCTGAGTTTAATTATAATTTTATATTATAATTTTTAACGACTTTCTGATTTGATTACTTTTCTTACGCTGGCTCCACCGTTGGCCCCAACAACGTTCGTCCAATGTGTGTACCGACAAACTGTGTGTACGATACAGTATAGCGTCTTACTGGAGTGTTGCTTGGCGCCAACGTTTTTATGACTTGCTCCAACGTTGGGAGTTTTCCGTGGACTGTCGGTTTTTGCGTACACATCAAAGAGATTGGCGCCAATACTGGTGATGCCGACCACACATTGGCGCTTCAGCAGTGTTCCAATCGGCGTATAATTTTGCTATTTGCATAAATTTAGTTGGCGCGTAATTTTCGCCTCCTACATAAAATGATTTAGCCAATTTTGCACAATCTAGCAAAGCAAAAAAAAATAAACCAATGACGAGTCACAGTTTATAAAAGAGTTCTCGTCTTTTTTTTCTTTTAAAACATTTGTGGTGTCATTTTACACAGCATCCTTTTTAAAAAATAAAAATTACTTTATCAAAAAAAATTTCCATTCCATGACTGCATTAAAATACAAATTTACAACATGTAAAAATTTATCTTTAGCCACCTGAGTCACCTCCGTTGAGTTGTTAAGAATTAACACTTTGATACATGTCGGTGGTCTATCAGAACTGGGTTTATGCTCAAAAAGCTATTTCTTACATAAATAAATAATATACATATACGGTGTTTTCAGGCAACATAAAAAATGTACTCACCTAAATATTTTACAAAAGTATATGCTTTTAATTTTGAAGTATAGATTAATTTGTTTTAATAGACCACCGTATTATGGCCATGTTACTTTTAAAATATGTACTTGCATATATCAATTGTGGATAAAACTCAGTTTATGAACGTTTGATGCAGTATATAGCCAAAATAGAAGGCTAAGAACTTTAAAAATTAAGTTAATAAAAGAATAAATGGGCTTTAGTGCCTCGACGTCAGGTTTACACTCATGTATCCAGTCTACAGTTGCCAAATACGGCATCTCTAAAGATCTAATAGCTTTAAGCAACGCTGTAGACAAAATCATAAAATTTACTCCTTTTGTAGCAAAATATAATCATATTAGCTCATTATCACGACAGTCGCAGCCGCTGCAATTTCCATGTCGGACATGTTGACGTTGGCTCTAGAGGGAACAGACTGATATCAGTTTAATACTCAACCCAATGTGTGGATGCCTTACCGAACATGGGAACACAGTTAACACAACATTGGCTCCAACGTTGGCGCCAACGTTGTATCCCATGTGTTTAGCCGGCCTAGTGTACTAAGTAGTTTAACTGTCACTGTTACTCCGAAATTTATGTCCTAAAAACATCAAAGGTATCGACAAATCTTTCGCTTCTTGTATTCTGTGATAAAACTTACATTTATTTATAATTTTTTGATTTGTTATGCAAGCAAATCTGTGTATATTACTAAGAAATGTTTATTTTACTTAGAAAAATTTAACAAAAACTTACTTGCTTCACTGGCTTTATATTTCTTTTTAAGTTATTAAGAAACTTTATTATCTTAGAACTGGAGACAAATCACACTGTCCCACACAAACTGCAAATGATCTGGATTTGCCCATGGCGATACAAAATGGACAAATTTTTGGGAGGTCAAACATCGAATTGGGTTTCAGGTTATCCCGATGATAACAAAATGTATTCTTCAAAAGTCGGCTGCTTTATTTTCACTTTAAACCATGTTGACCTCTTAAAACCATGAAAACGCTGTTTTCAAACTCCGTGACATGGAACACAGTAACAGGCCGGTGATTATCTCACTTAACCAAAAAATGCCAAATGACATTTTTAGAATAAATATACCTCCTTCTAACTCATGGAATTAAACAAAAACCAATTCTACCGTTCTGAAGTCCATATATTTCTCCTGACCGTTACATTTTACACTATTTAATTCCTGATATTACCAAATTCGTCCTGACTACAACAATGAAACCGACTCTATCGCGGTTCATCAAAGAGTACTTTCATCGCCCCAATAATTCTCACTAACTCATTTCCGATAGCAGAAACGAATAACGAATAACGATAACAAATTTTAAGAAAATTCGGACTACTCTGGCAGCGGGCTCACCGAGCAGTCACATCATTCTACCCAATCAATATAAATATAACCGGAAACATTCATGTTTATATGATGCGCAAAATATCCAAGCGAAATCAAGATCAAACGAAATAGCAATTATAATTATTATAAACAGACTAAAAATGTTTATACTACCCATCTTAGAGGCGCAAAAGGATTGAGAATATTTTTCGGTGTTGCGTGATCGTTGTCTCTGAACTAAAAGGTATTGGAAATACAAGTGATGTATGTACAGAAGCGCGTGGGTACACAGCGATTACATTTTTCACAGGTCATCGGCGACACCACGTTGTTGTTCTAGGGCTAAGAACATATAATTAAGAGCAATGTTTTAATAAAAAACGTTAAGTAGAGTACTACAAACGAACATCGAATATATCAATATAATCTAAAACATTTTCGGTCTTATTTAGGAATTCCATCTTCTTAGTTTTTCTTGCTGTTCTGTCAATATATTAACCTTCTTATTTATTTACTTCTTTTGTTTGAATTTCTTTTGATTTTGTTCAGTTTCTGTTAAAATTTTCTCGCCTCTTTTGACTTACGTAGATCTTCGTCGGGTTCTGAACCCCTATTGCATTAATAAATATGCTCTGTTTTTCTCTCTATTATAATGACTAGTGATTCTTCAGCTAATTCTTTCATAATGTCTTTTCATCCTTACTACTTTTTATTTATGTTTTCATGTTTTAGTCTGTTTTCTAGTTCAACGTTTATATTTTATTTATGTTCTCTATTTTTGTTTATATTTTAAGTCCTTCTACATTGTATAGTTCATGTTTAGAACCTATTTCCTTTTTTAAACGTTTCTAGAAAAGTTAAAATTATACCATCCATTTAAAAAAATCTGCTATGAAAAAGAAGTCACTTTTGAAATCGGAGCGTCAAAAATATTTAAAATTCGATATGTCACAGAATAATATTTGGCCCTCAAAAAGATGAATCCACAGGGGATTGGAGAAGATGCCGCAATGATGAATTGGTGACACTGTATGGAACTGAAAACATAGTTAGACATATCAAGGAAAACCGTATAAGATGGACAGGTCACGTGGTACAATCATAGGATAACAGAATCTTAGACAGTGTTTTTTTGAAAGACCAGATGGTAGAAGATTAGTAGGCGGACTGAGAAAAAGATGGAAGAATGATGTTGAAGCCAATTTATCTAGAATTGGTGTACAACAATGGGAATGGGGGGGCGATAGTGGATGTTGCGAAGACTCATTCCGAGGTGTAAAGCCAGTAAAGAAGAAGAGGTATTTCTCAAGCACCATTTTTTTTTTCATTTTGTTGGGCTGTGTTATTATTTTGTGTTCCATATCATGCAAGTTAAATGTTTACTTTGTATTCCAGTTCTTCCTTTGACGGAATTTTCAGTTTTTCATTGACGATTATAAAATGAAAGTATTTGCTTCATTGTGTAGTTCGGGCAATTTGCTGATTCAGCTGTTTTGTTTTTATTTTGCTGTGTTAACACATGTCGGCATAATGTCAGGATATTGATTAATTCCGTTATTAAAGAGACTTATTTCACACTCAAGAGAATTAAATTTTTCCCAGATATACACTTCGAATCTCGATAATTGCGTTTCGTTCTGTTTATTGCCGCAAATGTAATACGTAGAATTATTTGCGAGGGGTATTGTATTCCTAACAATATGATTCATGCCATGCATGATTCGATGTATAACTTCTTCTAAATAAACACGTTTTGGCATGTTTTTAAAAGACACTATGTACATACAAACCAAATAAGCATCTGTGGTTGCCAGCACTCATTCTCTTGACAGACTAAATAATGGAATATCGTACTGAAATAAAAAGAATTTAATAATTTGAGTATTTTACATCTTTAGGTATGTAGTTGACGTCCATACATCTGCTCAGTCTACACATGATTAATGGGAATGAAATCTTATTTTATAAACTAGGTCTAATATATTATTTTGATTATTATAAGCAAGAGCATAATATTCTATTGTTACAATGTTAAGTGATTAGCAAGAAACATTTTCTTACGCGCCGCCAATAATCGAATTCAAAATTTCCGAGAATGCATAATAGACACGTGATTTCGGCTACTTTTGACCACTTACGACACGTGATTTGTGATTTATAGTTTGATTTAATATTTGTCAGACTAAAATTACTGTATTCACTTATTAATTAGCGTATAAATGTTATTAATTCTGTGGCTTGGTTTTAAAAGGTTTTGTTGATATTTAAGTTGGAAAATTTACATAAAATTGTGAGTTGAGTTGTAGACCCATTTCCACATTATTAATAATTGTCGTTACGTGAAGTTATCAACATATAAATGATTTTTACAGATAGACTAAAATGCTCATTATTTTTCAATTCTTTCTTGAAAAAAAAATTGATATCGGCCCTTTTGTTAACAAAAAAAGTATTTTTAATTAACTTTGGTCCTTATTCTTTTATTTAAGATACAATCAAATTTACAATAAAAACTTAAAGGTTAATTAAAAAAAATACATTACTCTTGGGAGTAGTATAATATTTATATCTTTGGCTGCTTTGGTCCATGTAAGGCATCAAGTCTCTAAGATGTTGTAGTTTGCTCGCTGGAATTCCCAACGGCTTCGTGAAAAGTGGTCTTAATATCGATTGTGATGGATGCCTAGATTTCTACCTAAGTCAACAGTTATAAAGGCAGATTACTCCTCGTATAAAGTTTTGTAAAAAATATTCCTAGACTTTTACAGCTGTAACGCAGCATACTTATCTTGTTCCATGGTACTGGGTCTCCATCGGTATTGACTTTTCTATATTGAAAGTAGTTTGTCAGCATTGCTCTGAAGTTTAAAAAGCTGGTTCTGCTCCATTTAGTTGACAATAATAGGAGACTTTCTTGGAACCAACTTTATCAAGTTAGTCCAGTCTCTAGGGATTTCAATATTGGCAGTAGTTACTCTCCGTTTTTTTCTATTGCCGGAAGTATTCAATGCTAAGTAGGAACATCACAGCAATATACATATTTTTGTTTTATCCTGGGCAATAGTTACTATAAAATATAATTTCTCTTATGCTCTCGGGAAGATTTTTCAAGTAAGCAAATAAACAAGATGCAATCTCGTGACCACCATGGTTTGCAAGAGTTTCAGTCCATAAGTAACGAATGGCTGAGTTGCTTTTAGCATTCGATGTAAACAGAGTTAAGTTCAACGTCAACAGCTTCCTTGTGTAGAAGGAGTAGTTGTTTTTTAGTAAAGGTATAGGGAGACATTTTGAGAGGTCAAAACTAACCACAACTAAACTTGGGTTATCCTTACATCTGTTCCTGTCACACTTTTGTTCTTCATATGTCAAGCTAGCTACATACAAATGTCGTTTCTATTCTTCTTCTACCTTACATCTTTCTATTTCACTAGCAGTGTTAATGAGTTGGCTATATTTGTCACATTTACCGCATGTATCGTTGCTTGGCCTATGAGAAGATAAATTAAGTTCTTCCACAAAAATCTTTCTGTAAAACGATGAACTTTTGGGCTCAATTTTATCATCAATATAGTTTTGTACATAAAGGCAATACATCTGTGATATTGAAAGATCAGATGATAGATAAAGCTTTTTAGTATGAGAGCGTCAGTAGTCACTCTGATATGCCGGGAACATATTGATGTGGCCCTTTATTCGTTCTTTATCTTCAGATGATATTATTGGGTGGTCCGTATGCTTTCCTCGTTGATCTATCGTACATATTCCTGACACACTATTCCTGTTTTTCTCAATAAATACCTTCTTTTTAGTTAAATCGAGCGTGCTGAGATACATTGTTTTACATACTTTTATCCTGCTGTTTATATAAATGCTGTATGTTTAAGTTTAGAGAAAAAAGTCAGTATAAATAATGTAATAAAATTTTTAATAATTAAAAATTCGCCAAATATCATAGTATATCATTGATTACTGGTACTTTTTTATTTTTAAAGAAGACCTATATATATTTCTATTTAATTCAATTTGCCCTGTTTCGTTCTTATTTTACCAAAACACAAAAGGGTAGACAGCCAACAAAGCACTCTGTACATATATTGAATACGGGCACATTGTGTCTAAAACTATTTGTGTAACAATAGAAGTAACTTAGAATTGTCTTCCATTCCAGGATACAAAATGTCACGTCCATTGTGCCAGAATCGACTGACAGGCGATGAAGTCGAAGAGAAGCTTTGCAACGAATCGCAGAAGCCTGATTCCACCGTCGTGGAATGTAACACGCATAACTGTCCGCCAAAGTAAGGTTTTAGATTTTTTACTTCTTCTTTTCATATTTTTAACGAAGATGATCCTTTCGTATAAAGCTGACTGGTGAGGGTTAACATGTATTTTGCAGACTGAAAAATCGAATAAGCCTAATCTCAACAAGTAAACTGAAAAAAAGAAACTTGAGGTATATCCAATTTCTAACCGTATAAAATGAGAGAACTTTTGTTCTTTCATTTTTATTTTGTTTTGTTTCAAGAATTGATTTATTAGTTATCCCTTATATTTTAAATATATACGTTTTATTGCTACTTTACGAATAAATGAAACTGGTCATTTCTATCTCTGGTAATATAGATTTTATAATTACGAGTATAAAAGGGGAGCAGAATAGAAATAAAGAGAAGTATATAAGAAGTATATAATTAGAAATGTGTTCGTAAGCTATTCTCTTGTAGCATTTTATGTTTGTAATGAATAGGCAGTTAAAATTGTGAAAATAGACTTAATATAATTGACGTTCTGACCTATATATCGAACATCATTTTTAAAATAGAAGTTCCAAAAAGTTTGTAATTTGAAAATGGCTTTCGACTGAAATCTGAATGATCAAACACAGTTGATGATTTTATATAGTAAGAACATATTCTCCTTTTTATGTGTACATGACTCTGTCCGTTTTTCACTGTGCCTCCAGTACGTTGTCTTTCCATCGTTTTTGTGATCTTTTTACTTACCGTCTTCATATTTGGGAACTGTCTCTTGCCGTTTTAACTTCTCTATTTGTCGTCATTCGACTTACATACATACTCGTTCCATTCTTCTCTTACTCAGTCCTCGATGTTCTCCACCTTGCATTTACGTCGTATATATATATACTTCTAGCTCTGTCTCATAGTATTTTACCATCAGTTTTTCTGTCCTCTCAACATCATTTTTGTCGTGTCTATGTCAGGTCGTGTTTCTGTCGCGTATGTCACTATTGGCCTGATGACTGTTTATAGTTATATGGCTGAATAGATATATGGCTTTCATGGTGATCATATAATAAATTTGAGGTATTTGTTTTTGAAGATCCACTGCACTTAATGAAATGCTTCATTACATCCACAAATATGTTCGTATTCATCCAGCCTGTTTTACACGCTAAACCTAATATCCCCTTGTTGTACCGTTAACCATTCTACTGTAAAAATAAACTCGAGGAAAAATCATTGCTGGAGGAAGCCAATTTTCCGCTGCACTAACAATCATACAGGTAATGACCAGTACGCCCTTCTTTCCAGAAGCTATTTTGCTTACTTGCTTTGAACCTCTTTCTGCTAAAATTATAATTTTATGTTTCTCTTGTGTTACGGTCGCCATTTTCATCGAAATTAAAAACTCTTGTCTCATCAGTGAATCGTTCATTCCTTTAGTAACAAGCATGTAGCTTATTAAAAAATATTTGTTCATTTGCCTCATTAAACTTAATCACTCGAGGGAATCTGCATTTCTGGGGCATCCTTAATAATAGGCGAGGGTTTTGCTTTCTGAACTATCCCATCCATTTTTTTTCAGTAAGTTTCCTAATGTTCCAACTTTCAGGCATCTCAACGTTATTGACTTTAGCCATTTCGTAGGCTAGTTGCCTGAATTCTAAAATGGGAAATCCATGCAATATTTTAACACACACAATTATATAATTTGCTAAGATATCTTCCTGCTCTTTGTCAAAAATTCGAAGTATATCATATCTTGGCTGCTACAAATTGGTTCTAGAGTATTTTTTGTTTCTTGTACGTATTGGTGTAATGTTTGATGTAAAATAGCTTTTATATTGCCTACTTCTCTCAGTGTTATCCAGCAATTACCATAGCAACATTTTTTTAATCTGACATTTGAAAAGAATTTACTCTATCGGTTTTCTATACCAAGTGCAAAATGTATGTATTTGTATATTTACAATACGCCCTGCAGTGACACATGTAACACTGTTGGACATAGCAATGTGTCCCAGTATTGTACACCATCAGTTAAAAAAATTTTACGTTCTTAATTTTTAACATTATATTAACAATTTTTCGAAAATTCTACCCTTTAATAAACCTTTTTAGTCACACGGCTGCAATACAGCTCTTTACTATTTAACTATACAAAATACTAACGTTTTCAACTTTATCTCACTCGAAGCAACTTACATGCGGCAGACCCTTCAAACGTTAGAACAGAACTGAGTTGTGGTATGGTTACAATCACTAGCAAATGTTCCTTTTTATGTACAGCGTTGCCACCTAATATATATTTTACGAGGTATACATTACTTGTCTCACTGTGGGACCTCATGGACCACTAATGGACAGTTTCCCATACTGTTTTTGATGATCCGCATTGCCATTTAAAATGTATCGTTGGTAGAATTTAAAATTGATCAAATATCCGTTTTTAGTGTTGAGCCACCAATCATTTTGCCCAACATAATCTTTGAATTTGGACAATTTATGAATAATGCATATTTATTACATTTATTCACTAAATATTCAGTAGCTTCATTAGTAAAAAATTGTTTGAAAATATCCACAGCTGCCATATCTCAATATTGCATTTAATTATGTTCTTCTGGAAAATTGTTGTTTGTTTGGGTACAAGCCAAATCTGTATATTTTATCCAAATAAATATTTTATTTTCTTTATTTTGTTTAATATGAAAAATAGTTGTTAAATTTTCTTTATGCTGTTTATAACTTATCCTTCTGTAACTGATAACTTGATAAATTGTCTAACAAACCTCCGGAGTCTTCATTAGCTGAATCTTTATCTGATATACTGTGTTCGTACGTATACAAAGGAACTATTATTAATCGCAGCGTACAATAACTAGCGTACGCCGATGACATCGACATTATTGAAGAAGAAAAGCGGACGTGGTCGAATCATTCAAGGCGCTTGAAGCAGCAACAAAAAGAATGGGACTTGAGGTTAACACTAGTAAGACGAAGTATATGAAAGTATCAAATTATATACAAGCAGCAGAACCCGAAGATCTAACGATCGGAACATATGCTTTCGAAGGAGTAAGAGAGTTTATATATCTAGGCTCACAAATTAATCAGAATAATGCAGAAAGTGTGGAAACTAACAGACGGAGATATCTAGCAAATATAGCCTATTGTGGAATAAAAAAAAATTCTAACAACAAGCCTAGTTACAAAAAGAACGAAACTAGTGATATACAGAACTCTGATCAAGCCCATCCTCACCTACGCATCGGAAACATGGACGATGAAAAAGAGCGATGAAGAACGTTTAAGATGCTTTGAACGTAAAATCCTCCGGTATATCTATGGAGGAGTATAGGAGGGCGGATTATGGCGTAGACCATTTTCGAACTTTACCGCCTATATGACAAACCTGATATTATTAGGTCCATCAAAATTAATCGGCTGCGGTGATTAATTGAGAAGGAGAGGCAGACCCAGGGCACGATTTAAGGACCAGGTGGAGAAAGACTTAAGAATGTTGGGAGTACGAAACTGGAAAGCCAAGGCGAAGAATAGGCGAGAATGGAGACATATACTTGAGCAGGCCAAGACCCACCATAGGTTGTGGAGCCAATGACAATGATGACCACTGTGTTCGTCCAGTGCGGCTATAAATATTTTTAAAAACATCCTTGTCTTCCACCATTCGTCAGATTTAATGATGTCCGTTCTTGAAGAGTCAAACTAAAAAAAAAAGAAACAGACCCGTTTAGCCTACAGTATTATATATAGTACGCTAATAAACAAAAGCTTATAAAATAATTAAAAAATATAATTAAACTACACTGCATTTATCATACCATTATTTATACCTTACTTGATACTAGTAATGAAAATATAACGTTAGTTTTAATATAGAAATTATTTACTTACGGTCAAAAACTGGCCATCTTTATTCTCACAATTTTTTAAACCGTTTTTGTGTTATTAAACTGTACATATACCTTTTAACACATATCACATGTTTGTTATAGTATTATGCCTGTCACAAAATATTAATAAAGTGTACACATATCACATGTTTGTTATAGTATTATGCCTGTCACAAAATATTAATAAAGTGTACACCATCAGCTTAGCAACATAAAATACTAATGTGAAATGTAGAAACCTTTCAAAAAATTTAAAATGAATTTTTAGACACTGTAAAAATTGTCTGTACCATATATGGCACGCTAGGTAATAATGGGTTTTAATTACCATTCTGGCTTTACAACCCTGCGTGGATCCTAATCTCCTCAAGAATTTCTCTCCAGTCGTCGCTATCCATCGCCTTCCTTTGCCATGTACGTATTTCCATTTTTCCCATATCTTCATCGATGTTATCAAGGAACGTTGTTCCTTGGATCTTTCTCGTTTTCTCTGACCAGTGGGTCTATCAAGGATTATTTTTCTAGCTGGGTCATTTTGTTCCATCCGCATTACCCTATCTACCTCAGACGTTCTATCTTAATATGTTTTACGATATCTGGTTCATATATATTCTACAAAGTTTCAAGTTGTATCGCCTTCTCCACATTTCATTATTATTTATTGCTCTATACATAGATTTGCCTTAGTACTTTTTTTAAAACATCCCAACATGTGTTCATTACTTTTTGTTAGAGTCCAGGTCTCTGAACCCTATGTTACGACTGGGCGTATTATTGTTTTGTATAGTTTTACTTTTGTATTTCTCGATATAATTATTAATTTACCGAGGTCATTAAGCCCAAATAGCATCTGTTGGTCGTGCATATTTTGCGGTTTATCTCTACGGTAGTATTTTCAATGTTAAGGAGCGCTCCCAGGTATACAAATTCGTTTACTTCGATGACGTCGTTTTCTATAACAAGTGGTCAAAACAAGATTCCTTTAATGCTTCACATAGCGTCAGCATAGGCAAAAATTTGCACTGATATTATAAAATTGAACCAATGTGATTTTTGACATACTTATTACTTTTTCAGAGCCAGGTGGAACAGTACACAGGAGATATTTGTTTTAATAACTGTAAGTTCCAGTTCCTCCTGAATTTGTACTCTACATTAAACTTTTTCACCATAAACTTTAATTTACCAACTGATTTGATATTTCTAGCCAGTTCCTCCTGAATTCGTAGTCTACATTCAACTGTTTCACCATCAACTTTAATTTACCAATTGATTTGGTATTTCTAGCTCTTTTATTACTTTGAACATTTCTCTTCTATTGACAGGGTCGTAGGATGCTTTGTAGTCTATAAATATGTAATGAGTATGGTGCCATACAGTGACATACCGCTGTGAACAATATTTTGTACGCTCCATTTAGAAGAGTAATTTCTCTGTAGTTACAGGATTCTGTGTGATGCAAAGTGTTTTAATATTCCAATCAATGGCGGGGGGAGGGGGAGTTTTGAGTACATGTTTCTCTTATAAGCTGTGTAATGCTATTATGGTATCGTGGTCACCTTGTTTATATAGTTCAGCCGGGAGATTACCTATTCCGGTTGATTTGTTTCTGGCTAATTTTTTAACTGCTTCTTTAACTTCAAGAATCGTTCGTGGTTCCTCTTCCCTCTTATCTATTTCCCCCTACTTCATTTCTTTGGTCTAATTTACATACTTATAAGTAGCAGCCTACTGATAATTTTAAAATGACATAACCTAATAACAAATAATGGTTATACATTTTCGCAGTATTTTTTGCGAAAAAGATTAAGTCTTTTTTTTTAGAACGATTGGAAGTCGAAACGTCAAACACTACTTAGTTAAAAATGTGATTCTCATTACAACCAATATTTGTGGATTAATCATGTAAACATAATATTTAAATTTAGACATGTTATGCGAAAGTAGTTTCAAAACAATATAAATTAATTTTCTTATTTCAGTAAAATACAATATACCATTATTTGGACTAACAATTTAAAAACTTAAAATTCATTGGATAATACACTTTAAAAATATCGTTTTTAAACCACTAGAGAGAATTTTTATACTTTATGTATATATAGTGTGCTTGTTGTTACCTCGAATTACTATAGCAAAGAGGACTGTTTATGAGTGCAAAGTTCACGCCGAGAATTCCTAGCGTAGTCTCCCAGGAGAGATGTTAGCTTCATTCTGAATAAAATGTTACATTAGTATTCTAAATTATATGCACTTAAAAGTTTGTTTGTTATTGAAGCCGCTAAACTCCCTTAATGGTCTCCACAGTCGATGATATATCAAAAAGTTTGTCCGAATATACGGTAATTAGTAGCTCATTAACCTCACTGGTTTCTGGTTGCAAAACTCTATTTTTGATACTTTAAAATAGAAGTTAAAGTCTTTGAATACAAAGTTTTAAGTAAACGCAGTAAATGTCAAATACAATAAAAAAATTAATTAATAATAAATTGATTATTTTTTTATTTTTTTTTTTTCTACTTATAACACGCTACACGTATTAGGCACTATTTCCTGTTACGGTACAATTTGAATAAGAATCCTATTTTTTTTTTTTTTTTTTTCATTAAATGTACATCTGATATATTTTAGCGGTTAGCTGCTTTGATTCACCCTGTATTTCTGTAGCATTGTCTTTTCTTGTAGTTGTCCAAGTTGCTTTTTCGTATATCATGATTGTCTTCTTCTTCTTCTTTTTGCGCAATGCTGGTGTTCAAGTATTGGCTATCGTTATGTTAAATGGCTGATGATACGCTTTTCGGTTGGTAGCTACATAAAAAAATTCTAAAACCGTTCGTCTGAGACCGACCCAGTGTTTTCTTTCTATTTTACCGTTATTGATTAGCTGGAATAAGAAATAGTAAGGATATATGAGCTGTCCACGAAATTTTGAGCATGTCCACGAAATTTTGAGCATGCGACGGTAACACCATAACTCACACACTTATAATCTAATAAATAGTAGAGATTACAATTGCTGGACTCAGTAATCAAGAATCCAGCAAGGCTGGGTCCAGCTTTGTGTGTTTGTTTAAAAACTGAATGGTATTAGTAGATGTATCAACGAGAACGATCTACAAGTAGCGCCTCAGAAAACTGAGGTGTTAGTTCTCATAGGAACCCGGAAAAAATCCTCTCTTTACTTTATAGTGGAAGGTGTGAAGGTTGCACCGGTTTAAATCAATTAAATATCTGGGAGTCTGGTTGTCGGAAGGTCTAATATTTGGAGTATATCCAAAAGACAGTAGAGGCGAGCCGAAATCTGGATGCGTGGATACGGTTGATGCCAAATATCGGAGGCCTAGGAAACACCAAAAGAAAGGTGCTAAATGGAGTTTGCCAGTTGGTGGTAACCTACGCTGCTCCTGTTGGAGACTTCGCAAAGGCACTTAGATTATCTAGCGCATATAGGGCAGTCTCGAATGAGGCTCTATATGTCATTGGAGCGGTGATACCAATCGTTTTGTTGTGTAAAGAGCGAGATGGAATGTATACAAGGAGGATGAATGTAAATATGCATGATAATGAGAGAGAAATAACGATATAAAAGTGGCAGAGAGAATGGGCGAATTATAGTGGAAAGGTAAGGTGGACGAAGGAGCTTATGCCGATCTGAGACCGTAGTGGGACTCTAAGTTCAGGTAAGTAGACTACTTCCTGACGCAGTTGCTGACTATACATAGTAGTTTTGGCACCTTCACAAATAAAATAGGCAAATCGGCCTCGGCAGACTGTACTATTTGTGGGGTACCGGACGCTCCCGCCCAAATTTTTAACTGCCAAAAATGGTCAAATGACATGGAAATTTCGAGAGGCGAATGGGTTTCAGGCTGAATGAAAGAAACATTGTAAAATGAGTAGATAACGAATAGGGAGAAGTATACTGCCTGATTTCTGGAGTGATGAAGAAAAAGGAACAGGAGGACAGAGGAGGAAATTGAGCCAGGGATCTAAAAATTTATCGTTAATAATTATTTATTAATTTATGGCCTAAAATCCAAACATTTTCTAATTTACGATAATAGGTATGGTTATTTATAAATTTTTAGTTTTTTATTTTAGTTGTTTATTGAGTGGCAAGACCACATCTCTGGAATGGTGGTTAAGGTTTTAGCCGGAACACGGTTAATCCTGCACTACCCTGGGGTCTTCTGGCTTAGTATCCTTCTCGGCCGAAAAATGCCAGAGTGTCTTGTTCCGTGACGTAGATGTCCAAAAAAGATTTCTCCCACCGTTGTCTGTCAGAATTCAATGGATACCTTTTTAGGCTCTTACTGGAATCTGGCAATAAAGCAATTAAAAAAAAATAATTTGACTTAATATCTAATAATTTGACATAATTATTTATGATAACATCATTTAATTTTATTTTACAAACACCCTCTTTAACCCCTATCCGAAGCATTGCTTGATTATATCTTCAGCCTGAATAAAATCATCATACTTGGAGACTTTTAACGCCAGGAACATACAATATGGCGGCATGGCAACTAACCATGCAAGCAGTAACCTTTTGGATCTGCTTCTTCACATTCCTCTTTATCGTATACGTACGTAACCGTGAACCGACTTTTATGGGTCTCATGGGCATGTTATCTGTGGATAACATCATATGCACTTACGGTTTGAACGATTTATTCGACGACGAATGCATTATTGGCCACTCGATTTACGTCGGATCACCTTCTTTTGCTGGTTAAGAAACAGATACTTAATTCTTTACCTCCCAATCCTCCCCAAAAAATAAGAGACTACAACGCACCAACTGGAATCTCTTTAAATCCTTTTTTCTGCTAACACTCCTTAGTTAGGTAACAACACAGCCTGATGATATTGATCATGGTATCACGGTCATTAACTAACGAATAAATCAAGAAATTGAGATATCAGTCCCCAATAGGGTTATTAATCCCAGCAAACCACCTCTACCTCAACACACCGTCGATAAAATAAAAAAAAGAGACGACTCCGCCAGTTTCAACGTATCCGCAACCCCCTAGTCAAAATAGAATTCAACAGCCTGTCTGCGATGATCAAACTACAGGTTAATAATATGCAAGCCAATCAATGGCTTGCAGTTACCTCTAGTCTTGATTATCGTAAAGGCGGAGCGTTCTGGTCCAAACTTAAAATCCTAACTAAACAGAAAACCAACATCCTTTCTCACCTTCTGGTGAACAACTAAATTATTAATTCAAATCAACAGAAGACCAGCGTCTTTAAAATTCACTTCTAATCACCCCCAATGATCCTAGATTTAATACAAAGAACATAATTCCAACATTTCAATTTGGCTTTAGAGAAGGTCACTCCACCACAAAGGCATTGACAGAGATCGTCACCCATCTCACACAAAGTCTAAATGATGCCAAACTTTCCCTAGGCACTTTTCTCGATGTTCAAAAAGCCTTTGACTAGGTCTAGTACGCTGGACTGGTTAGAAAACTGTTGAAAATCGGTCTGCCCTTCTCTTTCCTTAGACTTATCTACTTATGTGTCTCTCGATGTCAAATCAGGGTAAAAGTACCAGGTCATTTCTTCAACTCATTTACTTCTATGGCAGGACTTCCACAAGGTTCAGTATTGGCACCCATATTATAAACTATATACAACAGCGGCTTCCCAAACCCACGATACACTAATGCGCCCACTTTGTTCTACGCAGACGATACCGCTCTCGTAACAACAGCACGGGACGTAAATTCAGTACTGAGGTTTTCTTTAAATCACCTTGACCTGGTCGACAGGTGATGCAGGAGATAGAGAGTAACTCCGAACCCAAATAAAACTCAGATGATTCTCTTTATGACACCCCAGACGTAGCAGAATCACCTCATACAACATAGCCGAAAGAAACATCCTGAGAGAAACTGAGTCGGGGCGGCCGACTCCAACTCCGCGACCGGATTGAGTACCTGTGTTGGGTGTTAATACAAACACTAAACTGGAAGCCAGATCTAGAAATAGCTTATCATAAGGCTAGGAGCAGAGTTGGTCTACTCAATGCTCTCTGTGGTTAGTTAGGAAGGACACACCCACGCACGCTCATACATACTTACAAAACATTTATTAGACCGGTGATCAAGTATAGATCCAACTTCTATATTTCGATCCACTATCACCTCACACAAAGACTGCTAAAATTTGAACGGGGAATCCTGCGTAGAGTAAAGGGGGAATCCTCCGTCCTTATTCATCAACTGTCGAACATCCAGTTTATTAATGAGGGGCTCTCCTCTCTGAGCAGGAGTTACACAATCAAAACCATCCATGGTCAAAACTTCAGAGCCCGAAACATCTTGAAAACTACCTGCTTATCCATCGGCAATGTATTCAAAACACGACCTGAACCCAAACTTCCTTTCCCACCCACAAAATTACTTGTGCTTGCCAGCAACGAACTCGGTTATGAATACATTTACATCCTGGAGGCAGCTACTCTCTTTTACCGACGTAACAACCAATAATTGCTCAATTTAAGCTTGCCTAGATAGGAAGGGATCGGTTTTCTACGGTTTCCCGATCCCATTGCACAATTAATACCTGTCTACAGGTATTATTGTGCAATGCCTGTGCTATCTGTCTGCAGAGGATACCGCTACAGCTGCCCTCACGTGAGTTACAACATACATTTACTAATTAAAATTATATTGTATACATTGTAAATTTTGTCAATTTATAAATATATTTTTACTAATAAAATTCTGTAAAGGACCGTTTCACTCAACAAACCTTTTACTTCTGATTGTCCAGGACCCTTTTCCTCCGACAGATCTACGAAGCCATCCACCAGTAAAACCAACACAACAAAAAAAGCCAGTCTGACCAAAGAAAAACAAACCACGTCCTGAAGAGGTGAAAAACCTAAAACATGACAGCAAATCACAAACGAGAGAACTTATCTCAGAAGACAACGGCTTAACAGCCCGAATAAACAGTTTAACAAGTTATTGTATTATTTCCCGTATCGCGCCAATTGTCGTAAAGAGCACAAAAGACGGAGACACAACTATGGAATACAGGAATACACCAATGTTGTTCTCAACTTAACGATATAACAGTAATTTTATCTTTTTTATATTTATATAATTTATTATACAAATTATCAATCAAAAGTTTTATACACCTTTATGATTTATATTAGCTATATAAAAAAAATTAAATTAACCCATTTAGGTCCATGGTTGCGTTATCGCAACACATTAAATGCAATTTTGTTTTGTTTTGTTTTGTTTCGAAATTGCGTTAGAAATAGCAAAATAATTATAAAACTTATTACAAAGGAGGGTACATACTCGGGAGGTACGTACTTTAGAATTTTAAAATATTTAGGTATTATTATTTTATCATATAGTTTTTAGAAAATAATGTCGTTTTCAGGACTTTAGAAGTTGATAAGCTCCAGAAGTTGATAAGCTAAACAGATTGATAACGGTTGTTCTCAATCTTTTAAAAGTCATGGAAGACAAGTCTATACACAAGATATATATTAATAATTTCTTTGTCAGCTACAGGTAATTAGTTCATTTGAAACAACCAGGATACTTGTCTATTGGAGATCACACAATCCATTGGAAAAAAAAATCGTGGCTCTATGGATGGTCGTTACGATTAAACTAATTAAATAAGTATTGTTGTGTAATGGAAAAATAATTCTATGGTGACGGTGGCTACCAATTGTCAGTAGAGCCTGTTCTTCCCTTAAAACGATACAATCGTAAGGTAAGAAAAGATATCGCTATTCCACAACCTAACATGATAGCTACATATAATAAATAAATGGGGGAGTGGATTTACATGACAATGAATTAGCTAATTATAGAATTAATATCTGTGAAAAAAATGGTGGTGGCCGTTATTTATAAACATGTTAGACGCTACTATCGGTTATACCTGGATACTCTACAGAATTCTACATGAGGAAAATCCAATTTTGCAGTTAGATTGTAGGTCAAAACTTTTGGAATCCTTGCAGTGTTAACAGAAGTAGCACAAAATCTGTTAAAGGTCGTGGCTCTAGTTCATTCTTACCACCTATCTCGCGTTTGGATAATGTGGGCCACATGATTGAACGCAATACTGAAAACTGGAGAAGCGTTTGTAGGCTATGTAAAATCGTTGATTGAATAACCCAAATTATTATTCAATGTGAATGTGAATTAATAAAATATATGGAATTGGAAAAACAAAAATATAGATTTTTTTTTAAACAATTTGAAAAAGTTGAAATGAGTTTTCCCCGAAAAGTGCTAAATTTTTTGGTTGTATCACGTTGAATCCACGCGGTTTGTTCAAAGGAGGTTTTGCAATATTTTACCGTGAGTGAATGGACTAAGACTTAGCTTCTGTCAAAAATAACGAAAATTATTTCTTTACAATGTAATTCGTATCTATGTTAATTTTAATATGCCATATTGTGCGATGTAAAATAAAAACAAACGACACAATAAATCGCGTTCTTGTGAACTAACAATTTTTTAGATAATATGTTAATAGGTATATCGCTGCATATCGAAAAAGTAGAGGTTATGGAATTTTTTTTACAGGTATATTTAAATTTTAATTAGGCATTGATTTTGTGGTATATACTGTTAAACACGTTCTGTAAAATGTGCTATTTTAATAATATCAAAACAACGACGAATTACTCAGAAACCGCAACAGATAGGCTATTGATTATGTTCAAAATAAAAAGAGCTAAAGGAACTACAACGTTCAAGAGGTTTTTTTGTTTCATTTGGTCAATGGACTCCTAAATATGAAAAACCGCGGAGTGCTACCATTTAAATGGGTGCGTTTTTGAGAAAGATGTGAATTAACCGATATGCACTAGGGTGCATAGGGTAAGTTCTATGCACTTTTCGTACATTTGTTTTTCATTTTCCATTTGTTTCTATGTTCAGCTGCTCTAAGAGCGTTTCCAGCTGAATTTTTAATTTGGTCGGATCATCTGGCTGGTTATCATCCTCTTGATCTTCTCCCTGGAACGTTTCCAGAAACAATTAATCTCTTCCAGCTATCGTCACCTCTGCGAACCACGTAGCCAAAGAATACATTCGTACATACACATCTACAGAAAAATTGTTCCAAATTAAATTTACTATCGAAATATTACTTTTTAAAGTCAAAAATATTTTTTTTATAAAAATATATTAGAAAAAAAAACACAAAAGAAAGCAATTTTGTTTTTTGTCTCATAACTTTTTTCACGGGAATATAGGTAGATTCATACATAGGTACAGGCATTGCTTCACAAAAAAAAGCGACTCATCCATCCCCTTTAAAATGACTTTGGTAGAAGACCTTAGGATTTATAGTTTCCGAAATATGATTTTTCAAAGTTCGCCACTCACAGCATTTTTGGTCCATTTTCCTTATTATTTCGCAAACATTGTTCGACTATTTTTAAGCAAGATATGGTATTTCAAAGTTGTATACTTTTAACGATTTTTGATACTTTTTACTAGATATTATTTTTAGATTTCTCATAACTTTTTTTCTGGTACCTTTAGGTACATATATACATTGCTGAATAAAAATTTTTGAGTCAGGTATATACTCAAAGGTACCAGAAAAAAAGTATAATGCGAATTTTAAAAAATAATCGTGAAAAATATCAAGAATCGTTAAAAGTATAAACTTTGAAAAACCATAAATTGCTTAAAAATAGTCGTACAACCTCGTACAATAGAATACAACCGTAACGGTAATTGACTTCTCTTCCTATAAAATGTACCATTCTATCTACCTAAAGGTTCGTAGAAAAAAGTTACAGAACAATGTTTGCGAAATAATAAGGGAAATGGCCCAAAAATGCTGTGAGTGGCGATCTTTCAAAAATCATATTTCTAAAACTATAAATCATAAAGATTTCGACCAAACGTCATTTTAAAGAGAAAGGATGAAAGTTTTTTTATGTCAATCAATACCTTTATTTATATCTCCGTGAAAAAAGTTATAAGGCAAAAAACAAAATTCTTTCTTTCGTGTTTTTTTTTGCTTGTGGTCCATTGACCATATGAAACAATAAATCCCCCAGATCGTTGTAGTTCCTTTCTAAAGTATATAATCAATAGCCTAAGATATTAAAATAGATTTTATTAATTGTGTTAGAAATCATTATTTTACAAGAAAGCGATTTTGCCAAAAACAAAAAAGTATACATAAAATAAATACTTACCACTCGATAGGTATTTAAAAGGAACTGCACTTTTTATTAGTTTTTTAGATTTCACTGTTGCATCATAAAAAGATGTAGATTGAAAATGATTTTCACAAATATGATATAGTTTTAAGTCTTCAGTTAAATAGGTTCGCACATTTTCATTTCCACAATTCTCCATCCACTTTTTACACCTATCTAGATTTTTAACAGGAAATTTAAATAACACCACACCATCTTTTCTCGAGAGATTACAATTTTTATACACACAACGTGTCGTTGTAATTTTAGAAGAATTCATTTTTCACCAAAAAAATAAATCGACTAGGACACAAATAAATTACAATACAAATTTCAAAATGCACAGTTTGAATGTATGATTTTATTTAGGAATTAAAGTGGGGAAGCAATATTTACGTTGAGAATTAAGGGGAGGTAATATGAAGAGAGAAATCTTTTATGTTTAACCGTAGTGTAATTTTCTCTCTCGAACATAGAAGGCGACACGGTTTTTGAGAACAGAATAGTTGCTACGTTTAATTTGTGTACGGCTGCAGATCTATTTGGGTTATTCAATCAACGGTAAAATGCATTATACTTTATGTGTAAAATATGCAATATACTACTGCGTTTACATTGTTTTAAAGACCACTACTTATATTATACGTATAGTCCCAATGTTGCGTTAACGCAACGTTAAAAAAATGGACGTGTAGTTTTTTTCTCCATGTAGCTTTTAAATTATTTTTATTTATGTTTAATTAAATATATATTTAATAAAAAATCATTAGTTTTCTAATGTTTTCTACAAGTGGTCCCAAATGGGTAAAATTACATAATCAATCCACACTTGGATTTTTTAATGTAGACTTTCAATTAACCGAATTTAAACCAAATTACTGCTGTGCTGATATTTTTCTACCGAATTCAATTTCTATGCTTTATCTTTTACGTCAAAAACCCATTACGGTATAAAAAAATTCAATAAATCGTCAAAAGAAAGAAAACACTGATACAGCAAAAGAAAAACAGCACTCTAAAAACAAGTTGCATGCATTTTCCACTTTTATTTTGACGAGTTTCTAAACTTATGAATGGCTCGAATTGAGTGAGTCTGGAAAATTTCAAGTGCTCATGAACTGTGAAAGCCCTCTTCGTGACTTAAATTAGAAGGTAACTAACACCCTTTACTTTTCTGTCCTATTCGCATTTAATAAAAGAAGGAAGAATTCTCGACGTGCCTGAAATGGGAATTTTCTTGTCTGTGACGGTTTATTCATTGATATTTTATTACTGTTCATTTAAGCGAGAAAGTCTGTTATACAAGATTTATCTTAAACTGTCGTTCGTTACACAATTTATTATATAGTTTATTTTAACTTGTTGTAATATTTATCCATTGTATAAAATTTTTTGAAAATGACTTTAAAATCCAATATACTGTAATACGAAAGTTAACATAGAAAACGTCAAAAATTATTAGGGAAATAAGAAACAAATAAGGGAATAAGACAGGGGTGCTCAAACGGTCGATCGCGATCGACTGGTCGATCGCGAGTGCTTTTTATGTAGATCTCGAGAAGAAAAAAAAATTTAATAACTAGGTAGGTAACTAAACTACTGTCAGCAAAGTTAAACGTTTTTATTAATACTGAACTATACAAATACATAGAATGCTTGACTAAGCATCATTGCAATTCAAAGAAGTGGGGACAACAAAATACTGTCCACACAGCATATTTTATATTTACATATATTAACTAATTATTTTATTAATTTAATATTTATTATAATTGTTAATCAAATTTGGGATGATATTCTATCAACTACAAACATGCATTACGTAATACAATAACACTGCTTGCGGCAAAAGGTGGCTTTATCATAGGAAACGCGCGGCACTTGTCAAAGAAAAGCCATGTTGTTTCTAGACGAGAGACAGTACAGTCTAGTTTCAGAAACGAAAGAAATCTAAAACGTATCATTTTAATAAGGATTGGGAGGAAGAATTTTTCTTTTCTATGGTGAAGGATAAGTGCATTTTGTGTTATTTGTCGTGCGTCAGTTGCAATACCTAAGCGTGGTAACTTAGAGATACATCATAAAACGGTTCATAAAAACTATGAAAAGGATTTTCCGCCACAAAGTGAATTAAGAAAACAAAAAGTAAGTGATTTAATATCTTGTTTGAAAAAAGAACAATCCATATTCACAAGACCGGCCAAACAATCAAAAGCTGCTACGATCGCGTCATTTAAAATATCTCATATTTTGGCAAAACACAAGAAACCATTTGAAGATGGATCGGTGGTGAAGGAAGCATTTATTAAAGCATGTGAGACTTTATTTGGAGATTTTAAAAATAAAATAGAAATCATGTCTGCTATTAGAGAACTTCAGTTATCTCGTTCGACTCTCACAAGGCGTATTGAAGTCAAGATATCGCAGATAAACTAAACATGATATCATGGAATGTACATACTTTTCTTTACTGTTCGACGAATCCATTGATATGACAGACACTGCGGAGCTGTGTATTTTTATTCGGATGGTATTCAATGACATGTTGGCTAAGGAAGAATTTTTGACAATCATTCCTCTGAAGGGGAAGACCCGTGGCGAAGATATATATAACGTTTTCTTAAATTTTGTAAAAAACTACAAGCTACCAATATATAAATTAATGTGCATTACAACCGATGGAGCACCAGCAATGACTGGAAACAAAAACGGTTTTGTGGCATTGTGTCGAGCTAATGAAGAATTCCCTTCTTTTTTTCATTCCATTGCATTATACATCAACAAGTTTTGTGTTCAAAAGTTTTAAACACGGAGGAACTTATGGGCATTGCCACAACAATTGTGAATTCCATCCGTGCACGTAGCTTGCAACGGCGACTCTTTCAGTTGCAGTTGGAAGATAGGGAGTCAGCTGAACACACTGATTTAGTTCTTCACACGGACGTCAGGTGGTTGAGTCGCGGAAAATTCCTAGAAATGTTTCAAGAATTATTGCCCGAAATAACAGCTTTTCTAGACGAAAGAGGTGATGACACTCAGATTTTGAAAAACGAAAAATGGCTAAACTGATTTGGCATTTTTGACTGACATCACAATGCACTTAAACACCGTTAACTTGGAGCTTCAAGGTAAAGGAAAAAACTATTATTTAGATGATTAGCGCAGTAAACGCATTCAAAAGTAAATTGCAACTTATGATAGATCAACTGAAAAGAAAGGATCTGAAACATTTTCCGTCTTTGAAAGCAAGGATTCCTCAGTTGAATTATGATACGTATGAGGCTGAATTATCAAATATTTTGGGACAATTCCAAATGCGTTTTTATGATTGCAGTAAATTGAAAAATATAGCATCATTTATGAGTTATCCTTTTTCATGTAAAAACATTGAGGAATTAGCTACTGAAATAGCAAGTCAGTTTAATATGAACTCATGTGCTGTTAAAAATGAGTTGGTGCAGATTATATCAGATATACATCTCAAAGCTACAGTATCTGATACAAATTTCTGGCGTTTTATATCTGAAGATAAATATCCGAATGTAAGGCAAATCGCCCTTTAACTGACGCATTTTTTGGGTCAACTTACTTGTGCGAGTCTGCATTTTCTGAAATGAAGATAATTAAGTCAAAATATCGCAATCGACTAACTGACGATCATATGACATCATGCTTGCGATTAGCACTCAGTGGTTACGTATCATCTTATGAAAAGTATGCTGAGGACATGCGTGCCACGCTTCAACATCCAAAGCCACTCCTTAGTTAAGTTTAACACCATATGTAACTCTTTTGTTTTGTAACAACAAATAAACTCGCAATTTTGAATAACTATGAGTTCTTTCATTGATATTGTAGAGAAGAACCCAACTAAACCTAACCCAAACCTTGACTGAAATAATGTACCTATATTGTGCAGCAAGCTAATATCTATATATGCTACGGTACGCCCTACCTAGGTAGGTAGGGTGTATCGTGTATGTACGACAACCCTGCATCACACACAGTTGCAGTCTCTCAGAGTCGATCGTAAGTAGTCTAAAAATATTGAGGTAGATCGCCAGCAGTTTAAGTTTGAGCACCCTTGGAATAAAATAAAATCAGATTATAAAATGTCTTTTCCAAAAGTATATATATGTTAAGATTTTCATAGTCTGTCTAGAAAGTATCCGGAATTTTATATTTTTCCTAATTTTAATAGATTTCTTTTTTATAACATTTTAAGACAAAAGTAATGCATCAAGTAGGTTGTGCCGATAGTAGGTTATGGACAACATCGCATGACAACACCATCTGTCAAATATTGTTGTTTGTAAACAGACTTAAGATTTGTGAAATAATTTTTTTTTCTGTAATATGGCTTTGGCCGAGCCAATTAGCCAGACTTGTTTGTTTTTATTGTTAAAATCGATTGAATTTTAATTATTAGTGATTGGTCGCAAGTAGAAAAAAGAAAAGTGGTGAAATATGTGTATAAAAAGTGTGTCTGAAACGTTAAAAAATAGTACAATTGACTGAACTCGAAAAAAGTGCAGTGTATGAGAGAATAAAGAAAAAAAATGGCATAGATATAAGACATAGACTTTCGGGTAGTCCGCGTAAGATTCGCGTAAACAATTTTAATGCTTAAGTGGCTTTAGGACGACAAAATCCGCGCCTAAAAGTTTGCCCAAAAACTGTCCGCATGTCACTAAAAAGCAAGGCTACATATCAAGGAATACAAAAAAATCCCTACAATGATACTTCTGCAAAGGCAATGAAGAATAGATTTTTAGCCAGTTTTACCGGCCTAGAACACCATTACCGAAATTTATGGCCTTGACCTAGTTTCGGGTGTACCTGGACGTTAAGTTAAGTGCTTAGATTTAAATGGAGGTTGTGTAAGTAAATAAGATGAATTATTTGTTGACATTTTATATTTCAAGTGATAGAAATAAATACCATAAAATTATAATTCTGCTTTCTTTTTTTCGGATACTTTCTAGACGGACTATACTTTGCTATCATTTCTTTAACTAAAATTTTTTTCATTTTTATTCTAAAAAATCAAAAAAGAAAAGAAAGTTTATTTCTGTGTACTTAACTTTAGTGTATTTGTAATTATTAGTAATTTTGGCTTGTTTTTAATCCACCCAAAAAATTTAAAATTAAAAGAGCTCGCCGTCGTCAGCAATTTCGTCATCTAACCGAAAAATAAGGTATTGCAGGTATGATAGACGCCGGTTATGGTTTACGAAAAATTTTACGACGAGTTGAAGCTAATCAGTCAAGAGTTTTTGGAAAAGGTGTTCCAATGATCAGACTTATCGGTCTCGTGCCCTAGAATATTGCAAGACCGTCATTTCTGCCATCTTAGACTTCTTGTTCTTAGACATAGACAAGGCAGTGTACATGAAGTAAGATATTATTTAGTTGTAGCTTTAGGAGGGCTAGTCTTAAGAAGAAGAAGTAATCATAAGGCTTGACGCTTGGAATGGTGTAGAGCTCTGCAAAACTAGAATGGCCAATAGAATTTTGTCTACTTTAGTGATAAATTTAGATTTTGTTTGGCTGGTGGGTTTGTTTTGGTGGTTTAATGAGTGCATAAGTGTAAGACATTTTCGAGGTGAAAGTCGAAATATAGGCTTGGCTGTTGAAAGTCATACGGCATATGCATTATGATATGGGGTGCTATAGGTTTGGAAGCTAATCACCCCTAGTTCCTATTAATGGTACTTTCAGAGCTCGACGATATATTGGTAAAGTACTACAACCGATTTACATGCCTAAATACAAACCATTTCAAATGCTCTCTTTCATCAGGGTATCGCAAGACCTCATATTGCCCATCAAACCATGGAGGTCATACAGGAATTTAGTTTATCATAGATATTTTTGGAGTAGCCCTTAAGATCAGCTAATTTGTCAACCATCAAATATGTGTGGTATATGGTAGATCGAAAGATAAATCGATTGCCACGTCCTCCAGCAAACTTAGATGACCTGTGTCATACCATAAGAAGCGTCTGGATGAGTATTTCGCAATATGACATATACCACTTAATTCGACCAATGACCCATAGAGTAACTGAGTGTATAGAAAATCAAAGAGGAGCCACTAATTATTATTTGTTTGATAAAAATGACATTGCAAATTTGTTCAAAATGTTACCAAGTAATAAGAATATTATCATCTCAATAATTATTAGACATCTCTATATTATTATCAATAAATGAATAGTTAATATATAAATAAATATAATATAATATATATATATATATATATATATATATATATATATATATATATATATTAGAAGATATTACATATTAGTCACTACATATAAAATGTATTTTAAATCTAATATATGTTGTTTATTGCTGTTAGTTTATCGTTTAAACAATCAGTTCTTTTAACATCATAGATCTTCTGCGATTATCTTTTTGTGTGTTTTTAAATTAGAATAAAATATATTTTGTTTACATTTTTGACATCTTTTTTTATCATTTATTGTGTTATTATTCTTTTTGATTTGTATAGACTCTAGAAGCTCCCTCTTCTTCTTGTTATGTTTTACTTTTTTACCTTAACTTTTTAGGATCTTGGTTTTGTCAAAATCAAATTTAAGTTTCTTTTTGTTTTCATGTTTTGTGAGGGCGGTTGAGTTTGTTTTTTGTCATATTTTAGGGAACAGATTCTTAAATTAAGTATACCTATATATTATATACCAGTAATATATATATTAACCAGTGTTGTGGATAAAACATCTCCTTGTTTTACCCTATTTTAACATTTATTAATTTTCATAAAGACTTTATGTGGAATTTTTAATTTTGTCGCTACTATCATTAGTTCTTTTCTTTTTTTCGACTGAAATTCCTATGTGAAGTTTGTTTCTTCCATTTATTGATCTTACGTTTGTGAACCTATATTGGTATTGTCCCAGTCATTTTTTACGTCGAAATTTTTTTATTTTTTTCTTTTCTTCTTTTTCTATATTTTTTAATAGTGGTTGTATTTTTTCCTTAGATCCATCCTCCGATTGCGTAAGTTCCATGTTAATTTTAATTTAATTTTTAATTCCACAATTTTATTTTAAAACCAATTTCTACCCTATATGAAGTATATTATCCCTTAAATACTTAGCGATACTTAAGATAAGGAAATTCTAATCGGTGTAACACTTTATTAGGACAGCAGGCCAGAAAGCGGACTGGCAGTCTTCTTATAGAGACACAGCATCCGGATGATATCTTCTCTGAGGGATCGATGTTGTTTAAATTTGCTTGAGAACCACTAGTTAACTCTATAGTTAACTTAAGTTACGCTTAATTAGCTCAAAGGCTAATTAAGCCTTTGAATATAGGATCACTAAAGTCTATTAAACCGGACTTTATGTGTAATTTTTAATTTTGTCGGTACTATCATTGGTTCTTTTCTTTTATTCGAATGAAATTCAATCATGAAATGTCAATCCGTACTCCGTATTTCGTAAGTTCAATGTTAATTTCGTCGTTATCAGGAGTTTTTTCAATTATGTTCTTCTGTGTTATTTCTTCCAATTATTTCATTATCTCTATACTCTCACTACTTTAAAATTGTCTACTAATGTCTACTTCGTCTGCTTCTTCTTAGTGCACTCTTTCCTTTTAATATGTATATATATATATATATATATATATATATATATATATATCCGGTTTTTTTAGGCGTTACGCCCGTCCGGTAGGAATCTATGGAGGAGTATCACCGAGCCGCAAGCCCTTATCTCTTGCCGTACTGCTCCACCATAGGCCGATCAGATCCCAGCATATCCTAGTCTAAGCCGCAGATTGATCTAGAATTTTAAACTGCTGCGTTAGACTTTTTGTTTTCTGTACACTGAGCTGGGGCTGGATCCCACATCCACTGAACCATTCGACAGTGAAGCGAATGAGAGGCAGCCGCACAGCCCGCTGAGCTATCTGACCGACTTTTTAATATACATACATAATATACAGATTAATATAGTACTATGATATATTTCCGTTGATAGCATTAGTTAACATTTTAGTATATAGGCCAGTTAGCAGAGAATTGACCCCTAAAAATCATACGAACAAGCTGAATTTTGCAGAGAATATTATTTTGGGACCCCAAAAAAGACGCAAAAAAGTTTACCAATTTTGTGGTAAATGTAGCTGAAATGATTTTAAACCAAAATTTTTATACTTATGCATTTTTTGTGTAGAATGAACCGTTCTCTTAGAAACAACGCTTGAAGCTACTGTCGATTTTGCGTGTCAGTTACGTGCTTGAAATCAATGTTCAATATAATTTTCGATCAGCTCGACGGTAAAAATTCGATATCTTTAGAGCCGAATGTCCTATCGACAAAAATCAAGATGCTTTTTAAACGCAATAATATAAAGGGTGTGGCAGCCTAGTGACACTGCCAGTAGAAGTTATACTTCTATACACGCGTTCGCCGTTACAAATTTATATGGGAGTCAATCGGTACAAATATTATACCGGGTGGTGAATCGTCAAACGGGCCATAGGAAACTCAATGAGAAATTTTAAATTGTTAAATTGCTGCTTTCCTAATTATTTTAGATCAAAAGTTATAAAAAAACTATTTGTAGAGGACTAAAATCTGAATTAAAAACAAATGTTAAAACCGTTCTACGAATCAACTGTACTTCAAAATTTTGAAAAAATGTGATACATTTTTCAAACCACCCCTAAAAGTTAGGCCACACGTAATGCAAGAATATATATTAGGACGTGTTTGTTTTATCATATTAATGTCAGATGCTTGACAATTTGAATTGTCAATTTTTTTATTTTATGATTAATTTATAAACAATGAAGTTTACTAAATACTACTACTACTACTGAACATTATTACTTTGTGAACAATAATAGTACATTGTTTACCGGGTAGGAAAAGCTTAACATTCCTGGATGACTGTGAAGATTGCTAAGTCGAGGCGCAAGCCGAGACTTAGCAACACAGAGTCCAGGAATGTGACTTTTCCTACGAGGTAAACATACTATTTTTCCGCAAATCGTTTAAAATTCGACAGATATTGATTGATTTAAAAAAAAACGCGATAATTTTATTCCCAAATAAATGGTGCTTTGAAATTCCTAATAAAATTACTTGGGTTACTATGGAAACGTATAGAGGTAGAATTGTCAAACTTCTATCATTTATGTAGAACACTAACAACTGTACGGAAATATCATTTCCTTACAGTAAGGAAATGACATTTCCTTACAGTAAGGAAGTCCTGACCATGGCATGTTATCTTTAATGGCAATGACGGTTCATTCTCTTTAATTCTTGACTAAACTAGAAAGGTGGCGCCACCAAAAACTTTCTTCAAATGCGCATGTCATCGCATCTGCAAAATCCATCGAGCAAAAAGATAAAAGAGGGAATCTAATCGTTATGAAAAGGAGACCAAAAAAGTGGCCTCTGATGGCGGACATATCCGGAAATGCAAAGGCGCTAAATTTAAATTTTCCAACACTTATTAACAATAGCTATAAAATATTTTTCAGACGAGAAAGTTTTAATTAAATATTAACTATAATAGTCTAAAAAGTGACACAATTGGTAAAAGATTTCAATATAAATAAAATTTCATGTGACAGTTGGGACAAACAATAACATAACCTAACTAAATTTGACTTCTTAAACAAGGAAAGAGACTGTCTGTCCTTGTCTAAAGTGGCCTCTCAAGATGGCACTTCCTGTCTATCAATATGTTTACCCCCACTACCTTTACATTCCCTCTTTTGTCTTATTGCTCGATGGCAAAATCCCAACATTCTCTCCCAACCACAGCATAGGCACAGTATAGTGCTTTAAGAGAATAGAAGCACTATACTGTGGCATAGGTACAAATTTGTACCCAACAACAACAACACAACGCCATTTTATTTTGTCTATGACACGGTGTTTGTTTATGTCTTTGGATTTATATTATTTAATTGTGTTTTTTTTACTCACTGTTTGGCTTTATAGCAAAGACTTTTACTTTAAAGTAAAAATTCAGTTTATCTGAAAATTTTTTAATACAGCTTTAAAATGGAGTTTAAATGCTGTGTACCCGGCTGCAAAAAAGATGCTCAAATGCATATTTTTCCGAAAAAACAAGAGGTAAGTGATAATTAATATTTATTTTAATATTAAAATGAAAAATAGCTTTTATTTTGATTTGCCATTAATATTTTAATAACGATTAACGACCAAGATATTCGTAAGTATGTATTAACCTTAAAATGTTTTAACCTTGCTTGTGTTAGAACAAATGTAAAAATATCCAGAAATTGAAGTATTTACAGATACAACAAAAAAAGGAAAGAAGTAATAGATAATATGATTTACATTGCTATTATTGTTATGGACTTTAAATATTTTTTTTTAGACTATATCTATTAGACACTAATTATTGTATGTTTTTTGGGCAAATCTATAGAATAAGTGCCGAGAATTTGACATAAACGTCATGTCAAATTTGTGTCTGCGGTATTGCCATGTCCTTATTATGTGTATGTTTTATGCCTCAAATATGCTTTGAAACAGTACATTTTTATTATATTATTTTATGAAATCGGGTATTTTTTTAAATTTTTTGAATTTATATGAAACACGAACGAATGAATATTTGTTTCTTTTGATATTAGTTGCAGTTAGTTATTACAAAAAAAAAATTATAATTGGCCTTTGGTAGATTAGTAAAAAAACTTGGCAATACTGTCAAATTTTTGAAAACAGTAGTTGCCAGATTGCAACAGATGTTTAGCAGATTTCAATTTTATGATTTTTATGACTATTTTCTTATAATTTTGGGGTGAAATGGTATCTGAATATCGTTTTGTTAATGTATTAGCTAGTTACTGGAGCTTGTTCAGATCGATATTTTTTCAAATTTACGTTGCAGAGATTAAATTATCATTATTGACAATTTAATCCTTAAAATGTGAATAACAAAGTAAAAATACATCGGTAAAGATGTTTAATTAACTTTAATAACTTAAGAATTTAAAAGCTTAAAAAATTAAAGTTAATTTAAATTATAATAAATTAAATTTAAATTAATTAAACTTCTTTCAAAACACTAATTAATATTATATCGCATGCTCTTTCAGGATTTATTTGTGAGATGGCAACACTGCCAAATACAGATCTGTCACTAATCTTCTGTCAGTTCCTCGGCACTTGTTCTATAGGTCTGCCGTTTTTTGTAGCTGTATAATGTTTGGATTAAAAGGATTGGCCATCCCAATTTACAAGAAATGCCAATGGAGAAGGTACGAAAATCATACCGTGTATGTAATGTCCATTTGGGCCAGATGCACAATACATTGGACTAATAAATAAATCTACTATTATAAAAGATGCTATTCCATCTTTATTTTTACCACCAAGTAAGTATGTTTACGTTCTTAAAATAATTTTGTTACTTGTAAATTGTGTCGTTAATTTTTTAAATAAATATTTTAATTTTTGAATTTTGTTTTTCTTCCTTTCCTTTCCTATTATGTGCAGTCTGTTCATAATTGCAATAAAAGATTCCACAATGTAATGCAAATTACAAAAAATAATCGTTAATGTTAATGTAAAAAACAATTGTCGATTATTTTTTATAATTTGCATTATGTTGTAGAATCTTGTTTTACTACAATAATTAGCAACAAAGCTTATTCGAACGTTTAAAATTCCCGCCGCGTCATTACACATTTAGTTCATGACTAAACCAGGCAGAGGGCGCTGTATACATTGCAATTTTTTGTATTAAAGAGTTGCCTATCTATCTCTACTTATATATATTTAATCTATGGTCCTGACTTTTTCTTCAAGAACTTTTGACAGGAATGTCAAAATTTCCTGGCGATTTGCGGAAAATAATATTGTTTACAAATCGATCAATATAATGAAATGTACTCAGTTGACGAAAAATCGCATAACGTTGTATTCAGGCAATAGCGCGAACCTTTTCCTGCCACTACCGGATCTTTATTTAACGTAAGATATTCTAATTCACTAAAATTTTATTCCATGTTAAGTATACAACAATTCAATGAATTCCAATATACTGTTACTGTGATCTTTATTCCTAATAATAATATATGATTATTTCTAAATATAAAACTATAACAAATGTTATAATAAAACATGAATAAAACATTTTTATTATTGCTTTTTTCTCCTCAACTGAGTACATTTTTTAATCAACTTAATTTTTTTTAAACAATAAATCATAAAATTTTGGCCATTTAAATCATAGATAAATATAATATAATTGATTTAAATATTGTCAAATATTAGAAACAATAATATGACAAAACGCAACACGTAATACACATTTTTTCACAGAAAAATGTATTATATTTTAGCAAAATTTTGGAATACATTTAAGTCGTAGAATAATTTTAACAGTTGTTTTCGATACATATTTGAGTCCTCTACAAATAGTTTCCCATGACTTTTGGTGTAAAGTAATTAGGGAAGCAGGAATTCAACAATTTAGAATTTACCATTGAGTTTCCTATGGCCCGTTTGCCGATTCACCACCCTGTATATGTAACGCTATAGGTAAGCAATTAGGTATATAGGTATATGGTGCATCGTTTGCTGTATATCAACAGTTGATCTGTAATAGGAGTATAGTAAATGAATGATTGAATCAATATTTTAATAATAATCTATTTTGTATTTTCATGTGTGTATGAAAGGAGTTGAATGCAAAAAAAATTTGTTTACACATATTCTGCAGTAAAATGCATTGTTTATTTTGTTATTGATTATAAAAATACAATACAATACACTGCAACATAATTGAATATAATAATACAATACAAATTAAAATGTAATATTCATAAGTATTTAAAAATGGCAATATACATAACTTACCTATGCATATGTTTAATTTGTCATGATAATAATATTAATAAATATTACAAAATAAAATATTTACAAATTTAAATAATAATAATAATATATTTACAAAATAAACATTTTTATCTTCGAGAGAGAAAATATATCTTACTCTTACCTATATCTTACATATGTAATGATTTTGCCGATTCACTCCCGTACAAATGTCCAACATCGAACGCGCGTATAGAAGTATTATTTAATATGATCAACGGACGTCAGATCAATAGAATTGATCACTTTTTTTACCAGTTGTAGTAAAATTTTCATTTTTAGAGATCAATTTTGAAAAGCTATAAAATAAAATTTCAATTTGTGGTAACAAATATGAGGCATTTGAAATTTGAATAAAAACGCATAATTTAATGTTTCGCATTACAAACGATCACATGTCACGGGAAATTAAAAATTCAGAAGACTGTTTTGGGTGTAGTTTATTGCAGAAGCTTTGTTTTTTTTTTAAACGTACTAGTGTAATTAGAATAAAAAGTTTTAAATATGTTAAATCGTTTGTTGTGTGTAAGCTTAAATCCAGCGTTTTTTAAGCATGTTTCAAATGCCAATCATGTGTTGCCAACACTTAAAATTATAATTTCATGCTATAGTTTTTACAATTTTAAATGTAAGGCTCTAGTTATCGAAACTTTATGACTAACCAATGAAAGTAATAGATTGTATTGATCTCGTGAGGATCATAAAAAAAGCAAAACTCGCGCTACGGTAATTTATTTAACACCTATATAAAATCTGAGCAAAATACAAAAACTTTATAAAAAAGCTAAACTCTTTTCCTAAAAAATGCATCCTGATTTTTGTCGATAGACCACTTAAATCAGAAGATACCGACTTTTACCAACGTTGCTTCAAACGTTATTTTCTAAGAGAACGGTTTTTTTTTGTTTTTTGCCTTAGGTACAAGACCTATTTAGCCAGACAATATAGGTATAAGAATATAGAATACATAAAAACAATCCTTCAAATTCATAACAATTTCCTAACCGTTCGTTCATTCGCACCACATTCACTCAATTTCCTAACCTTCCCATTAACAACACTATTGTGTGACTATACAAAAAGAATTGAACAGAACACACGCTTCACGCTAAGGTGCCCTTCATAGCGACTTTTTTGTAACACAAACAATACAGGCAACGGTTAAAGGTAAAAGACATAAAAGGAAAGACAATGGGAAATACAACAACTAACGTCCTACCATTTCGGATTCACACAACAACACTGAACGGGGCAGTTTAGATTTTCCGTTTGGTACGTTTGAAAAATTCCCATACAATTGATGATCTTATAGTTGAATTTCGACTACCTAAATACATAATAGAAGCAACGTTCTGCGGCAAAATGATTTTTTCTTGAGAGATGGCTTGAAATAAAAATTTTATGGCTTCTTGATTATACCGACATTGAAACATCCAGTGGTTAAGATCGTCATAACTGCCATTACATTCACATATATCAGTTTCGGAAAGTTTTATTTTATATAAGTAAGCATTTACTGTAGCATGTCCAAAAAGGCATCTAACGTACATAGTATAAATTTTCCGAGAGATGGGACTTCTGTCACTTAGAGGAGTAGATGGAAGAGTTGGATATATACTGCAGTATGTATTTTTGCTACTGTTTAGTAAAGGATTGCCACTCAATTTCCCAATTATATCTAACATATTTCTTCCTAGCTGAAACTATATCCCATTGGGGCAACTCGTTGTACTCTATACCCACTAAAGTAGCGTCTTTAGCCAAATGGTCTACTTTTTTATTACCTATAATATTAAAGTGACCTTTAACCCACACAAAGTTAACAATTCTTTTTAAAGAAGTTAAGATTCTTAGCTTTTCAAGCGCATCTACAATTAGTCTGTTGGTATATATTTGTTTAGAAAAGTGTCTTAATGCAAGGAGGACGGACTGTGAGTCAGATAAAATTATATATCGTTCGAAATAAAATGTGCTATTAATTATCCAATCCAACGCCTTGACAATGGCTACCAATTTAGCTGTGAATATTGAGAAGAGAACGGTTTATTCTACATAAAACATGCTTATAAATATTTTTATTTACAATTATCTCGGCTACATTTTCATTTGAAATATTTTTTCTACGGTGTGAAAATTCTTGGTTAATCGATTTTTTTTTGCGTTCTTACCCCCCTGTGGGTGGGTTTTTATTGGGAAGCCCAGGGTAAAAGTGGTAAACAAAATTCAGCTTGTTCGTATGATTTTCGTCTCTGGCGACTGGAATATATAGATTAGAACGAAAAATAGTAATTATTGACTAACTTTTACAACTTCAATACACATAGTAATTTTACATCCAAATCATTGTGTATATTAAGTCAATTAATATAACCTATTAGCAGATATAATCGACCAACCCTTAGCATCAATCTTGTTAAAAACTCTTTTTCTTTACTAAAACTTTTAGTTCTTTTTTTCCTGAATAAACTTACTCGAAAAATAAACAAAGTAACAATAGGGACAAAATAAGACAAAGTTTGTAAAAGTTTTCTTGTTTTTTCAGATGGCATGCCAGCGAATGGGGAGCATGTTCGGTTAGTTGTGGTGGTGGAGTAAAACTTCGCCAAGTCCATTGCGTTGAAGAAACAAACAATACGAAAATAATGGTAAGTCTAATAAGAGATTTTCGGTAATAGAATTAATAATAACTTCTAATTGAATTAAGCGTTAATTGGAACAAAGAACATTATTGAACAATGGTTAAATAAATTAATTATTATATAAATAGTAAAAAATTTTACTATTTATAACACTTTTGTATAGTGCCATAGAAAAAAATCGTAATTAAGGTTAACTTTGTGCACTAATATTATGTCACTCTACTTTAAAACTAATACTGCCATTACGTCTTAATTCTTTGGATCTACATGCAATAACATTTTAAATTGTCAAATTTGATATTCAGTGATGGTAGCTAAACAATTAATCAATTCTATAGAGCTACTTATTTTATAGACCTCTTAGGTAGAGTAGAAAGGTGTTTAAGTACTCACGCTTATGGAACCTAACCTAACCTAAGGTAGTGTCGCCAATTAAGGCCAGTGTCTTAATTAGGCCAATAGCAAATATTTTCTTAAATACAGATATTATATATTAGAGGTCACCGTAAATCGTTTTCTCAGTCAAAATCGTCCACGCTATTCAGTCGGTAGTATCACATAGCAGCGTCAAGTAAACTAGACACTTGTTTGTTACGGTGCCGAAGTTCGTTTATAAATTTGAGGTAAGTTATAAAATTACTAAAATGGTACTTAGTGAATATATGCCAATTATTTTTTCTTTGTAAAGCGATAGTAAATTAATACTTGTTAAGGAACTGGAACTGTTTTTTCGCTATATTGCTTTTTATTATTTTTTTATGTTAAATAAAAAAAGTAGACAGTGTCCTAATAAAGCCAATTGACTGGCCTTATTAGGAGTGGACTGGCCTTATTAAGAGCTGGTGAACTTTACATATATTTCTGTACATAGTGACTTAAAATATTTTTTCTTTGCAGATATGTCCACCAGGAAAAGGGCACAGTGGACCGAAGAGGCCATTGAAGCTGCAATGAATGCCGTACGAGATGGCATGGCTGTTTATAAGGCAGCACTTACATTTAATATTCCTCGGCGTACGTTACGAAACCATCTAGCTAGTGGCAGTTTACAAAAACGAATTGGTCGGCGTCCAGTACTTACAAAACTCCAGGAAGAAGAATTGGTTAGACGTATAGGAAGATTGTGTGACGTTGGTATGCCATTAACCCCCAAAATATTACGAAAAAATGTGTATGCTTTTGTAAAAGAGGCAGGAAAGGCATCCATTCTCAGTTAAAAGGAAGATAGCTGGAAAAAATGGATGAAATTGTTTTTCTCAAGGCATCCTGACATTGCAAAGCGTCGGGCTCAAAAACTCAATTTGGCCAGAGTACAAAAATTAAATCGTGTAGTTATCTGTGACTATTTCGAGAAACTTCGAGACGAGCTTCAACCAGTCGATAAAGCAGTTTTCAGAAGTTTTGAGTCGTACTGGGATAAAGAGGTGTTAAATTTTTGGGTGAACCATAAAAATGAAAGAACCATCAACCGAGCAAGATTTGGGCAAATCTTTACGCCGGCTTGGAGAAAGTCAATGACACAAAAAATATTTGTTCTGGATTTAAAGCAACTGGGATATGGCCATTCAATCCAAATGCTATTCCGGATGCTGCCTGTGCACCTAGCTGTCTAACACACCGAGAGATTGAACCAATAGCCGAAGATGCTGAAGAAAGTCCTATAACCGGACCAAAAATTGTACGGACTGCCCAAACCAATACACATTTCGAAGAACAGCCATCCTGCAGCAATGGCAGTGGTGTAAACCAAAAATCTAAAAGCAAAGCATTGTCGAATAGTGAAAAAAGGAAAATTAAAAAAAAAAACAGGACTGTATAAAGTTTTTCAAACTCAGATGAACATCTCAGATGAAGACAGCGACTCATCTGGGTCTAATACAAGCGATACAGCTTCCAGCGAGGATTATGAGAAGAGTGATGTAGTTTACACAGATAATCCTGACAATAATATGGTGGCAAAAATAAGTGAAACAGAGCCATGTGAAGAGCTGAATGCAAGTTTTAGTTCCAGTGGTTTGCTGACTACACGGGAGTTGAAAGTATCAACAAAAAAGCGTCGACAAGCCATTAATGCGAAAGCACAAGAAGTTACCAGGGATCTATTTAAAGGACAATCTCATAGCTCAGCCAAACCTAAACCTAATTTAAAAAATGATCCAAAACCAAATTTAAAAAAAGACTCATGGTACTGCTTCTTGTGTGATGAGAATAGAGTGGCTGACATGCGCAAGTGTGTTCGGTGTAATAAGTACATCCACGAGGAATGTATAGGGTTAACAAAAAAGGATAAGGACATATTTGTATGTTCTAGATGTGAATAAATGTGCGATATGTGTGCTTAATGTATTGACAATTTTTTTTTTAATGTGAATAAAAGTTTCTTTCACTAAATTTTGTATTTGTTCTTTAATTCTTAGGTTTAAAATTTATTATCCACCTCAATTTGTGTAAAACATGAAACTGGCCCTATTAAGCTATCAATTCCTAATAAGGCCAAATATTCCAGATTTATTCAATGTTAAAATTTTATATTTATTTATTTATTAACTATTTTATCCTGAAATTTGATAGCTAAAATGTTAGGCAATACGTATACAAGAGTTTTCCCCCATATTGTTCCTGAATAAAATATTACAGATATTTAAACCTTAAAGTGGCCTTAATTGGCAACTGTACCTTACTACTACTGCCGTGAACAGATTTTTGGCTAGGTAAATAGGTTCTAAAGTAGTTATTTTCAGATTTTAGCTAATTCTAAAGTACGTGCTTATTCTTTAAAAATTTTAAAATACTTAAAATAGACCACATACAAGCAAATTCTATAAATTACCTTCTTTCTTTGACTTTATATATAGTGTTTATATTACAGTCCTGACAAGTGGACGTGTACAAATTTATTACTCTAAAACCATCCTAAAATTATTAGGTTCTCTGAGATGTAGCAAACTGGTCACCGTCTTCCTTTGGAGATCCATAAACTGATCACCTCAAATAA